>VZRL01000150.1:911795-1089199 GCA_013397895.1 Origma solitaria
TGGGGGGGGTGAGGGGGAAGGCAGGCAGGGGCTTGCACGGGGTCATTAACTATTTTATGAAAATTACATTAATTCTGTTCATCTTATTAAAAACTTAGCTTACTGTTGTTAACTTGATGTTCTATTGAACATTGTATTTTCTTGCTCAAATTCGTGATGACGTACGCTTGTGCTTCACAAAAAAGAAATACTCAATTGCATTTTGTTTTACCGTAGTTCTTGCTTTCTACTTGGTTTTACTTATGGGAATAAACTTCCTCCAAAAGTTTTTTAAAACTTCCTTTACCTTCGTATTATTTTCTTGGAGGTTTCATTGATTATCACAGAATATTCTCAGTTGGAAGGGACCCAGCTCCTAAGGGAATGGTCCACATAGGGATGGAACCCACAACCTTGTCATTACTAGCACCATGCTGAATCTTCCACAAAACTTGTTAATGATGACGATTATCTATATGTTTAGAAATGAGTAGTCCTATGACAGCACACTTGCAATGTGAAATCCATCGGAGATGAGTGGGGTTTCCATCTAGATGTTCACCTTGGTGACTGTTGACAGAAGGTTGTGTTTTGGTGGTTTTTATATTTTTACCTGATGCTTTCTTCAATTGACAGTATAAATAATATGTTGCTTTAGGACTTTTAGCAATGTTGGGTTTTTTTGGGTAGTTGTTTCCTACTAAGGAAAAAATTTGGTTTAGAGAATATTTTTTCCTAATTTGTGGTGTAGTGTCTGTCATCATATCAAATAAATGTTTAAAGAGTAGATAATTTAGTAATGTTAATCTCATTTGTTTTCAGTGAAGTTGATATAATAGCTACTAGTTAGATTTATTGGTCATGGCTGATACTTTGAGTTCAGTAATCTGTTTAATGGATTTTCATTGATTTATGACCATACCATGGGTCAATATATTATTCATCAGGAAGTTGGGTACAAGCTTCTTCCAGCTGTTCAGAACTTGAATGTTCTGAGTTTTCATAAAATTTCATTTTATGATTTGATGTACACTCGTCAGTGCATGTAATTCTGTATTGTGTAAAATAGTCATGGACCATATTGAATTTATTATATGGTTTGAGATCCATAAATGCAATTCCATTCAAGAAATCACAGTTTTGATGATCTTTATCAGGCATCCTTACACTTCTAGGTCTGACATTTCAGGGCATTTTTGGAGGCACGGGGGTGCATGGCAAGGTTTGGTCCCGCATCGGATGGTTCCGGATCTTTGCACCCACCCCCTCTAAGTTATTTTGGAATGCATTTTATTTATATGAGTGCCACTATACATAAAGTATAATTATTTAGATAGTTGTGTGCTGTTACGATAATCTAGGCTTTCTTGCTGCTCCAGCTAAGAGTGTCCTGTGACTGTTCCCCAGCTCTGCAGCACCGCACATCTGCCTTTCCTCTCTCTCCTGCCCACACAGCAATGCTAAGGCTTCAGGCCTATTAATACCAATGTATTTTAACTGTTTGCTGCTAGGAACCATTCCAAAAAGTAGTTCGAATTGATAAAGCTTCATGCATGGAGCTGAGTCCAGTAGTGAATTCCAGCATGAGACAACTGGAACAGGCTGCTCAGAGGAGTTGTGGATGCCCCATGCCTGGCAATTTTCAAAGCTGGGCTGAACGAGGCTCAGAGAAACCTGGAAGGTTTCCTTACCTATGGCAGGGGAGTTGGAACTAGATGATCTTTTGATCCTTTCAACACAAAAGATTCTATGATTTTATGTAGACTCGTCAGTGCTTGTAATCCTTAGTGATATAAAATGATCCTGGACCATATTAAATTTATTACATGGTTTGAAATCCATAAATGCAATTCCATTTAAGAAATCACAATTTTGATGTTTTTTATAAAAACTTCTGATGTAAAAAGTTTCTAATACTTGACAGGATGCTGTTAGTAGACATTTTACCTCAGATATAGGCAAGTGTACTAGCATTCTCATATATGCGGATACTGTCTCAAGAGCCACACATGATAGCTCCTGCTATATTTCTTTTCTTATAAACTGAGACATTTGGAAAGATGTTCCCATATTGTCTGGTATTAAAAAAAAAAAAGGAACAGATTTTTCCTTGATCACTTATATTTGCTCAAAGATAAAATTGAGGGAATTACAAAATATTGTTTCAGAAATAATTAATGCTCAGACCGTGTGAAATTCACTGACAGCTAACCCAAATAGAATTTGGCAAGCAATCCTCATGTGGCTTCACAGCTTGTTCATTGATGGATGTGTTTTTAATGAGTTCGTACCAAAGGAAAAGATTTCACTGGAGTAAATTGAAGATTAGAGTGAGGCCTGATGAAGGCTAGTTTGTCTTAAATAATTCAGCAGACACTTAAATTGATCAATTCCATATTCAGCTGATAGTTTCACCTGTATGTTCTCATTGAGGATAACTCAAAATGTATTAATGTTTTTTCACTGTTGTCTGGAAAATATCATACAGTCACTGTTTCTGCAGAGGTGTACTCTGCCTTTCATGATGCTTGGACACAGCCATACCTGGTGACATTTCGGTCTGTTTAAAATTCTGAAATGTTGAGGTGCATCTGGGCTGTGAGAAATTTTGATTGTGTTAATTTCTATCTGCAGACCTTATTTTCCTGTGTCTTCTAGATGTCAGGTGTATCTGCTGCTCTGCCTTGTCAGTGTTCTCTATCAGAATTTCCAGCCTTTCCAGGAGCATTGCCAAAGATTAACTTTCTATTATATGCCATCTGAGATAGTTAAAAAATCTTTATGACAAGTTGCAGTCAAGTTACTTATGTTGTTGAGAAGGAGAACATCCTTAACTCCTGTAATGTTGACATAGTTCAAATCTTGAACCTGGGTAATGGTGGAGGACAAAGCTCCAGAAATACCTTCTGGAAGTGGCCATCACAATTGGCACTGATCTGACTATTTGCAATTGCCATTGGATTGGCTTATGTTACTTCACATCAGTGAAAGATTGTGATGCCATAATACAGAGGCGTGCTCCTATAAATGCTTCAGTACCAGCAGGTCTTGCTCTTATCTCTGTTTAGTTCCAGTAAAACCATTTTGGGTACTTAATCTAAAGAACAATTTAAAAAATTATGTCTTACTGTTGTCTGATGTTAATTCAGATGACTTGTGGGTGGTTCAGTGGATGGTTGTTTGTTCTAGCACACACATAGACTATCTCAGTTTTCTTCTTGGCAGATACCTCTACAGTTGAAGGGTCCCCAAATTTTGCTTCTAGCCATTCACTTTGCACATTCTTGTAAATGTTTCAAGAGCCTGTCCTGGATCTGATTTGATGTTTTTCTTCACTAGTAATGTAAGCAACTCCCTAATGTTCATGTCATGCTTTAAACATCATAAGGAAAACACTTCTGTTTTGAGTAAGGACCATGATCCTGCCGTTTTGACTCAGCAGCCTCAAGGGTTTCTTAGAATTTAGCCACCTAAATTGAGTAAGGTATCCAAATAACTGGCTAGTGTAGGGCAGCTGTGCTGAAAGAACCTTGAGGCTGATCAGTGCCTCTTGAATCCCTAGAGCTTGAAATTGCTATGCAGATATTTCACCTGTTGCAGCTCCAGATTTTAGAGCTCAATGGAGCTCCAAGTGCTTTAGGATTTGCTTTCCCTGTAATCAGTTTGTAGAACTGAGTAACTTTCTCCAGGACATGGACGCTGTCTTCTACAGCATTCACTTATGTGACATTTCATATCAGACTGTTTTTGTCACAGATTAACTGTGGTTCCAAATGCACCAGATAACCATGTGGATAAAAAATTCCCCAGTTATTACTAAATTCACTCTTGACAGGACTACATAAGCTCTGCAATGGAATGTTTTTTTCCTTACCAGCACTGCCATCATCCTGGACACATATCTTCCTCCTTAAGAAATTAACTGGGACACACACCTTATTGCGTCAGTAGAGAAGATGATACCAGATATGAGCGTGCTGGAGGCTTGAGCTTTTCTGGAATGGGTCATGTCTGTCACATCAAAGACGTCAGATTCAGCTGCTATCTATGTAACATCAAATGCCACTTTTATGTGGGAGTTGTTATGATGGGAAGTACTAAACCTGATGGGAAGTACTAAACTTGCTGTCATGGTTTTGAGACATTCTCACCCAGACCTTGATCATGTGTCTGTACCTTCCTGACCTCTATTTTGGGATACTCCTTATAGTAGACTTTATTTTCATTAGGAGGTTGATTCCTGGTAGTAGCCAGACAGAAAATGAGGCATTTATTTTAAAGTTAGGCTTATCAGATTTTTTTCATCTGGAATACAGTTACATCTGATTTACTTTTAGAAACTTTTCTCCCATTTGGTTTGATATTATATTATTTGATTTTAAATTCCTCAATGACACCCGCCCTTGACTTCTGGTGTTAATTTATTTATTTTTGCTATCCATATGAATTAGAGGTTTTACAGAGGATTTTTACCTGTATTATACTCTTGACTTGGTTTCCCATGAGGAAAGCTTTTCAGTCTAGTAGCATCTGCTTCATATGTGTCTTTTAATAAAAATAGCCTTTCAGACATCTGTTAGGCCTGCTAAAAATAGAAGAATTTTGGAAATTTGGACCTTCCCCTTCTTGGAAGATTCCTTTTTAGGAAAATATAATTGTCTGGTTTCAACTTGGACAAACAAAAGCTGTTTGCATTCCATACTGATCAAGATGTCAGTACATCTAATTGTATATTTTGGAAAAGGAAAAAAAAAGCTACCTTCTTTTCATATAACTTATCTTTCTGTGAATTTCAGCATGGAGACTTGTAAGCTCAGCTTATTTTGACAGCTGTGTTTTTGCCCCCAATGGCAATTCTCAGATCTGCTCAGTGACCTTGCTGCTCCATCTTTGTTGAACATAATGCAATCCAAAATAGTATCAGGGATTTTCTGCGCTGTGTATCGGTGCACTGTCATCCACGAGAAGAGAAGGCTGCCTATGTGCAGCTAGGAGGCAATTGATAGGTGTTCTCCCTGTGTCATTTACAATACACTGCCTTCTATTCTGACCAGAATATCCTTTAGGAAAATCTTGGATTGGCAAGAAACTTAGTCAGTGCAAATTCAAGCTGTCTATAATTCTGGCTGGAGAAACAGAGTAACAGCACATGCTCTTTATTGCTGCTAATAAGGCTGAAAAGTCATTAGTTCAATTGTTTGCATGTATATATGTAATGTATACATATATATGTGTGTGTGTGTGTGTGTGTATACATAAAGACTTCTTGATTTCTCATAAGTAATTTTAATTTTGTGTTGGTAGATCTTGACTTTATTATCATTTACTTGAGGAAAAAGAGTGTGTCAAAGGTGAAGAAGGAAATACTATTTCCACATAGCCATAAAAACATTCAACAAAAATACTGGCTTTTTATTGTGATTTAACTTCCCATACTCTGAAATAATGTTTGGTTTTTCCAGAATGCCGCTGGTTTTCACTAAGATTTAGGCATGTTGGCTGTCCTTCTCAAATTGAGTGTTCTTTTATCTTCTTTAAACATGATAAAATGTCTGTTTAGGTATCAGTCCTTCCTTATTTGATTTTTTTTTCCTGCTTTTCAAGTGCCTGGGTCTAAAGATAAGTGTCAGGAATTCCCACTTTTTACCTATGTACTCTACAGAGCTCACTGATGCTGCAGTGGTGAAAGCCATACATTATCCACAGGGAATGCCATTCCAGTTTGCTCTCTTTAGTCAGCTTGGCTGTAACTGTTATTTTACTTTCTGGATGGGAACATTTTCAGGTGGTCTGACAGCCTCAGCACTATTGCTCCTTTTAAAGAAGGTATGAAACGGAAGTGCTTGCAGTGTTTTTCTCTATGAGTTTGTGACAGGAATGAATCCCCTTCAGTGATCAAAATGTAGTGTCAGTGGGACTTCCAAGACGCTTTCCTTGGCATCAACAAAAAAGATAGTGAAGGCACACATATATAAAGATTGCACATTCTTGTAGTTGCCTTGTGATTTATGCTGTGTTTGAGAGAAAAACCTGTCTTTGCCGTTGGATGTGGGTTATGTGAGAGCTACTGCTGGGTAGCTCAACTCATAAGTCAGTTCCCATTTGGACTTGCTTGTAGTGAGACTCTTCTTTTTGACTATTACTTAAAAAGTTGAACAATTCATTACCTATACACTGGGTTCTCTGACATGTATAGGTTTCCACTTCAACTTCCTGTTTTAGTTATTTGCATTATTTGCTTTCAGAATTCCACTATCAAGACTTAAGTAAACTTATGTCCTCATATGCTGATTATAAAAAAATATAGGGTGTTAACATAAGCTGGTCAGCATTTCAGCACTTAAATTCTTAGCATTTCTTGTGGTATGGTGTATGGATTTTACAGTTTGAATATAACTGTGGACTACATGTCACAAAGAAAGCCATAAGGGAACTCTATCTTTTCCCTTCTCAATTATTGACTTAGCAAACAGGTAAAGAAATAATACCAACAACATGCTTTGTGCATGGATTTCAGAGCATTTTGAACAGCAACACAATGATAATAATGATAACAGCAATAATAATTCTGGTGGCATTTCTGTTGTGTTTCTGGCATGTGTTCCTGTTTCTAATTTTTTAGATTATGTATTTCTGCATTCATCCTTAAGAATTACATACTTATGTACTGGACATCTTAATTTATAGTAGTTCAATTGGTTCTGATTAAAACTTTGCACCTTTTATGCAGATGTGCATGCTCATGTTTGTGCAACACATCTTTGTGCTCTAAAGTGTGTGATTATTTCAGTTTCAAGGATCTGCCAGTCTGAAAAGCCAGGAGTCAATAAATGACGCATCTTCTGGTGATTCTGTAGTATCTTGACTTTAGTACCATTTAAAATCAATGCAACTGACACTGCATTTTTTTAGTTTCAATGGTTTAATATTAATCATCATGTCTATTCCACCCTGAGTAGGGTATTAAATATTAAAAATCTGGATAATTTCAATGGAGCATTGTGATTTTTTATTCTAGTCTAGTCTCAAACTTTTCCTGTCTACCTTTAGGACAAAACCTAAAATTAAAAACATTGTTCTCAAGATGCTGAGAAGTAGTAGTACATATAAAAATCTAGTAAGATAATTGAGGAAAAGGAGTTAATAGTGATTCATTCTTCCTGATAGAGCTGGGAGAATGAATTTGTGGCACTTGCCTCTGTCCACTGCCTTAACATTCTTTTACCTAGTTATTCCTAAATTAGGTGTAAAGTTGTAAGAGTAGAGTGTTAATTTTATGTGGAATTTAAGTATTTCTATTTTGCTATGCAATGCCCTATTCAAATTCAAGTCACATTATCCTTATTTATCCATTCTTAAGTAAGAATTTTGCCACACCTGTTGGTTGCTATTTCATGTAGCATAAATACAGAACGTCTGCCTACAGTTGGTACTGAGCTTATAATGTGCAAAGTGTACATTTGAGTGTTTTACTTGAGGACCAGGCTGGAGGCAGTCTGTGGACTAAAGTGCAACAGTTCATTTTCAACCTAGTTTAATTTAAAAGACTTCCTGACTATGTGCTCTGCCCTATGATGAAAACCAAAGTACGGTTAGTGGAAAGGATTTCTTACTTTACATCAAATTTTCTTACCTAAATTGAAATGCAGATGGTGTATTTACTTCAATGAGACCATTGGGTGGCTGCACAGCTATGCAGACATTTCTGAAATGGCCTAGTAACATAAAATGTTAACTCTACCTGATTTTATTTTCTTCTACTGTCACAGTAAAACCAATAAAATAGATTGTAAATTCCATCCTCTTCTGCTTCTATATCAAACCCTTTGGATTAGACAGCCTTCAGTTTCACTTTACACTGAAAATGGATGGAGTGTCACCATTATCCTTTTCACTGAGTCTCTTGTGATACTCAGTACCATATGACTTAAGAATGTTGCACTGTCAGAGGAATTTTCACATTGATATACTACATCTGTGTTTAGAAATATTCTGTAAAACCTTAGGTAACACTGTGGCTTAGAGGGGGATTATGTCAAATTTAAAGGCAAAAGTTTAAGGCCACTATATGAAGCTTATTGTTTTGTAGGAGAAGTGCCAATATTATTGTTTCTTTCTTGTATTGAGAAGTGCTGGTAGCTGGAAACAATAATGTGTTCCTTATTTAGACAAAAAAATCAAAACAAAACTTAGTGTAAGATTTTGGGAATTTTTAAGGAATTATTGTCTTGAACCTTGCCTTGAGAGGGAAAAAGACAAGTATGAGGTAGGAGATCTTATGGAATTCATGAAACTGATGAGAAAACAGGGATAGGGAAAAATAAGCAGCTCATGGAATAATTTTTTAGTGTTTCTAGTGTGGATGTAGTAAACAATGTGCAAAGTATGTCTGGAGTAAGAATTCAGTGACCTAGTATATAAGAAGATTGAAATTTCTGTTGAAAATACATGATCAGTAAACCATAGAAAAACGGAGTGTTTTGTATATGATCTACAGAAGCTACTGTTTTCCTGGGAGCATTCAGCTGCAACTAATTAACTGTATTAGGTTAGTATACAGGAGTGGAGGGGGGTATGAATATTGGTATATATCAGTGTATGCTATACTAAGTGTTTCATAGCTGAGGTTTTTAAAAACTGTTATTTTCCTGCAAGTTTATAATAAGCTCTTATTGACGTCAATGTTCAAATATTTGCACCAGAAAATGAGATTTGTCTTGTTTTGGTACATCTAGACTTATACAAAATTTGTGAACTACTTTCATTCCTTTGCAACTACTGGGTCATAAACTTGGATTAGTTTTATGGGATTTGGTATATGAGTTGACAGATGTGATATATGATGACACTTTATCTTTTATTGCTTACACATACTAGTTATTTGGAGAGGATGGGGGCAGTTCCTATTAACCACAAGATGGAATTTCAGTTGCTTACCCAAGTGTCTCTCATTCATTCATTCATTTGCTATCAGTTATAGCAGATATATTGCTTCTTCAAGCCTGTCACACCAATAAATCATTTCAGAGTGTATGCATTTGTACAGTGCCAAAGTGTACCATGAATTTTAAAGGAAATCTCCTATTTTTCTTTTCAATCAGATGAGCAACGTGAAGAGACTACGGCCACGGCTCAGTGCTATTCTTTTTAAGCTTCAGTTTGAGGAGCAGGTGAACAACATCAAACCTGACATCATGGCTGTCAGTGCTGCCTGTGAAGAGATAAAGAAGAGTAAAAGCTTTAGCAAGCTGCTGGAACTAGTATTGTTAATGGGAAACTACATGAATGCAGGTTCTCGGAATGCACAGACCTTTGGATATAATCTCAGTTCGCTATGTAAAGTGAGTTTTGAAATGTCCATATTAAGTATTACATTCACTTTGTTTTTATTATGCTACTTAAATACTCTGGTTTTGATGTTTTTCCTGCAGTTCATTAATTGCTTACTATTTTTTTTTCCTTATTATTAACATTAGTTGATAATTTGAACAGTACAGCTAATCCATGAATAGTCATCTTGAGACTGGCTTGCATTTAATCAGTTTTAAGTGATTCTGTTTTGAGGGAATAATAAAAAACCCAAATGAAACAAGGTTATGTAAGGACCTTATCACTGTGATCATAGTGGTTCTGTAATTTTAACATGTCTGAGCGCTTCTAAGACATCTATCACATTTTTTAGTATGTTTTAATACACTTGTGTTTTCTCTTGGACATGAATTTACTCCTTATGTGATTATCTTCTCTTACTGTTCAGTTTCATCAGTTTCTTGCTTCTAATTTTTCTTAAATTTTCATTCTTTCAACTTTTGTATAAGGTATATACAAGAAGGTGTCTACACTTTTCTGTTAAGTGTTAATTTATAAAACATTCTAATGCTAATTGCCTTTTCCATATTTAGTGGTTTTTTTTCCTGTGCTCTCTGGGAGGTTACTGCAAAATCTACAGAGAGTGCACATATATGTTATCGTTCTTACAAGCAAGGAATTATTTGGAACTTTGTATGTACTCTTTGTCTTTCTGTTACTTTATCTTTTTGTACCAGAGAAAATACAAAATTTTAACTTCTACACTCACGAAACTAATCATCCTTACTCTGCCATATTTCAGAAGAATTCTTTCACTGTGGATTTTGAGTGTTGAATGTGATACCTATGGCATAAATATTCATAGAGAATAAGTTATATACTTTCCCTAGTCTAAAGTAAACATTAAGCAGGAGTCATCAACCCAGAGTAATACCTTGTAGATGAAGTGATTGAATTAAAAATACAACTTGTTGGAAGCGTATTCAGAAGGAAAATACTAAAAGTTCTCTCTCCAGTTAGGTGCATTTACTACTTAAGTATGATTTTACAAGAATCTGTCCTAGGTATGGTTTTATTCTCTATTTTTAATGCACAAGACAAAAAATATATTTATGAAAACAATGTGAAGGCGATTGTTACAAGCACTTTGCAGAGCAGGATCAAAAGTCAGAATTTATCTTGAAGAAATAATTTACTTAGATCTAGAATATTAAGATTTTGAAGGTAACCACAGAGTACTACATACAGGAAAGAGAATTGATGTATATAGATAATGAAAGTAAGGAATAAATGACTAATAGTTCTACATCAGAGAGCAGCCATGAGTATTCTCAGAAAGGAGATATGATATTGGTATGCTAATAATCATTTATTAAATACTGATGTATTAAAATTATATGCATATTTATCACACAGGTTCATATTTATAGTTAACTTTTGTATCACAGTGTCACATTGTAGAAGTTTTGTGTAGTGTATTGAGACATCTTTCACTGAGATTCCCAATACTGTAGAAGTAACATATTTTATCATGCTACATACAGTAAGGATCCGGGAATATATATTTTGGTTTTGATGTGTATGTGTTCCATTTTCTGTTTATTTTGAAAATTATGTTTCACATTATTGTCAATCCATTTGTCTGAAGGAAAACATGCACATTCTGGAAGAGTGTGTCTCATCATACTTACTGCTGTAGTACCATTTTAATCTTTAAAAATAAACACACTTTTTATAGTTAATTATAAAATATCAATACTATTTTAAGGACTCTGTGCCTCAGTATTCAGATGCACAAGTCTTTGTACAATTGTGGCAGCCCTTTAGTGCTCATGTTTACTTTGTGCCTAAATGCTTGTATACTTTTCCTGCTTACATTTTTTTTTACGTAGAAACAGTGGAATAGTCGTGAAGAAGCACTTTCATATATAGTTTTCTATTTATAACAATCTCTTTGATTTAAAAGAACAGCTTGGTTGGAAGACTACAACATAAGTGTTTGTTTGTTGTTAGTGTTTTTACATGAGTAGCTGCAAGTTTTAAAATGGCCATGCTTGAAAATAATTTTGTATGTATAAAGAGTCCAAAAAGAAAAGTTTATGCTTACGAATTCTTGAAATCAATGTTTTTAAACGATGAGACCAATGAACTCTTATTTGCGGTATTGAACATTAGTAACAAGGAGAACTTGTGCACGTTGTGTAGCTTCCACTGCAGAAATATTTTTAGGCTACAGTTAATTTTAAACATAAGGAAGAAAAATTATGTAATGCAGTGGATATGTGCATTATGTATAGTTAGATCGTACTGATTTAACTTTGGGGTTTTTTTTTTACTCTTTCATGTGCTTATTCACAGTTTTGTAAATATTCCTGTATTGTTAAAATAATTACATTTTAAAAAGAAATATGTGTACTGTTTTTGAAAACAGAATGCAAATATTGCATAGAATGAAAAAAATACTTGGTGTGATTTTTCTAGGGAATTTTAGCAAGGAGGGAAATGAATCATCTCATTGCTTAGGGTCTTTAAAAAAATGTGCTACTTTAACAGTTTTTCTCTTCTTTCTTGAATGAATGATTACTAATATATATTAATTATTAAAATAGTCAGAAATAAAATTTTTCTCAATATTTTTACATTTCTTTTTTTTTTCCATCCAGCTGAAGGACACAAAGTCAGCAGACCAGAAAACAACGTTGCTCCATTTTCTCGTAGAAGTGTGTGAAGAAAGCTATCAAGATGTTCTGAATTTTGTTGAGGATTTTCAACATTTAGATAAAGCTAGTAAAGGTTTGTGGAGCTAACTAAAAGTTTTGATTTTGTCACATTGCAGTGTCTTGTGTGTGAGATAATGCTTATTTTTTACTAACAGTATTTTAAAAATAGATATGAATAGTCTATATCATGGATCAGTAATTTGAGCTGCTGTGAATGGTCTTGAAGGTACTTACTGTTTGATCCTCTAACATTTACTACAGGACTTCCCATTACCTTTCTTCTAACATATCTTCTAGACCCATTTTCCAAACTGGATTTCTTTTAAAAGTTGTCTTCTGTTAATGGATCCTAATTCCATTTTTTGATCTTTTATATGATAAGTATTGTCACTCACTGTCTTCTAATTCAGACATGCAGAAGGGCTGTCATGGCATCACTTAATTTTATTTTATTTTTTTTCAAAACATGGAACAGTCTTGTTTTCCCTACAGGTATATTTTTCATGCAACAGTAGCATTCGAAGTGTGGAAAAATTTGTACTGTTTCATCATGCAGGATAGAATGTGGGAGATCTCCATATACGCAGGAGTGGAGTTTTTTTGCAATTAATTTCTTCATTAAGAGTGCCTCTTCCATATTTTATCAGTTCATGTAATTTAAACAGACTAAGCATGGAGGTAGAAATTGGTGCTACCTCAGCACGGTCCTACTCTGGCAGGAAAAAATGATTGGATGGGCTGCCTCAGTTTAATAATTTTTTAGTTTATGTCAGTTTGGAAAATGTCACAGCTTATCTGTATTGCTTTGTAGAGTGTCACTCTTATGCCTCAGTCAGTCTCCCTGCCACAAATTACAGCTTTGCTAAACCTGCCTCTGATAGAGAACTTGAGATAGTGGTCACTTACATAGAGTTCTCTTTCTGGTTATTGAAATTTCCAATTTTACTTGGTGCATTGTAACCACATAAAAGTTCAATTATTATTAAACAGCTCTCAAATGCTTCAAGCCCTTCACCTTTTTGTACTGGTCATAGAGTTTCTGCTGTATATAAATTTGGTGGATTTAGCATTATTTTCAGTGTTAACTGGTCACTGATTTTTTTTTCATTACTAATTTGTTACTGCCTCTATTGTGGTTGAGGTTTTTATATCCTTATTAGAAGGCACTCTTTTCAATGTAGACAGTAATTTTGTATGACACTGCTGACTGTTTTCTCAAAAAATTCTGAGATCTAAAACACTGACCATTTAAAGAATAGCTTTAAATTATCAGTTAGCCCAGTCTTTCTGTTCTGTTTTAGCCATCTGCTAATGACTAGTTGAGTCTTTGTTCTCACTCAGTATGAGGTAGGATGGAAATTAATGGTCATGTTTTCAAGTTTATATATTGAATTTACTGTAATGTATTATAAGATACATTTTGCATTTCAGTTTTACTGTACGAAAAAGACACAGACTTAAGATATCTTAACAGAGTAGTGTATCAGTGTGTTTGTTTATATTTGTTTCACTACCTGCAAAACTCCATTCTGTTTTTGAAAGACTCCTGCTGCTCTGGAATTTGAGAAAGCCCAATAGATCACATGGAGTTTCTTTAAACCTTTTAGTACTTCTGCAAAAGTACATTTTTATGAAGCAAGTTGATTTAATATGCACCGACTTTTGTACAGTAAATTTTTAATGAAGTGGCTATTTTTGCTTGAGCTTGCTGAGAGGTCAGTTAAAAAGAAAATCTGTGAATCCATTCTGTCACATTGCCCATAATGGTCTCATGTAACTTACTGAGCTGATGAAGTCTAACAAGTTGACCAAGAGAGCTGGGAAATCATAGCAGATATTACAACAGATATTACAAGCCATAATTATGGCTACTACGAACAATGATAGAGGGGAAGTCATCAAAGATCTTTTACATAGTCAAATATGCGTATTCCAGAACAAAATATTGATTGTGGTAGAACAGAACATTGGTATTAAGGGCTTAGAGCATTTCTTCCATTCTAAGGTACTGTAATTTAGGGTTTAACAAGTATAATCCATCCTGGTTTGCATTTCTGGCAGGCAATGTACACTTCCAGTAAATCTGGAAAGCCACTGGATCCAAATGTTGTGTCTAAGGGTTACAGGCTGCTGATAGTACAGACGAGAGAGGAAGCCAGCCTGGGTTTTTCCTGTCACCCAATAGAAAGGTTCTGTTCACATACATGCTGCTTTGTTCCTCAGAGTTGCTGGGTGAGGAGACAACATCACTGTTTTCTGCTTTTATGTCATATGAACATAATGTTCAATTTTTCCCTGAACCAAGTGTTCCAGTACTTGTTTTGAAATCCTTTTCTCTAGCTTTTGTCCTGACAAAGGTTAGAGCCTTGCAGAGGTAGTGCAACTGAATTCCCTTCATGGTTTTACTGAACTTTATTTTCTGAAATAATTTTTAAAAGTAATTCCCAAGGATAAATCAATGAATTTCGATAAGAGTATTCTATTCTCCTATAGCTTTGTTGCAAGCTGGTTTTTATTAAGGTGGTTTTGTTAGCTGTCTGCATATTCATATCTTCAGATACAATAATTTCACACTTTGTATGTGGCATGAAAGTATTATTTGCAGGTGTCCTTTAAATTATAAATCAAAATTAATGTGGTAGAAAGATGTGTAAATGCCATTTGAATGGTATTAACAGAAAACTTGAAGCTGAACATACATATTTATACATAAAAATGGAACAATATTGTGCACTTGTTGATTTTTGCTTGATCATTTTCAAGTGATTGTTGAGTTTTAAAGGATGCTTTTTTTTTAGAATTCTTCCTTGACATGACTCCTTGTATCAGCCAGCCCATTTGTAGCATGCCTTGTATCTTTTTTGTTTTGTACTTGCTTATTCTTAAAACTTCTCTCTGAAGGTATTTCTTATTCAAAATGATGAACACTAGAACATTACAATGTTCAGCAACTCATTTTCTTTTTATCCTTTTCAGAAAAAACATTCTTGCTTCTTTCATTTCATTAAATTTACAGTGATTGTACAGTAAGCTATTAAAATAGCTTGTAAGGCTTCAATGGCAGTGACAGGTAACTTCACCAAGTTAATGGTGAAGCTAACATACATTTTATAGTGTTTTATAAATTATTAAATATTCACAGTATGTAAACTTATTGTTGCAGAAAAAAGTATTTTTTTAAATCTGACTTTGAGAGGCAAACAGTGAGGGGCATGTGCCCTGTGCAATTGAAGTTTTCTTCAGGGTATTTAAAGTAATTAATTTGTGGGGTGGTTTTTTGCATTGTGTGCTAAAGTTTTAGTTTTTACTTTTGTAATACTAGAAGTAGATTTAACTCACTGTTACAGTACATGAGTTAAAGATACCTTTTTACTTTGAAGTATAACAAATCCTGTTTTCTAAATGCTCTTAGATCAGCAGGAGGAACTTTCATTGCAGCTAATGAGCTTACAGATATGACAGTTCCTGAAGATTTATATAATTAAAGCTGTCTTTGCTTTCAAACGTAATGACTTTCCTGCTTTTGTATTAGTATTCCAGACAAGAAATATTTCGGTAATTCAGTACAATTTACTAATTTCTTATTTTATGGTATTATAAAGATTTATATTGCATTTATCCAGACTGCTGTTTTACTTGATTGACTCTAATTTACACAGACCTTACAGGTAATAGTGTATTGAGTCTTCCATATTGTAATAACGCTATAAAGCTGCAGATTTTCCTTTCTCTAAAAGATATTAACTCACTGTAGCTTTACAAGTAACATATCCATTTTCTTCTTTTTGAAACTTCTTTTTATTTTAATAGATAATTAATTTCACTTCAAAATAAAAAAAGTTAGAAACCAAATTGAAAATGTGAAGTTTAAACTATATTCATGAAAAATAGGACACCCCCACCTATAGCATTTGAAAACATTAGGACAGCACAAGAAAAAAATACTAATATATATGCCATAAACATTCTATATGTCATAAGGAAAGGGGCTTCTTTTTATTGGAGAATTTCTAAGTCAACGGCAAATTTCTCAGTATTATTAAATAACATATTTATGCTATTCATTGCTTGGGTTTTTGTTTTGATTTGGGTCACAAATTCACAGGCTCTATTTTCAGGCCTTCAGGATTGTTGTGTTTGTTTTCATTGCTTTTTCTGTGCTTTCAGAAAACACAGCAAACTTCATTAGTTACTCCATATTCTCTTATAATCAATCAGCAGCAAAATCCATAGAAGGTTTCACTATCTTGCAGATGACATGAATTTCTAAGTTCCTATAGCAGACTTATAGCATGAAATAGACTCATTGCAGAATCTGAAAGCAGGGCTTGAGATAGCGAAGAACCACCTCCTGTAGAAGACTGAACCATTTAAGGAACCTTGAAGATGCGCGAGTCCATGGGACTTGATGAGGTGCATGCATGGGTCCTAAGGGAACTGGCCGAAGAAGTGGCTAAGCTACTATCCACCATGTTTGAGAATTCATGACTGGCTGGTGAAGTTGCCACTGATTGGAAAGGAGGAAACATAACCTTCATTTTCAGCAAGGGAAATAAGGAAGACCCGGGGAACTAGCAAGCTATTGACTCTCACCCCATTGCCTGGCAAAATAATGCACCTGATCCATCTGGAAACTATGCTAAAGCACATGGAAAATAATGAAGTGTTTGGTGACAAACAACATGGCTTCACTAAAGGCAAATTGTGCCTGAGAAATTTGTTGGCCTTCTATGATGGGGTTGCAACAGTGGTGGATGAGGGAAAGACAACAGATGTCATCTACTTGGACTTGTCAAAGCATTTGACTACTGTCTGCACAACATCTTTGTCTATGAACTGGAAAGACATGGATTTCATAGATAGATCAGTCAGTGGATAGAAAATTGGCTCAATGGTCACATTAAGAGAGTTGCAGTCCACGGCTTAAGAGCCGAGTGGAGACCAGTGAGTGATGAGTGGTGTTCCTCAGGGAAATGGTATTGGGACTGGCATTGTTTAACATCTTTGTCAGTGACATGAACAGTGGGATCGAACGCACCCTCAGCAAATTTAAACTCTGTGATGCCATTGACACAGTGGAGGGAAGGGACACCATCTAGAGGAACCTGGACAAGCTTAAGTGGTGGGCCTGTGCAAACCTTACGAAGTTCGACAAGGCCAAGTAAAAGGTCCTGAACCTGGGTCAGGGTAATCCCAATCACACGGTGTAGGCTGAGCCGCGTCAAAACATGTGTGGTGGGCAGGTCAGGGGAGGTGATTCTGCTGTTCTACTCTGCTCTTGTGAGACCCCGCCTGGAATACTGTGTCCAGTTCTGGGGCCTCCAGCTTAAGAACATGGACCTGTTGGAGTGAGTCCAGAGGGGGGCCAAGAAGATGATCAGAGGGCTGGAGTACCTCTCTTTGTGAAGACAGGCTAAGGGTTGTGGCCATTCCAGTGTTTAAGATAGCATACCAGGAACATTGAATATTTGCAAAGGGAAATTCATGGTGATGCAGTTTAAAGTAAACCTTTAAATATTTCTGCAATTTTCTGTTTATTGTTGTTCTTTTGCACTGCTGTCTATACTTGTAATGGATCAACAACTCTTGCTCTATTGGGATGTAAGTCCTATATCAGCACACTACAGATTTGGCATGTTCTTATATATTCTAATTTGAACCATTTTATAATAAATTTAACTTACTGAAAATGAGTGGTTAAACACATTACCTTGTACTTTGTAGTTTTGGGTTTTTGGTTTTTTTTGGTAAGTGCATTTCATAATACAAAATATTTGACGTTAAGAGCCAATGGAACATATGCAATACTGTTATGTATTGCAAATAATCTCTTTTAATGTTTGTGGCTATAATTTATGCACAGTAGTGTTATGTGGCAAGTTGTTTTAAGATCTGATTATGCTATGAACTACTGAAAAGTAAGTGAAACTTACTTTTCTACATATCTTACATATTTCTATGCCCTTATTTCTTTAGGGGTAGAAATATATGCATATTTTACAAGCATTAATTAGCAAATCAAGTACCAAGCAAGAGTTTGAGTATTTGCACATTTTTACCAAAATGTTGCTTCAGTTACTAATATGATACTGAAGTGTGTCAGTAGTCTGTGCAAGTAGCTTGGTTTATCATCTTGTGGTGATCCTGTTAAGTGGCAGCTCATGGCCAATGCCTGGTGCAGTCCTTGAGCAACATTTTATTTAAACATTTGTAGACAGTCTGATCTGTAAACAGATCAGGATTCAGACAAAGCTGTTCAATTCTTCTAATTTCATACTCATTCAACTGGATATAAGTGTCCGGATGTTAATGAAAAATTTTATTGATATTTAAAATGATAGTGAGATTAAGGCAAAGTTATATACTCTCTAGGGGGAAAACGTGGATATCTGCTGAAAGACAAAAGATATCAAATGGGTTACGCAGAAATCAGTTGCAAGAGGAACCTTAAAATGGTGGAAAAGGCAATTAAAAAAAAAAGCTGAATGCATTGTGCAGATGCACAGACCCTTGAAGGTCAGAAAGCTTTATTTTAATGAGTAGGGAGGTGCTGAAAGTGCGTTTAGATGTATATGTAGACTGGTGTTTCTTGTTACCTATATACCTCAGGGAGTTAGCTCTTAGAGTGATGAGATTGGGTATAAGACCGGTAAATCTAGCCACCTTTAAACTTCTATTTTAAACTCCACTATACTAAAATTCATTACTATTCCATGCTAATAGTTCTTTCTGAATCATTATTAATCACTCTCACTGCATATTCAAAGCAGTTAGTTATAAACAATCATACCCTAGATTATCTGCAAGTATACAACATACTGCAGTCAGCAGAGCGCTTTGTGGTCTGAGTCCCCAAGGAAGCAGGTGATGAGGCTCAAGAACTCTTCACCAAGGGAAGCTGCAACTGATGCACAGGTCTACTTCCTGCTCCCTCCTCTGAATTGCATTTCTTCTTTTATAAGATGGTTTTGTCTCTTGACAGATCTTGGTCCATCACTGTACTGTGTCACTGTGTGCTGTGCAACACTGGGGCACCTTGACCCCTGTGCCCAGTGCTGGTGCTGTATCCTGTTGCTTGGCCATTTTTTCCTGCTTGCCTTAGCAGCTGCTTCTTCTTTCAGTAGCAGCCCAGTGAAGAATAACTGACAATCAGCGAGTTGTCATTCAGGTGTTTCTGTTCTCAGCTGTTTTCCGGTATTTACAAGTTCTGAGCTTAAGCTGTACGTTATAAAAAGAGATGTGTGTCAGACTGCATTTCACCCAGGAGAGTCTTGAAGTTTTAGCAAGTCCAGCAGGCCAGGGCTCTTGTGGAGGTACTATTGGGCATAGCTGCTGTAAGATCTGAGGCCTGTTACTACTGATGATTGCAATATTATTACTGGTGAACTGGGTACAAAAATGCTTCCACATTGTTTGCCAATTACACTAGTATGCTCATATTTGAATTCAAAATAGGAGACAAAAATCCTACTTAGCTGCTTTTTTCATGTGTGCAACTGAATTCTGCTCTGACTACAGTAGGGAAAGTCTGAGGAGTAAAGAGGCAGTGGTATTTTCAGAGCTTTGGGAGAAGAAAGATCTCAGATCTTTTAGGCACACACACACAAAAAAAAGGAGCGGGGGGGGGAAGGCAAGAAAGCCAGAAAATGGCTATAGAGACAAGGACAATCATTATTTTGGGAGAAATAAAATGTAAATACTGTATTTTCAGCATTGTGTGACATTGAGTATATCCAAGTAGATCTTATGCTACTGTTAATGGATATTTCAGACCTTTGTTGGTGTTTACAGAAACTCTCAATACTTTTCCTCTGCAATATTTCTTTGTTAGTGCTCTAAATCCACCTGAAAATATGGGTGGGGTTTTTCTTGTTGGTTATTGGGCTTCTTTTGGCTATATTTAATCATTTAACTTTATTTTAAATGCTGCATTAATAATATGATGACAATTTTAGAGAATTACTCAGTAAACTCCATCAGTCCAGTGTGAGTTTCACACGGCAAAACCAATAAGATTTCCAGATTTTTTAAAAAATAATATGGTATAATTTTCTGTGTCAGGCTAGAGGTCAATTTGTCACTGTCGCTCTCTCAGAATAAAGGGGCCATAATAGCACAAGGGAAGCAAAATACCTGTAGGAAAGAGGAAGAGCATCATGATGAGGAGATGGCAACATCCAAGCAAATTGCCATACAGGGTGGACACATAAGATGTCTGAAATATCGACCTATGCAAAAAGTAGCAAAAAGTTTGCAGCACTAGAAATGAGAGAGCATTCAAATATTGCTTCACTTCAGAGAATTATTTCTAGTACTTAAGATAAAACAGGTATAATTTCAAAGCTAGATGAAATATTGTCTTAATTTTAAGCAAGAATGATGATCTGGTGATGAGGGAGAGGGGAGCAAAAAGTCTCCACAGAAATTTGTTGAAAGAAAAAAATCAGAATACTGTATTCTCATACTGTAAATACCCATTTCATATTCTACATCCTGAGATAACTGAGAGAAAACTAGAAGTTTAGTAAGTACATTTTTTACCAAGTTTTGCTGTGGCTATATTAATGTTGTGTGACTGTAGAATATATAAGAAACTGAAAAAAGAATGATTTGAGCAATTCCATATCTCTTTATCTGTCGTTCTTGTTGTGAAAGTTTGTAGAGGAAAGAATAATTCAACACAGAGGTTAATGAGAGTAGTATAAAATGAAAATTAATTTATTGTTAGCTTTGGTTATTTATTTTCCTTTTTTTCAGTTCCATGAAATCTAGGTTGACTTCAGCAAAGCATTTAATATTATGTACAATGGAAGAATAATCATTAGAATAAAAAGTAGAAGAAACAAAGTACTGTCTTAAAAGGAACATGGCCAAAAATAGAAAAAATTGTGGTACTTCACCAATGAGTGTGTCTGAGACAGGATTAGACAGTTTGCCAGATGAGAGGGGTATTAGGTTGTCATCACTGAGTGATCGTGAGGAAGCAGAATAAAAGAAATGAAAATCAGTAGCATGAAGTACAAGATCATGCATCTTGATACTGTAATAAGGGCTTTGGTCAAGAAAAAAAGGATATTTTATTGTAAGTTAATCAGATAAGGTATTCCCAGAAGAACTGGAGAAATCGTAATGCAAAAATTAAAAGGGCTGGTGAGTCATCACCTGAAATACTGTGCAGAAATATTTGAAAACAGAAGCAGGTGAAGTGGCTTCTGCAATAATTGTGATATTAGAAAACCGGATTCAGAAGAGGAAGCCCTAAGAAGGAGTTGTTTTAACCCTGAAAAGCAGATGGTGGGAAATCTAACTATTGCTAATAAAAATATCAGGAGCCATTTTGGAAGAGGGCTATGAGAGTTTAGGAGGTAGGAGTGGGTATAAGTAGCAGATTGTTTAGGCACACATGCATTGTATTCAACAAACAGCTTGGTTTGGTAGGCTCACTAGCATTCAAAACCCCAGGGTTTGAGTTTGTTTTTAAACTAGCATATGAGTTGTGTAGTTCAGTTTGGGTTTGGTTTA
The DNA here is from genome assembly GCA_013397895.1 of Origma solitaria. Lineage (NCBI taxonomy): Eukaryota > Metazoa > Chordata > Aves > Passeriformes > Acanthizidae > Origma > Origma solitaria. The sequence goes on from VZRL01000150.1 coordinate 933,326, forward strand.
TTTCTCAATCCTTCCAGGATTAGGGGTTAACGTTGAGGACTTTTTTTTCTTTTTCTGCCATTCTTCTATGTCCCTTCAGCTATTATATCTTGTCTTTCAGTGAGACACAAGAGAAGATTGGCAAGTATTTTATGTGATTTTTTTGAAGTGCTAGTTATATTTAGAGGTTTGATTTTTATTTTTTTTTAAATCCATTTTCACTAAGTTGAAAGTTACAAAGACCATAGTACCAAACCGATTAGCAGCCTATTGTGAATTAGCCTTTGCTTGAGGCTATCATCAGAAGTATAGCCATAAAGGAAAATATATCTAATAGTTATACACTGCTGAAATCTTAAGTTCTCATGACAGAGGAAAGAAACATCTTCAGGACAAAATAGAAAAATAAAGATTCTTGATCAAATATGTAACTGTTCAATGTCAAACTGAAGTACTGGAGTGAAAAATTTGCTTTGCTGAAGCAAGAGCTTGAAAATCTCTTATATAGAACCTGTTAATCAGCTCTAGGCACTGAGTTATTTTGTTGGGTTTCTCATCTGGATAAAAGAGTTTAGCAGTTACTTAGCTGCTACCTACAATTGATGTAGAGGATTTTTTGGTGGGTTGGGCTTTTGTATTGTTTTTAGATCTGTGTTACTTGCCAGCTCTCATAATTTTGACATTATGTACTATATGTATATATATGTCACACTAATTTATACTATGAACTCTTTATGCAAGAGAAACGGTCTTTTGTAGAGTCCAATCAATAATTACATATGCACAAGTTGTTGGATTCTGTGTTTCTTAGCAACTTTCTGTGTAAATCAGTGGCTTAAAATGGTGTGTGCCTAACGCTCAGATACTTCTCATGACAGCAGAAGTATAACTTTCTATTAAAATCAGATTTGTTTCTGGGACCAGTGAAGACTGAAACACATCTCATTGTCAGCTTCTATTTTAGCTCTGCTCCACAAACAAAGCAGTTTCTTAACTGCTGAAGCCGACTGACCTACCTGATGATGATTTGAGCTTACCCACTGCTGAGTGAAAATCTGCAAGTCTAACATACAATTGAGAAATTGTTCTTTGAGTTACCAGAGGCTTTTAAAAATAGTGATTTTAAAGCAATTTATCAGATTGCGATGGATCATTTTGTAGTTGTGTTAACCTTTCTGCTATGAATGGGATTGTAGTTGCTATGTAGAATTTTACTCTGGTCATTTGGGGACTCTGTCAGGCTTTTATCAGAGAAGGATGTGTTTATTCTATGTATTTTATGTTTTCTCTCACATAGCTATTTGGTAGATGAAATTATGGCTCCACTACAGATCCTAGTAACATAATAGGGACACAGATTTTCTCCAAGGTTTTTTTTTTAGATGAAGATAACTGTACCTTTACAGATACCGTATATTGTGAATGAAATAAATAATTGGAAAAAGAAGTCATTAGGCTAGAATTCATTGTATGGTCTTACATCTTTATATTTTGCTCCTATGGAACTTAATTAACTGTTAAGTTGACTTCATAGACAATCGGACATAAGTTTTAACTGATGGCAATAATACAGATCTAAGAATACACGCTAACAAGTTATTCTCAAATTATTGTGGTCATCTTGATATTTCACTCAACTGTTTACAGATCAAATGTTCAACTTCACATGCATTGCTTCAAATGGACGAAAGTTGTATTTCTCTTTTCCTGGCAAAGAAAATTTGCACGTTTTCTACATCCTTCTATAAATCCCTGATGTTTCAGCTGCACTCCTTTCTTTTTCCTAAGTCCATGTGTTGCTCTCTAGTGCCCTTTCAAGTGTTTGGCAAGCACTTTTCCTCTGACAAATTCTGTTGGGTTTTATATCCCACGTGGTGCTTTTAAACTAGGGAACTGAGGTTTAGGTTTCATGCATAGGTGTTTAGTAGCCCTATTTTCTGTGCTCAAAAATCTTATTTTCTTCATGATCTTCCATACAAATGTTTATTTTTCTGTTTTAGCAGAATGATACTGAGAAAAGCTTTGTGGTTCTTAGAATATCTTCAAAACTTGTGCCTTGGCTAATCAGAAGAGACAGACTGGCATATGTGTATCTCAGGTTGTTTAAAACAGAGTTAATTACAATGCAAAACTTTGGGCATAAAAACAAATGAAAATGCAGCATTCGAACAGCATACACCTACTCAGAATAAGGAATCTGCATAAGTGAGCAGAGCTGAAGTTGTAGCATGACCTCCTCATCTTGCATTGTAATTTGTTCAGTGTGCTTTTATTTCAGAATTATAAATGTAGTATGCTTATCTAAGTATGGTTTTCACTTGTGTATTTTGCAAACAGTGTTTTTTGTTTAGTGTGTTAACAGAATGAATGTTCTGTATTTTAGTCTCAGCAGAAAACCTGGAGAAGAGCCTTAAGCATATGGAGAGGCAACTTCAACAGCTTGAGAAGGATTTGCAGACTTTTCCAGTTCCTGAAGATAAGCACGATAAGTTTGTAGCAAAAATGTCAATATCCTTTGGAGCACTCTTAAAAAATGAAACAAAAGAAAAATCCCTAATTTAACTGCATTTCTTTAAATTTTAAATTTCTTTGTATAACTTCTGTCTAGTTTGTAGCATATATTTTTGAAAAATATAACTTCTTCTTTCCCTCTCAAAAACTAAATACATGAGCAGTCCAATTAAAGGATTCCTCTGAAGTGGAATGAATGAGGAAAGAAATGCTTACTCTCAGGTTTTACGCTGTATCTGAGTTTCTTAACTTAGTGGAAAGTAGTTATAATAGGAATGTTAAGCACTCTAGTGTAACATGATTTTTTATGTCAGTCTCTTAGAAAAATATGTCTGTCGCCCTGTGTCTCTTTGTTTTCTAGTGTATACATTACCATTGTGAATGTTTTCGTACATGGAACCATGTAACCAAAAAATTACACTTATTTCAGAAATAAGATTCATAGCCCATGAAAATTGTTTTCTGCTGTTATTTTTGCCAAAATACTTTTTCTCACTGTTTATTCCAAATCATGCAGCAAACTTCACTGCCTGTCTTTCGTTAGAAAACCTTGTGACATGAAGAAAATGAAATAGGAAAAAAAACATTCTTTCACTTAAACCTCTCTAGCGAATGTTGGCCATATATGCTTGGCACCAAGACTAATCTGGAAGCAGAAATATGAGCAGACAAGTTGCAATTTGCTCTGCAGGCATGGTTTGGTTGTTACCTAGCTGGAAGACTGCTTTGTTATGTACAGGGGCTGGGGGACTCAGGACACAGTCCTCTTGATTCATCTCATGCTATTACGTGAGACATGGCAAGTGACCCTGAGGCCGGGTGGATGTGCTGGTTCTTGCTGTGTTAGGGCCAATTCTGTCTTCATTAGATTCACTGCAACCTAAGTGTTTGCAACTTCACTTCAGGCCTTCTCTGGCCACTGTGGGTTATCTTAACCTTCCAGTGTCGTTGCTGAGTTTTTATAAGGTTGGGTATTTTGTTGTTGAGGCTGTTGTGTTTATTGGTGGTGGTGCTGATGCCTTTTTTTCCCAGCTCAATGTGTTTTTTGGAGATATGTTGCTGCCCCACCGGCATGCTGTCTCTACAGTATGAAACATAGGCTTTGTCCCTGAAGAAACCGATAGCTTAATAGGAGAACTAGGAGGTGGGTCCTGAAGGCAAGAGATAAAATATTGCTAGGAAGTTAGAGGAAAATATATCCGTGAGAGCTTTTGGAGAATACTGCTAGGACTTACAAAGTCTATGCTTTGTTAGGAAAATAATATGTAGTCTAGGAAGTTAGGAATGGGAAGCACTTTTAAAAAAATCTAAAATATGAAAAAAAGGACAGGCTCTTCTTAATCTGTTAGAATAGAATAGACTATTTCAGTTGAAAGGGACCTACAACAATCATCTAATTCAAAATAGTAATGATGCAGGCACTTGAAATACGCTCTAACTTTTTACATTTTTTAGCTAAGAACTAGGTTTTGAAGGAACAGATAGTATACAGCTTTCTTGGATATGCAGTTACAAGAAAGCTAAGAAATAAATTAGCAAAATTCTGTTGAGAATGAGTGAATCCTCTCAAAAATTAGCTTCATTTAAGAAAGAGAGCAAGAGAAAAGTTGATGAATAAATATGTACTTATATGCTAATATCAAACCTATAAAATCCAAAAATGATTATGTAGGATGATGCCTCGTTTCCCTTTGTGTTACTGTCATTTTGGGCATTTATGAAACTTTCTGGGAGAAGTGAGTGGAATACTGTGATAAAAGGTTATAAATTGTATTTAAGACAGAGTAAGTTGGCAGACCTTGTCAATAACTACCATAATTTTTTTAGATTGAAATTCCATTCCCATATATGAAGATCATTAGAGCAGTTTACTGATCACTTTAAAAGGGTAGTGATCATCTTAGCAAATGCAAAGGCTGATCTACATTTCGTCTTCTTCAAACATGTCAAAACCTCTAATCCTTCCAGAGAAGATGTGGATTGTCAATGTCTGCCAAGAAGATAAACTGTAGCCATAAAGTTAAATTTGTTCTTTGCATCAGTTTTCTCTAGGGAGAGTTTCAGTTGACCCTACTGTATAACATTTTAAATGGAAGGATGATGTCAAATGAAGGAATTAGTAGTACTTTTTTTCTTAATATAAGATAAATAGCAGTAAATCCCCAGGAGTAAACAGTGGTCACAAAACAATTGAAAAAATTCAAAATTAACTCAAATAGAAACTTAATGGACTACAGATTCTTACATGAACTAAGCCAGCTGAAGACACAAAGGAATCACAGAATTGAGGAATTGCAGAATAGTTTGGGTTGGAAGGAACCTCAAGGTTCATCTGGTTTAAACCCCTGTGCCATGGGCAGGGACACCTTCCACTAGACCAGGTCAAAGCTAAAAAGAAGCCCCCCAGTTTTTTAGAAGGGCTATGAGGGGGATCTGCAAGTCAGGCTCCTCTACCAAAAAAACTAATGAAGACGAAATATGAAATTAACATATATTTATTGGAGATAAAATGTGATGGAGCAGAGTCATTGTGTGTTTTTGCAGGTCAATTGTAGCATGCTGATAAAGGTAGGAAGTCAGTAGAACATAAATGAATTTCCATCCATGTTTCAACAAGGTGTTTTAACAAAGACATTGAAGGAAAGAAATTTCTGAAGTAAAAAGTGGTTTGATTACTTTTTTTTCTGGATTAATATCTTTCAAAAACTTTGTGTCAAAGGGAGATACTGACAGATGCTGACAAAGCAGTGAGTGAATTTTAGTGATTGTAGAGTAATAGATCTGAAGGAGAAACACTGTATAAGAACTGATGACTTAAAAACCTAGAAACAAAACAACACACTTTCAAGGCAATATTAATACAGGAAGTAATATAAAAGCTGGTCTTTAGTTGGAGGCCTCCAGGGGAAAATATGAAGAAATGCCCCTGTGCCATTGGGCAAGTACAGTTTTATAAGTTTAGCAAATTATCATAATTAACAAGAATCCCCAATTAGAAACACAGGTGATGAGGTAATTGCCTTACTTGGTTCATTCTCTTCTGGAGCCCCCCATCTTGCTACTTGCTCTTCCTTGTTTATGTCTAATACATGAGAAAGTGACTTGGGAGGGTAGCTCATGCTTGGCTCCCAGAAGAAATAAGATTAGGATTGGGTCTTTGGACTGTGTTTTGTCTAATGGGAAAAAAATAGGTAGGAGCCATATAACTATACAATAATAGTCTACAGACCTGTGAATATATATGAAGAATATATAAAAGCAAAATCATCTTGGCATCAGAAGAATCGGGAGCAAATGAAGTTGAGAGAAAGCAGAAAACATAAATAAGTTACTATAAAAATCAGCAATACTCTTACATCATCAGTTCTTTCATTACCCCATCTCAAATAGTGTTTGTGTACGTACTGATGTGGCAGAGAATGGTGGCAATGAGCAGCAGCTGGCAATAGTTTATGCATAAGGGATGTAACAATAGAGTAATACTAAGGGATGTTATAATAGAGTAATACTCTGATGATGGAAAATTGAAAAAGAAAACACAGCAAAAATACTCGTAATCTTGTGTCCCATACTTAAGGAAAGAGAGGAATATATTATTTGTGTCCTTAAATAACCAGGGTTCATCCCATGTGAAATACTGTCCAGCGGTTTAAAACATACTAACAAAAATGTTTTCTTGGACAACAGACAATTAAACTAAAGATGTGAAAGAATTTCATGTAAGGTTTATATAGGTAGCTAAAGATTGTACATCAGGAACTGTTAAGCACAGTAATCCAGAGGTTGCCTTAGCTGAGAAGAATGACTAACATGCAGACTGCTAGAAACTGAATGCTGCATCAGTTGAATTATTGTGTTATAGTTGCCAAGTTTCCTTTCCTCCTTGTTTTCCCTAATTGTTGGGTATTGACTGCTGTCAGAAGCAGTCAAAATGAATATTTGGTCTTACTTAGAATAAATCAGTACAGGTAAAACCAACTGTTAAGATACGATTAGTCAGCTGAGACCATATGCTGACATCAATAATGCAATTTTTATTTAACAGTAAATGGGGGTGGGTGGTGGGAAAGGGAGGGAGATGTAAAGCAGGAGATAGTCCCCACCCATGGAGCTGGTGGCATCCTGTTGGTCTTTCTTCTCCCTTGTCGGTGGGGTGTCCTGAGGTAGTTCAAAGCTTTTCTCTATTTATACATTTTAGCAAACAAAGGAATTAATGCTTTTTGGCTACACAATTCTCTTACTGTATGGGCTAAATGATTCCTTTGCTTCTAATGCTAATTAGTCCTCCACTCAGTCCTTCGCTTCTTTTGAGTCGTTGCATTTTTTGGTTCAGTGGGTTGTGATCTTCCTCTGCTGGAATTACTTTTTACCCAGTCAGAGCTGATTTCAGCACAGTTGCTGAGTTGTCTTTCCTTGTGGTCCATAAATTCTGTATTCTTTGTGTCCATTATCAGTGATCCATTCTTCTCCCCCAGCTTTGCGAACCTCCCCCTAGATCTGAGATAACACCCAGACAATAGGACCACTTTTATCTTACCTTGAGTTCCTGTCACAGTGCCTTAATTTACAGTCCCTAGGAGGCATATTTGGGGAGGGGCATCTTGAGTGGTCACAGTTGCCCATCTGTCCCATAACTTGGGGTGATCTTTGTTTGACCAGTGATGTGTACATTTGCAGTTGCTTCTTGACACAGTTTTCCACAGTGGGAATTTTTGTCTGGGTGCGTTAACCAAGATATGCTCTCCAGATCTCACCTCTGCGAGGCCTGGAGTTAGGAATATCCTGTGGCTCCCTTCTGTGCTTATCTCATGGCAAAGTCCTTCTGTGGCCTCAAGAGTGTTTGAGACAGGACCTAAAGGGCACAGTCACCTTACACCAGCCATACTACTTATTTCATTGTATGAGACTCTTCAAATACAGAATTTTTAATAGTAAATATGAACAGAAATAGTTTGCCCTCACCTACTACCTGACCCAGCAGACAGAAGGCAATTTCTAAACAGCATAGTTGCATATGGTTTCTAGTCATGTCTGTGAATATACTAATTAAAGAAGCTTGCTTTTAGGAAAACAGGAACTTAATAAATTACGAAGCAGAAAAGGTTTGATGTAAAGGTTAGATAATCCTGCACAGCGTGATGAAACCTGGACCTGTCTTTACTTTTATTCCTATGACAAGGAAATGTGAATGGTGCTGATGTCTTGAAAAGCATGCAGCTCATGAAAAGAAACCAGCAGGAAATCTGAAAAAGGAAGGATAGTGCTTAGCTGAAAATAATTTTTCATCCTGAGTACAATTAAGCTCCATGGACAGGCAGACTATTACATCCTGTCGCTAAATATCACAACCCAAAGCCCTCTAATGAACTGATTAGCATTCTTGTTTCTTTAGGAAGTCAGAGATATGCACAGTTGGTGCACTCTTTTATTGACAAAGTCTGTAATTATGAATATTTCTCCTATATATTAGATTGTGTTAATTTGTGAGCCATCGTGTGTATGCTAGCTGAAAAGAAATAGTTATTATCGCAATTCTTCTGTTTCCTTTAATTAGGAAAGTCAAAGAATATTGAATTGATATTGATCTAACATATTAAATTCATCAAGTGAAATGTTCCATAAAAAGCACAGTGAACAAAATACACTTGTACGTTCAAAATAAAAATTTTGTGGGTTTATGGAGAGTATTTAAATTGTATATTACAAGTTTAATTAAGTGATTTAGTCAACATGCTCTTTATCAGTACGAGTCAGATCTTGTGATTTTTCAAGCAGCAGCTGAGAAAGTTTGAGCCTACTGATAAAAGTAGTGTTGATGGTGTTCTTTTACAGAAACTTACGGAACTAATACTTGAGAGACAATCAGTTGATTGCTACCCTTCAGAAAGGAAAAAGTCCTTTCTTTTGATCAATTCGCTGTTCCATTGCCATTTAATTTGATTTGTTGACATTGCAGAAACGGAAGGAAGGAGCAGCACTTAAACTGAGTCAGAGCCTTCACTATCAAATGAGGTAGAAGAAACCCATTTCAACTGCAGGGAAGGGACTACTTGCTGCCTCCAAACTGTTGGTTACTTAATTGACCTCATAGTTTGAAGTTCCCCCTGTGCAACATAAACTGAATCTGTAAGATGTCCTTGCATCCTAAGGACTTTGAAGAGTACAGGACCTGAGCTCTTTATGTAAAAATAGGCTGTGTATCGTTCTTTGGGAGAAGGTCAAGATGTTAACTGTGTGGACAGGTAATGAGATAGGGCTTTTGCAACCATTATAAATTTAATTTAACTCTATAATTGTTTTAGTATCTGGTCTGGACTTAAGGCATGTATTATAGCTAGCAGTGGTTTTACTTGTAATATATACACAGTGGATGCAGCAGCTTTGTGTGATACAAATACCTGCCAATTTTTAGTATTATAGAGATAAGTAGGAGTGAATCAAAGAAAACGTATTATTTGACAAGTACTCTTCAGAAGGTACTAATTTAAAAATCTAAACATTTCTATGTGTTTCTTGAACTATTATATTCATATGCAGATGTTTTCTGTTTAACCTTGATATATGTATATAAAAAGAAGGCTCTCTGACATGTATTTTTCAGACAATTGCAACTATTTTCCCAAAATGTGGGAAATCCTTAACAAAGCCCTACAGTATTCACCCTGCTTGTTCTTAGTAGAAAATCATTTGTTGCAATGGTTTGAAGTGACCTCAAAGTCTTTTTGCACCAGTCTTCAAAAGGCTTGCCATGTTTTTATGGAGGCTATTGTCATCTCAATTCCATTTCGAAGATTCTGCTAAAATACAAGTGGGAATATTGGGGTCTTTTAAGGAAATGGTCAGTAGAAATTAACATTGTTCATTATCTTTTCTAGGGTAACAGATGCTTCTGCTTGGCTAGGTATGCTGCACTATATTAGTATTTTATATGCTATCGTATATTAAAATCAGTACAAACTTCAGACAAGCAATTCACTATTGAAAGAGCTGCCAGAATATGCAAGACCAAACGTACAGCAGTTAGAAATTTTGCCACAGATCTTACTCATCTCAGCCGTGCATTGCTTTCCTGTTACATTAACTAGCAGAATGATCCAGTGATTCCAAAAAGGCAGTCCGTGAAGTGAAGCTACTTCAGAAAAAGTTAACATATACCAAACTTCTTGATTTCCTTTTCTTCCCACCTGTGTTGCAGCTCAGCTGTACTTCTATCTTCATTCATACAAAACCAGTGAATTGTGTAGTTGATAAAGCATATGTATCAACCTGTTCATAATAATTACAGTTGGGATTGCTATACTCAGTAGTATTCCCTGTTGTTTCCAGTTTAGCTAGAGCTGGCTAACAAAAGCCATATTTAAGGAGAAAAAGAAGAGGAGTTATTAAAAATACCTAAATTGAAGCATAGTCTCAGTAGAATGCCAAGAGCTTAAGGGTATCCCATAATGCATCAGATGTAAAATAAAAATCTCAGGATTCATCGTGTCTGGCATTGAAATACTAGATAACAAAACATCTTGCCAGAGTACTATAATTTGGTTTGAAATTGTGCATCAGATATTCAAGGGGAGTCAGTTTTTAACAGAATAAAATTAACCAGCTTATGTGGACTCTATTAACATAGCTCTAATTTTAGCTGTGTCTTGAAGAATATCAGAGAAATTTTGTCTCTCACCTCCCCCACTCCCCAAATTTTCTTCTCAGGATATCGTCTGGAATTTAAAAGATGAAGCATACATTTTACTGGTAGTTTCAATGTTTTGTTTTGTTTTTGCTTCCTAGAAAACTGAAATACTGGAATGTTTAATGTTTGGCATTTATACATACTGACAACAAAACAAATTTATCTAAGTTTCCTTTACCCTTCCACTCTATGGAAATAAGCAGTCTCATATTGCAAAAAAATGTCTTTTTTTTTTTTTTTTTTTGTAATGTCTGTTAATAATCCAAGAATCAGAAATAATAAGTATCCTAAATTTTAGAATCAAAAGTAAACCAGATACAGGATTTCCTTTTTCTAGTTTCACTCTTTTTTGCTGGTTTATGGTTTTGTGAACTGGTGGCATTTATTTTGGTGGTCTTACCTTGTTTTTTGTCATTTCTTGTTTCTCAAACTCCTTTTTTATATAGTCCTTGGGCAGCATTTATAGATGAACCTCTCGTCAACTTTCTTTGCTTTCTCACCAATAGCCTTTTAAGAGTCCTAATAATTTTTAAGAATCTCAAGTCTAAGGAATAATTTTCTGTGTGCTGTGCTCATCTTGGGAGCTAAGTAAAGGAGATTCCAATTGATGCAGAAGAAAAAAGGGCTGGCAGCATTAGTTCTCTTTGAGCTGTTGCCAGCCAGTCAGCACAGGCAGTCTGGTGCTGCTTATGAGCTGCATCTTGTGAAGTTACTAAAAGCATGAAATGAAGCATGTACCAGCAAAAGAGCCACGTTGAGAAAGTCTGAAATTAGGTGTTTGAGGGGTGTTGGAAAATGTGTTTTTTTAAATGGTTGAAATCTTGACTTTAGTTAGTCCTTTTTTACAAGACTGTCGTAATGGAGGCTGTTCTGCATGTACAGAAACAGCTAGTAGCCATTAGTGACTAATTAGAATGTTGTGAAAGTGCATTATTTCTCCCTTCCTGCACATATATGAGGTCATTATTGTGTGCATTTCTGGCACGGATTCTAAATCACAAAAAGAAAACCATAAACTTCTTACTTGATATTTTAAAAGCAACCTTAACAAACCAGAAGGACACTTAATAGTGAAATTGAAATGGAATTCAGCCTCTAAACAAAACTAAGAGAGGAGTGCATTATAAAAAACCTGAAGAGTGAAAAGAGTCATCCGTCAGTTAATTGTTAATGTGTACTGGTAATCAGTGGAATTCCCCAGTGCTCAGTATTGGGGCCAGTCCCGATCAACATCTTTATTGATGATCTGGACAGTGGGCTTGAGTGCACTCTCAAGTAAGTTCACTAACAACATCAAGTTGGGTGGGGGCGTTGATCTGCTGGAGGCAGAAAAGCTCTGCAGAGGCATCTGGGCAGCCTGAGTCAATGGACTGAGGCTAGTGGGATGAAGTTCACTAAGAAAAAGTACCAGGTCCTGTGCTATTCTGATAGTCTATATTTTCATGCACTTGATTAAAAACTCAGTGCTTCATAAAATGACCATAGTGTATTTAACCTGGAGTACAAAGTGTACAAACGCAGTAAATTCTCTTTTGGAGTAGTTGAGGTGGGCAATTGAGAGTAAAGGTAAAATGGTTATTTCTTGTCTTTTGTAGTGTTTACTACAGCAGGAAAATAATGGAACATAAATATTTGTTTAGCTGCCATTTCATTAAAGTACACACTTCCCTAAGTTGCCCGACATATGGAAAGGACTATGTAGAATATTTTGTCTTTTGAGCTTCTTTGGCAAACTGCATTATCAGAAATCCTGAATAAACATAGGGGTTTTTATTTTTTTTGCATTATGCAATATTTTGATGCTGTTTATAAATTGTTTATCTTTTGTAGAAGTAGTTTTATTGTTTTCACTTCTATTTTAATTAAGTTTGTTGACGTTGCAAATAACCTTAGAAAAAGCATAAATACCTGATACAGCCTCCAGGAACAGAAATAAATGCATTGCTGTTACAATTAAATTTTTTATCTTTCATGGTTTTTACTTTTAATACTGTTAATCAATATCTCTATTTTTACTCTAATTTTAGTAGGAACTATAGTATTTATTGATAAAGCATTCAGGTTAATTATTGGTATCTGTACCTAAATTCTATGTAAATTGTCATTTATATACCTAAGCATTTAGCTTCAATAAGGAGACAGTGATCCTAAATAAACGACATAGGTGCTTGAAGTTAGATTAGATACATTTCATTTCATAAGAAATTATGTGATAGTTGAATAACCTTTAAAGTGGTTGAGGTATTTTGATGAAAGTTCCTGAACTTATTCATAGGCCTAGTATACAGAGTAAATACTAGGAAGGATGTACAACGTGGAAGGAATTCTTTTTGTCCTTATTTGATGAAATAGAAAATGTGTATGACATACAAATCAGTGTTAAGTAAAAGCAGTATGTTTGACTGTATTCACTGAGTGTTCTTGCAGCCTTAACAGCAGCGTACAGCTTTCTAGTTGATGCCAAAGAAGATTTTCAGAAACTTTCACGGATGCATGAGAACATGGAAAAACTCTATCAGAACGTGATGGGGTATTATGCCATTGATCTGAAGAAAGTTTCAGTGGAGGAGTTTTTAACAGACTTAAACAACTTCAGGATGATGTTCATGGTACAATATGTTTATTTTATGCCAAATGTTTCTTAGCAGTTATATTTTGTAACCTTATCTGTATGCAGAAATTTGGATAATAAGCTGATTTGTGTCATATCTGGCTACTTACGATTACATAGCTTAACTTACTGACTACACTCCTGCAGGAATATTGTATGATCATGAGTTTTGTGAAAAAATCTGGAGGAGTGATCCGCCTAATGCCTGCAGATCTATAGAAAGATTCACTTAGTCATTTTGCCACCTACTCCTTACTACAGCCTGACACTTATCATTACAACGCACTTACTTAAGTTACTTGAATGTTTCCCAGCCTTGTTTGGTGTTTTACTTGGTTGGATGTGGTTTTTAATGATTTCAGACAGGTTTGAAGCTAGAGGTAAAGTTATTTCTTTCACAGTTACTGAGAAACAGTTTGAAATTTATATGTCCATCATTTTTGAGGAAAGGACTTGAACTCGTACCCACATTTAGGAAACATTTGGAACATGTAAAGATTACTAAGCCTCTAGTACTTCAGAGTTTAACAACTAAAATGCTAGAAATTATTGTATTGGAATAATTTTGCTTGGCAAGTTACATATGCCAGATTTTTCAACAGGGGCATTGGCTGTGTTTTCCTAACTTGATCAATGCCTAATACGAAACTCAGTAGTCTGATTTCAGATTTAATAAATATTACAAAGTAGTTGTATTACTTCAATTTCTGATGTTAAAACCATTCCTCCCATGTAAATATTGTAGAATTCTAAATGCTTAAATTCATGTTGAGTTGGAGGCTCTAAGGAAGTGGTTGTGCTTTGCATTAATTTTCCCATATTTCTTCTCTGTGTCTGTAAAATTAGCACTGATACTAGCCTCTACTTCACAGCAGTGTCATAAAGATAGATTAATTAATGCTTCAAAACAGTGAGGTATTATTGATGAGAATGATAGAAGAAACCTTGAGGAAAATTAATAACTCTGTCTTGCAGAGCACAGTTTGAAGGCTATATGAAAAAGATGTGTAGATAAGGCATGAAACCCCCTATCATTCAATGACACTAACCAAAATCTTGAGTAGCTGCTCAATTTTGAGACTTTTCAGAAAAGATTTTTCAGATGCCTAGCAAGAGACGATTGAGCTGATTTTCAGGATTGTTTAGTATTGGTTTTGATTACTGAGAGAAACTGAAAGTGATTGTTATCCTAGAAAATTTAGTTCAGAAGACTTGTAAATTTAGTGCTGAAAAATCATTCGATTATTAAGAAGCCCAAACAGAAAGACCACTAGTCACCACTAGGTATGGGAGATTAAAGTTCAGTCAACTTGTTGTCATGCAAAGTTGATGATTTATGTGTTTTCCTACTTATAATTATTTTTTTAAATTCCTAATTAATGAAAGTGTGTCAAAAGTTTAAAAAACCCGTGTTTAAATCTGGGCCCTAGACTTCAGTTTCACAGCTAACTTTGAACTGCACTTTGTATTTCAGTGTTATTTGGTAGCTGTGACAGCTATTATTCACACTCTGTGAGCACCAAATCTACAGTACAGTTACTTGGCCAGATCCAAAAAAAGGGGTGAAGCATCTTGCCTTCAGTGCTTTAACTTCTGAAGCTAAATCCCTGGTACAGTCAACGGAACATCTTAGGTATCAGCCATATCTGTTAACCTCCCTCTGTACTTTCACAGCATCACAGGTGCTGCTAACAAGTACATTCCTTTCCTTGGAAGGGTAGCTTTCAAGATGAAAAAAATATCTAATGGTTAGAATTTTCCTCCAGTTGTAGGAAATGGAGTGAAGATGCCTTGAGGCAACAGCTGTTCTGCAAGAGAGTAGGGTAATCATAGGATGTAGAAACTCTTGCTCCTATCAGCTCTAGGTTGTTCTGCAGCAGAGACATAACTTTAAGAACCAGAAGAAGAGCAACCAAGTACGAGTGTTCCCTAGACTCTATTTTTCCTTTATATGATGCAAATACTTAAATAAAAATTAGAAATTACCCTGGAAATCACAAGAGAGAACCCAAGAATGCCTCCAGCTTGAAAAATCTAGGTCTTGGCATTCCACTTATGTTTTGTGTGGAATACAAGAATGTGTAGGATGGAATTCCGCCTTAGGGCATATTTGTATGTGAGTTTCAGTGTCTAATCTTGTGTTTTATTCAAGGGAGATGCATACTTAATACATTTAGTGGAATTTGGAGAGATGTCTCAAAGGAGACATAACAACAGAAGCCCCTAGTATTCTGGAGAAGTGTCTTAAATAGTACCCAAAACAACATCAACCTGAAATTTTAAGCTGTGACATAGAATTTGTGGAAAATCACTGCCCTGTTAGAGAAAGGCTGGAGGCAAGGTGTGATACTCCAGAGCATCCAATTTGCACTGAATGTGAGGGTGTGAGTGAGCTATTAAGTCAGGCCCACTTGTTCAGTGTGGTTGGAAGGAATAGACATCTATATTTGAGTGACTGTAGTATGAGGCTGAGTCCTACAGATATTCTTTTTGGGGAATGAGTAGATGCAAAGTAGAAATTTCTTTGGTCACTCTGTTAGGAAAGTGTGCAATTCCTGCCAGTATTGTACTTGTCAAGTACCAAGTCCCATTTGAATTTTATCCAGTAGTTTATCCAATAATTTATTCTACAGAATGCCCAGTCTGAAAATTAGCAAATAATTTGTTAAAATTAATTCAATCAAAAATGTTGACGTTTTGTAGGAGGTGTCTACCCTCCTTCCCTTTTATCAAGAAATTCAACAGAGGTGACTTTGGAGGAGTCACTGTGAAAGTACAGTTTTGCTTTGCACAAAAAATCCATTTCATTGTCCTTTTTTTCATGATGGAAAGCTTATTCTTCTTCAGTTATCCAAAACAGGTATTTCTTCACAAAATTTCAAGGGGATATTTCAAAATTTCAATATTTCAAAATTTCAGAGGGATATTTTCCCTCTGAAAACAAATGAGACATTAATTATCCCTGCAAACTTGCATCTTTTGTCTCAGACCTTGTGAAGATGTTAGCCATTTTGTAAGAGGGGACACTGATATGTTATGAAAGACAGGGTTCTGTGTAACTGTGTTCTGAAAAAAGAAACTTTCTGCAATGAAGAATAGGTCCACTTTACATTTAATGCAAATGTAAATTCTCAGAGCACTGAGAATTTACCAGTGTACACAGCTAACACTAAAATAATGAAAAGGTAATCCTGGAATACTTTTTTAAAAAATATATTGAATGTGATACAGTTCTTTTGCTTTATGTGTGAATACGAAAAATTTTTATTTCAAAACTCTGAAACTCATGGTTCTGTTTTAGCTTCATTGGAAGTTTTGGAGTACAGATTTATAATTCAAAATAAACAATATTGTACAAATATTTACCAGAAGACAAGAATTTATTAACACAGTGAATTAATGCATATGTTGGTAAGAATAAGAAAAATGCAACACTGTTACCCAGGCAGCCTTCTTTTGTTTGGTATACTGGCAGCATGAGAAAGAAAAAGGGTTGAAATTATTTTAGAATTACAAATGGTAACATACAATTTTGTAGAACAAGGTGGTTTAGACGTTTTGAATTCTTCCTACATTAATGTGTATTCTTAAGATGTAGTTCTTGCTGAATTTATAATTCTCATTTGGGGGCGACTAGTATGCTTTTAATATATTTATTCTGAATTTGCTTACTTTTCTGAATAAAATGTACTAAATATGGAATGTAAAATACTTATTTGATTCAATAAATTAAGGTTAGTTAGGGGATATGGTTTGAAAGCTTTTTTTCCTTTGTTTTTAAGCTTCAGCTTTGTTTTTGCTAAGACTTTCATTTTAATGGAACTCTATATTACTTTTTTCATAGCAAGCAGTAAAAGAAAATATGAGAAGAAGGGAAGCAGAAGAAAAACAGAGACGTGCTAAAATAGCTAAGGAGAAGGCAGAAAAAGAAAAACTAGAGAGGCAACAAAAGAAAAAACTCTTGTTAGAAATGAAAACAGGTAAGTCATGTAAAAAACACATTTTACCGAGCATATTACTGGAAATAAAGCTGCTATTTTTTCATTATCTGAATATACTATGAGAAAAATGCAAAATAGATTAATGATTTTTCACTGATTAAAGTTTTCAGCAAAGAGGTTTTTAAATTTGGGGTTTTTTTAATGAGCTTTCCTAGTTGCTTGGGTTTTTGAGTTATTTTATAACTCAAATTGCTGCTTTTTATTTTTCCATTGGAATATATTCAACCTTGTGTGACCAAGTGTAAGCTCAGTTATGCTCAGAACCCCTGAATGTTACTTGAGAAAAGACATTTTCTTTAACTAAGGTTACATACTCATTTTTGTTCTTTTATGAGAATAAGCCCTTCCTGAATTACTTTGTGTTTTTCTATGAGTATGTCAATTGTTATTTCAACATGTCCCTACTGAAACACCTCAAAAACCCCCTCCGCCATGCATTTTTAAACTTACTTGTGCTATGTTGTCTTTTGTACCAAAAGAGATGGCAGATGCTGTCAGTTCCCTGTCACTAAAAGAGATGTCTGATGATTTTCTATACTCCTGTATTTTATCCTAGACTGAGCTTCTGTAGTCCTTCAGAATGATACATGACTTACTATGTAAATTGCCATGAGCTACTCTTTTTTTTTTTTCCTCTGCAGATCTTGTTAAACAGTTACCTAACTAAGCCTGGTTGGCAGCTTTGGCATAAATGATTATCTGTCTCTTCCAATTTTCACTGGAGGTGAAAAGTAGGTGTGTTTAGTTTCAGAGATGCTTCAGACCAAAAGTCTTTGATTTATTTTTATAAGACTATCCATGTTTTCAGGTGCGAGTCTAAAGCTTTCTCCTAAGGTGGGAAGTCAGGCAGTTGCTCTCTGAACACAGCATTTCTAATTCTTTAGAAGTACAATTCAAGACCCAGTCAGAAAACCACCAGTGACAATCTCTTCAAAGCTCACAGAAGATAGAGGAGGCTGCAGAAAACTAGGAAGGGGTAAAAGTGGTGTCGGTATTTATGCATGGCTGGAAGTGTTTCAAAAGAGATTTCTCTCAGACATGTTGTATGTGTAACTGATAGCATTTTGGATGGAAAATTGATAGTCTTGTAGAGAAAATTAAAGTTGCTCAAGTCCTGTTCGTCGTAACGTCATGTTCAGGCTTCCCAGAATACAGGTGCCAATGTTGGAAACTTATGTGTTGTACACCCACATGAGCTTGTACCCCTCTGGTACTGAACTCTACCACTTCTGTTAATGTGGCTGGGTGTTAAGTACTTGTCCTTTACTTGTCTTTAAGTAGCCTGGTTTACTTGCATTTATATCATGCAGGTGTACAGAAAGATGTTTCTTGTCTTGTGAGTCACTTAAAGTTCAGTTTGGAATGAGTGGTCTATACAGCAGATAGTAAAAGATGATGTTAGGACCACCTCAAGCTATAAGTGTCTTGAGTCTGATATTCACTAAATTAGCCACTGATAAGTTGTACGGTTTCTCGTGCCTGTTTGCAACATATTTTAAAGTCTACTAGAAAACCCATATTCTGGGAGTGAAAAGCACACGTGGTAGATTAGTTTGTCAGGGAGGACAACAACAAATATATGAGAAGTGGGACTGTTGGTTTATTAAAATTATTATTATTATTGTTATTTTGACAGTCTTACCAAAATTGTATTTACAGTATTTATTTGAAGAGGCATAATGTTGCTCTGATTTTTGGAGTTACACATGCCATCAAAAAACCATCTTTTTTCCTTCTCCCCCTTTTTTTCCAAGCTATAGCTGGTTCATTGGAAGGCCATCTTCTCATTAAGAATCTGTAAATTAGTTACAAAATGCTAAAAAATTAATAACTAGGTCCTCTCTCTGTCAAAATACCTAAACACTCTAACCTGGAGTGTGACTGTGGAGTAACTGATTTTTGCTGCATATTATTTCTTTATATGGTGACTAGAATAAATGTTAGATTTGTAGGAACATTATTTCAAATAATGATCGAATAAAACTCATTGATATCACCAACCCAGAAGTTATTTTTGAGGTTTCAAAGATGTGCATCCTTGGAAGAAGAAAAAAGATGAGAGTATATATGCGAAATGGTTCTCAAATATTCTTTCTCTTAGTGGATGGATCATGATGTACTCTACAGCTCAACTCTTTTTTTTCAGTAGCATGGCTTTTTAAATGAAAGTGACTCAAAGATTAGGAATGGCTGTGTATCACTGTACTATATGTTACTTCGTTGTTTTTTAATTGTTTGTCTTAAACTTCTTTTGAAAACTCTTAAGAATCAGCAACAACAATAAAAAATCAAAACAAACAAAGCCAATCAAAAAGTCATCCAATCCTACTTTACTGGGCTGGCAGTCATTAACAACTGGTTGTGCTATTGCCTTATCCTTGTGCATTATTTGTCATTATCATTATAATTAGTTCTTAGTACCAATCAATCACTACCTCTACACAGTCATAGTCTTAACATCTGTGTCTTAAATTTAATGTCAGTATAAAATCCCATGGAGCTGATACTGTAGTGTTGATGGTGATGGCTACCAATGATGGTCCTAGCTGACAAGATGACATACAGAAATTTGAGAGGTTTTTTGCAAGGGAAGCTAGAACTGATATGGATTTTCTTTTTTCTTCTCTACTATCTCTCTTTCCTTCCCCATCCACAGTTTGGTATCTTACTCTTTTATAAAATGGTTTAGTTTCTAGATCGTTCCAATCCTCTTGTCTATCTTTAGGTTAGAGGATGTAAAATGCTTCAGGAGGTGTTAATTCCCCAGGACCCAGCAGTGCCTTTGATTTTCTCTTGCTTAGATGCTGCTTCTTTTCTTAAGGTAAAAGCAGTCTAATCACAGTGCTTGAGGTTGTGCTTTTTTCACTGACCGTTAATTAGCCATTAGTGACTACTTTATGATTTTGGAGCTTCTCTTTCAGCCTGTACTCCATACCTTTCAAGACCTGAGCTGCTATCCAGTGCTTAAACAAGATTTGTATCATCATCCTAAGCTTGTCTTGTTAACCACTGGTCTCATTTACGACACAGACATTTAACCTGTCCTAGATTCTGCTTTGTTCTTGAAGTCCTTTTCTTTGGGTTTCTTCATCTTTCATCTGCTTTTGGAAGCTATTTGAAGAGCAGAATTTTGTTGCCTATCGTGCTACCTTTGGCTGCAGGGAAGTCGGGGAAACTGTGATTGATTTCTTTGCATAAAAGTAACCTACATAATACTGCAACAGTTTTTAGTTATTTGGGGGTATTTGCTGCCTTTTTTTGCATTGACAAAAACTTAATATAGAATCACAGAATAATAGAATACTAAGGGATTGGAATGGATAATAAACTCCCAACCCTCCTGCCATGTGCAGGAACACTTACATCATAAAGAAATATGTAACGAAATATAAATTTTATTAAAATATACCCAATATGTGACTTGAATCAATAAGTTGCATATAGCGTGTTAGGATGGTATTTATATCAGTTTTGAAAGAACTACAACCACAAAAAAATTAACACTACAAAGGTCATGTTAACCCAAAAAGAAAATGAATCTGGATTTAAGGGAACTCCTGAGTTTTAGTTTAAACTAATCTCTTCAGGATGAAAACAATTATTTCATTGGTAGTAACTGACATTTATGGCAAATATGAGATCCAGAGTAGTCCTATAATATATCGGCCTTCTCACAAGCTATAATAATCTTCCTTAGCCTATGCTGTGCCCTTGACACACAGGTGATGACTGAGCCATCTAGATCACAGGTATGCTCTGTCATCCATGCCTCTCTATCAAGCTGTTTTTGCAATACTGTTGTACCAAATTCAGTGTTGATATGGTCATTTGCTAAAATTAGATAAATATGTGTAGTTTGTGATAAGACTTCATAAAGGTTGAAGTTCAATTTTTTTATATCTCAATATATCAATATATTGAGATATAAATATATAAATATTTTATAGTTTGAGAAATGTTCAGTGTTTTATGAATATGCAGTACAGCCTATTGTAGAAATACCTTAACATTTTCGGTAGGCTTTACAGTATAAATTTTAACCTCTGCTGATAAAACCATACATTTCTGTTATTATATGAAATCGTTTTATTCTCCCTCTTGCAAATTTTTTTTGAGATTTGGGCCTGAAATGAATGTCAGATTTAGACACCTCCAAATTGTAGTCTGCTAAAATTCTCTACCTCTGCTACACATCTTAGCAACACCTGCATTTCCTAGTGGTCACAACTCAAATAGTTCACTGATAAAAAATGCTATGAGTCTTAAGTTTATGTAGTGCAAGTATCAGCTTCATCTTTTCCTTTCAGCTCCATCCCAGCTTGAAAAGTAAGTGGAATTCAGTAAACATTTTGACTAAGCAGCGTGTGTTACTTAGCATTTTGAAATTTATGTTAATAAAGTCTGTCCTCTAAATATTCTTTGGAATACAAAATTGTATTCATCATGCGATGCTTTACTTGCTTTTGTGAAGCCAGATCAAGCTATCACACACTTGCCTTCCAAAGGTAAATAGCCAGTGAAAGGGGATCTTTATGTAAATGACACTTGTCTGCATACTATTAACATTCAGATACATACTTTCTCATGCTGTTCAGATTCTTAGTGGAAGCACCCCAATCAATTATTTTGATCTTATCAGAGTGTAAAGAATTCTATAGCTGAGATAATAGCAGCTAAATTTATTGTTATATAATTGAGAACTCCATCATTGTGGCATCTTCATTGTGTCTTACTTTGAATGCTATTTAAGTAACAAGCCACTTTTATCAGTGGTTATTTACAAAGATAGCCCTTTTCTTGCGTGAGAGCAGTGAAGTAATGGCAAAATGGAACATTTGATTTCCAATATAGGGTATTAGTTTGTTTCCAGTTATATTATTTAGTTTCATTTTTATCATAATGATCTGGTTTTAAATATGTTTGGGTCCATTTAAACAGTTATGATCTTATTTGCAGTCAATTTTGCAGCATTTATTTTTGCAGAGGTTTTATATTGTTTATCCGGTTTTGGAAAAAAAACAAACACATCCACGTCTTGCAAACTTGCTAAGAGCATTTTAGGTTTTGGTTCTTCAAATATTTACTACTTTATTGTTGCCTGCTAAGTTGTGCAATATGAATATTTTCATTAATTCTGTAGTATTCTGCAAAACCAAGGGACACCATGGATCCCAGTAGTGACAGTTTAAACAGTGAAATCAGTAAATGTAATTAGGTAATTAAAGTTCAGATTCCAACAGATAAAATCCTTGCCTTTGAAATAAATTTTAAAATCCCCAAAGCTATTTAGTTCAGTAGGTACCCTCAAAGACCTTACTTTGCCTGCTTAGCTGAAGTTCCTAAGGCCTCCATTTTAGTAATTTGTTCTCACTGTGGTAAGAGATTCAATACTTCTCAAGAGTATTTGTTTACTCTGAAGGGAGTCTGGGCTAATATCTTGAAAAAATATAGATTTTTGGACTATAGTAGATATATTACTAGCCTTTGGGTATTTAGGAATATGTTTCATTCAGTTAAATTTACTGTAAAGGGGAACAAAAGATCTGACAATGATCGGTATGAAGAAGTCCTAAGGATATGATATTAATATCCAACAAGCATTTTGTTTAAGGGTTCTTTTATCTAGGGAGTTTCCCCTTTTGGAATTTCAAGTGCTCCACTGAAGTCAGTTCCTCCCTGGTGCTGATAACTTTTTTTCTGTTGTTCCCTGATTGCCTCCACTTTTCCTCAAATTGGACCCTCTTCACCAAGAGGATTCCTGAGGTCACTTTCTGTTATTTGAATTCATTCTTAAGAATCACTTTTATTAGGAGTGGGCCAGTGGGAAATAGCTCTTTTCTGTAACTGTGATGAGTGTAACTTCTTCCTCTTATGTTAAATTACAATGGCACAAAGAACTGTGTGCTGTACAGAGTTGCTTACTCAGTACTTACTCTGTTAATACTTACTGGACAGTTGGTAGTAAGCCCATGACAAGTTTGGAGAGTAGATCTAATTTTTGCATAATGTCTGTTTAAAAAAAAAAAAAAAAAAAAAAAAAAAAAAAAAAAAAAAAAAGTCATACATATGAGGAAGGAGATGTGACACATTGGTCACAAATCCTCCAGAAAGGAGATATCACTTCCCTAAGTATGTAAGTATGGAGGTTGTTTTTCAGCTGCAATTGTATTGGTTTGACAGTGAAGTATAAATCTGAGTAAATTACTGAGAGCAGATGTTTCCTCAAGAATAATTGTCACATTCATGCTTGAAAAAAGTTCCAGAGAATGATAAAATACAGGTATGTTAATCAAAAAAACCCAAAAGGCTCGATGTGATACATCCGATGTAATACATCTGCAGAAGCCACAGCAAAACATGGGATACAGCAAAACCTTATCTGTTCACAGAATTTGATGTTTTTAGTGCAAAAAAGTAGAGCTGATCTGAATTTATATTAATTTTATCAACAATTTATAGTCACAGGTCATGTTCTAACAAGGTGTCAAAGGGGCTAAGTCTTCTGGAACATAGAGGTTCATGCACTTATTTGCAGCCCATGGGCTCAGAATGCAGCAGCTGCTATTATTTTGTACTGTGTAGTAGCTCCAAAAGAGCAAGTTGTTTAGAAGAAACAATTGTTTTCTTTCCTAAAATTTTACTTAGAAGTGGAATCTTTGGAGATAGCATCTGAAAAGCTTTCGTGAAATGGAGGTTTACACAAATCCCAGGAAAAAATAAATAGCAGCTGTATTTGGAAGAGAAAATGTAATCAGAACTAACAGAACTGTTGAAAAAATTAAGGGTCAATAAAGTAACGTCTGTAGATGAATATTCTCATAAGGCTTGCCATTTATGTTATAGTGGTAAAATTTCTAAACAAATACAAGAACAGTGCTGTAAACTTGAAATGGCATTACCATGAAAAACAGTTACAATCTCTGGAGACATCTTTGGGACTAAGAGTTCTAGCATTTATACAGATAGTAGCTTTTGATTTGAGTAGGTATTTCTGACTCCAAATACTACCTCACATCTCCATAAGGAGGGAGGCATCAGAGTCCTCTAAACTCTCACTCCTGCTATGTGATGCTTTTATTCTCTCTGTTTTTTTCTGTATCATCTGAAGTTTCTTCTCTCAAGCTGCAGAAGAAGGGAGGAATAAATATCCTTACCCAAAGCATTGGAGGATGTGCTTTATTTTTACTTTCTTCAGTCCAAGGTTGTAAAAGAGCCAAGAACCTCTGTAATTGTTGGAAAGCTAGCTGACGGGAAGGTCATGTCTCTGACTCTTCCTTCAAACTGAGTCTGCTGCTGCTTCTGTTTCAATGCTGTTTGCTATGACGCTTATCTTCACTCAGCAATACCTCAGTGGTTGCACAGAAGTACAGTCTTGTTACTGCATACCAAAATATTCTTGCTCTGAAGCTTGCTGACAAAAGTTACTTGATTTCTCTGGCAGCTTCTCTCTATTGAAGGCTACTAAATTCAAATACAAAGTCTTTGAATCATAAACAGCTGGAGCCCAAGGGACCATTCTAGGAACGTGATTATACATTTATCCTGTCCTTTGTATAGATGTTTGCTACCAGCTACTAGTGCACAAAGGATGCAGGGGTAGGTGGGCTATTGGTCTGATCCTCCTGGATATTGTGCATTTATAGCTACCCAACCCAAGACCAAAGGGTCTTTCCTACCCAAAGCCATACAGAAATTTTCCTTACACTAAACTCAGTCATGTAATCAAGTCAGAACTTTATCATTCCACCAGTGAAAAATTATTCAACTTGAAAATCTACTTGAGGCCCTCATCTCTGTAGCACAACTGTCAGTATGAGTAATCATTTTGTATATTTTCTAATTTATTGCCTTTTTATAAATTTAAATTAAAATAGTAATGTGCTCAATGAACTCCTTCAGAGGCACATAGTAACCAAGAGACAAGATGTTCACACACACCCACCCACACAGGTGTATTATGTTAAGCTGCA
This sequence comes from Origma solitaria, assembly GCA_013397895.1. Lineage (NCBI taxonomy): Eukaryota > Metazoa > Chordata > Aves > Passeriformes > Acanthizidae > Origma > Origma solitaria. The sequence continues at coordinate 958,082 of VZRL01000150.1, forward strand.
TATATTCTTTTAAGAAGCTGTGTTCAATTAAGAAAACTCCTAGAGTTGTTCTTACTACTCTCTAAGTGAAATTGTAATTGATACAGCTCAATAATAGATATTTGTATTTTTTCCCTCTGTGAAACAAAACTAATGAAAATACTAGTTTTGGCATAGTCTGAAAAGCAGTTTGGTTGTGTTCTTGTCAGTGTCACTGGAGTTGTGATGTATAAGGAAAACAGGAAAATAATTCATTAATAGTAAAAAATACTGATGACTTCTTCATATGCAATTGATAATTTCTACTATTAGTGTCCTATCAAATCTTAACCTTAGATAAGAGTGCATAAGGCTGGTCTGTTTTATTTATAAGTGGTTAAATATAACTAAAAGAATCTTGGTGTTGTTTTCAATTTAGCAGGTTTTCTTCCCCCCACTAAAAAGGCACAGCATCCCTAGTGAATAGGAAAAAGGCTATAAAAAGATGGAGTCTTTAAACTGGCTTTTAAAAATATTATTGGGTAATGCAATATATAATGCATTACTAGAATATCTTGTTGAGTTGGTGAGAGAGTAGACGTGTAGGCAGAATTCAGTGGGCGTAGTGAAAAGGTAACCTCTTTGTAATCAATTTGTGCTCATTTCCTGTGTCCTCTCTGGGCATCTCTAAGATGAGTCTGGTGCAGTCACCTTTACACCCCACCCAGTTCCCCACAGCTGTTCATATGTATTGATAACATTCCCCTGAGCCTTCTCTTTTTTAGGGTGAGCAGTCCTGGCTCTCTCAGCATGCTCTCATATGAGAGAGGCTCTAATCCCTTTGGCATCTTTGTGGCCCTTGGATTTGCTTGGATATGTTTGTGTCTCCCTTGTACTGGGGCGCCCAGAGCTGGACCCTGCACTGCAGATGTGGCTCTCCAGTGCTGAGTAGAGGGCAAGGATGCCCTCTCGTTATCTGCTGGCAATGCTTTTCTTTGGTCATCTTTGCCACCGAAGCACAATACTGACTCATGATCAATATGTTGTCTGCCAGAATCCCCAGGGTTTTTTTAAAGATGCTTTCCAGCCAGTTAGCCCTTCACCTGTGCTCCTGTGTGTGGTTTCATCTCACCACATACAGGTCTTGGATTTCGTTAGGATGCCCATGTGCCAATTTCCCTAACTTTTAAAGATTCTTCTGAATGGCAGCACAACCATCTGGTGGGTCAGCCATTACTTTGAATTTTGCACCATGTGCAAACTTGATCAGGGCACACTCTATTCCATCATTCAGGTCGTGAAGGGAGATGTAATAAATATTATCCCCAGTGTCAAGTCCTGGGGTACAACAAAGGCTTGACATTCTCTTCAGTCTTTTATAAATCCAGTTTGTCTGGATCTCTCTCAGAAACACTTGCTCTGATCTTTTTACTGGATCTGGCACTAATATAAATAAACCTGGATAATATCTGTGGAAATCTCTATGTGAGTTTACAGTGGCTATTTTCTGTTGTAGTAGAAAGGACTTACAGACTCATGATGAACATCAGAAACATTTTATTAACATTTTTATTAAAAAGCTCAATATTAAGATGATTTCACTCTCAGTCCCATTACTTCAATGGGAAACTCTGATCCAGCTGAGGTGCAGGAATTGGTACCTTACACCACTGAAGTATTTTTGTATCTCTGTGGTACTGAGCCACCTCTTATCACAGCAAACCTTTTGGTTTTGTGGTATAAACTATCTTAAAGAAATTGAATTGGTGTAAGTACTGACCTTAATTTCAACAGCTGATTTGAAAGGGACAGCTATCTCTCAGAGTTCATGAAGGGTGGAGTTTTAGTTTGAATTTAACTTGTTTTAAGCTCTATGGAGCTTGGGGCCCTCTTTGTTCATGTGCTTAGAGTCAAAATGTATCTATTTCTAAACCATAAAAGCAATTTAAGGACAGCTCAGCAATGGACCACTTTCGCAAGAGCAAACAAGTTGGCATGAAATCTACTCTTCTCAGCTAGATTTATGGAATGGGTGCATCAGTAATTAGGAGAAATCATGCCTTTATAGTGTATACTTGCCAAGGGCTCTGAAGCATTATCAAAAACTTTCTGCTTTGTGTTGGGTGTAAGTAAAAAGTTTAACTCTTCTGATACTGGACTAGGGTTTTGGTGTGAAACGTGAGGTATGTGCATGTGTTTTACTTTTGGGAAGGGCTGTTAGGTGTCTTTCACCTGAAGTCACTGCAAATGATGATATTTTTGGCTCAAGTTGGGTTTAATACTTTTAAGTCTAAAAGGAGGTATTCTTTCAGCCCACCCATCCAAGCCACACTTCACGGCTATTTCTACTTTTCAACTGTATATTGGAATTTTTCTTTTCCTTACTCTAATGTAACAGGTTTTTCCAAAATTTTATCAGTGTCAAAGGAACCCCTGTGTTCTGAGTCATGGCTCTAGTTCATGCACTGTTATTGAAAGTCAAACTGATAGTCATGTATTCCTTAATTCATCTGTCAATGAAGATTATCTGGTTGGAGCTATGGCTTTTACCAGAAAAAGTTCAAAGCCTTAGAACAAGTTCAAGTTGCAGTCTCTATGACCCATGCATTTTCTGGACAAAGTTGCTCTTATTATCCACCCACAATTTCTTTGTAAAATTGTATCTGAATTTCATTGGAATGAAGAATCTGAGTTTAGGTGGTCATTGCTAAGCACTTTGTGTTGAAACTTTAAGGTTGCCTTGTATTTTTATGTTTGCAATATAAAAGCCTTCAAAAAGTTTTCTGCCCTGCTCATATGTATGGCTGCAAGATCTAGGAGTTGGTCATGTCAGCACTATGAATACTTCACAGAATCTGGCTGTCTTATACTCTGAGACTGAAAACATAGAATCACATCCAAAACTGGAGCTCTCTCTACTGCATTGATGGCTTATATTATCTTCCTTTCTGTGATCTCCTGTTCTGCTTCCTGGAGCCTAAGTCATTCAACACTACAGCATGGCTAAAACTTTCTCCTTGTGATGTTGTTCAGAGAATGGTACTTCAAATTTTACTCAGATGGAGACCTTTAGTCAGCTGAGCAGTGCTTTGTAGACTCTGCTATTCAAAATCAATGCTTACACGAACAAATATAAAGGACTTTCCATGATGTCTTTAAAGTAAAGCTACTACATTAATAAAGATAGAAGATGTAGCTTTCTTTTTTTTCCTTCCTTGTGCAAATAGTCTGGAAACATCTCAGCTGTCACTGTCCCAAGCCTGGTAATCATTTGCCTCTGAAAGTTTTGTACATAAATGCACAAGACATGATGGAGCTAAACATGGAAGAAGGCTGTAAAGGGCTTACATTTTAGTCATTCAAAAACTGAGTACAGTATATCCAATCTGAATTATGTCCTGATCTGAAGAGCTAAAAAAAGCAGTTTGTATTCTAGCAAAAAAGAATAAAAAGGTATTAATTCTGGTACTTGCTGAATTGAGATATCATTACTTAATTCTTAAGAAGGAAAAGCAAATCTGATAGTTTCAGCACTCCAAGTTTGTTGTTAATTTACATAAAAAATTGAGTGCTGCCATGGAGTTAAATCAAAGATGATTCAAAGATAATTAAAGTCTTTGTTACTCCAGATAAATTCAGGAGTAGCTCTTGAGGTTTTGCACTCTTTTCCTTCTGTTGCAGCTATGAAATCGCTAAGGTCTCTTTTTGATGTAAACATTTGTCCAAGTTGTGTGGTTTCAAGGGTTTTAGTTTCACATGAGGTCTAGTGTTTGGCTTCAGGAGCTGGTCCTTTTCATTACCTACAGTGTAACAAAAAACTGTGTAATTGTAATGTCGTAAATAGAGGCAGGTGGAAGATGATAGTCAAAGTTCCTGTAGCTAAATCTCTTAAGTGTGCAGATTGAGTAAGCAACATCAACAGAAACCATGCTAAAGAATCCCTGGTTTGGTTTTTCTGAAACTTCTTAGTATTTTCTTTTGTGAGAGGAGTAGCTGAATAAAGCTCTGGTTCTGTGAAAGAGGAAACAGACATATTATTATGTTTTCTCCTGGTAAAGTGAACTTTTGGAGTCCTAATGTTCTGTGATGTTTTAGTTTACGTTGGACAGGTTCAGTCAAACTGGAAAAATGAAACATTTTTCATCCAAAATAGTCTTGTTACAACACTTTTGATACTTGTGATTCTATCATGTCAGTGGACTACTGCTCCTGGAATTATGGTATATAAAATTTGTTCTTTAATAAGTACATAAAATTCAGGTATCACTACTAACTGCAATATCTGTTACTATCATTATAATACATTACAGATGTACATGTAAAGCTAATGATACCCAGTGCACTAGAAGAGAAGGGTCTTTAATATTCTTAACATTTTTAAAGATGTAATTATGAAATTAGGTAGTTTATATCTGACTTGGCACTGAAATGTCAAGGGCAAGACTCACCGGCTACTTTGGGAAGTTTACTTCTCCTTTAGATGGTATTTAAAAGACAGTTGTACGAGTTTTAATTAGGTATGATATTAAAAAGCATTTAAATCTCCTATTCTGCAATTGAAGGAAAAGAGATAACTTAAATCATAAAAGGGTACCTTTCTCAAAGGAATTACTGTAGGCTATGTAGCTATCTGCAAGCCAACTAGAATTCCCAGTTCTGTGATGTCAAATGATTGATACACTTGACTAATTAGGATGCCAATTGGGACTGGTGCCAGTCATCTGCAGCAGCTTGTGAAAGCTGATTTAAAGGTCCCATAGGAAGTGTTAATATTGAGCAGTATTTGTGACTCTTATACTATCATGGTAACAATGTGGTATACAGCTCTCCCAAGGCAATTTAAAAGAATTCTCAAATACTGCATGGTAGACTTTAATTTCTTAATCTTCTCATCATAAACACTTGGACAATATTGTTAATAGTGTGGGTATGGATAGCTACCTGTGTAAATTGATAGAAGGTGTTACAGTCAGCTGCTGATCTAGGTATCAGGAACCAGAATTTGGAGCCTACTGAAGTTGTAAGAGTTTGAAAACCAGGCTTTCTACATGTTTTGGGTACAAAAATTCTTAACTGTGAATGCTTTTATTTGCAGTGGTTAGCTTGTTTCAATACATCCATGTATACAGTACAACCATTAGAGGAGTTTTTTAAATTCAAGTTTCAACCTATTCCAATTTATCCTTCTAAAACTGTTTTGCATGTCAATGGAAGCAGTAATTTATAATCCACTTTATGACTACAGTGTATTTCAGATAAGTGTGGGAAACAGATAGTGCCCATAAATATGTTATAGCTCTGATATAAGAAGTTGTGGTTTTGCAATATTTCTGTTTCATTATTTTAATTTTTTAAAAAAATTTATTTGATGAGGCTTTTTGTAATAACTAGGATTTTTTTATACTCGAAATTGTTAAGTTTTTGAAATGACCATGAAATTCATAGTAGTCTTGGACAGGCTTAAGAGGAAACAGATGACATGCTGAAATAGGATTGAAAATTTTCTCTGTTATTCCTACTTCCTAAAAAAAACATTATGAACTCTTTTCCATAAACATTAATGGTATCATTTTGGTGACTATGATATTATTCAATCTTTTTTGAGTTGCTATTACCCAAAATGCTTATAAGCTTTCCTCCAGCATTCATGTACCTTAATGTAACTAATGGATTTGCTCAAAATTTCTTCAGGCATCACGTTGATTTGAAACTATTTCACTGAGTATATTTATTCCAGACATTAGTATTTTAGAGAATTGCATGACATCAGATGGAGAAAGCTGAAAAACAAGCAACCCCCCCACCAAACAAACAAAAAAACCACCACAAAAAACCCAAACCAAACGAAAAAAAAAACCAAAACCAAACCAAACCAAAAAACAAACAAAATCCCCTCAAACAAAAAACAAACAAAAACCCAAAACCAAACAACCAAAAAAAACCAGCCAAAAAACCCCAAAACCCAAACCTGAACAACAAATAGGAAGTTGAATACATAGTCTGAGTGACTTTTTTTAATAAGGTACATTCCAAGCCATATTAATAGCTGTGATAGTCCATTTGTTGTAAGAGAGCAACCTTCAGTGTAATAAAGCATGTTACACCAAACACAAAGAAAAAACATTCTGTATTTTAGCCTTCATGTTTATTCTATACCTGCCATATATATAAACGTTAGGCAAAATTATGAATTATTTGCTAATTTTCACTTATTTGGTTTTGTGTATAGCACTTTTGTCTAAGGTTGAAAACTAGTCTGGTAGTACAGAGTATAGAGAAAAGAGAAGAACTAAGGGTTGCTCTTTCCTGGATAAAAAGCTGGCTGGATGGCTGAGCCCAAAGAGTGGTGGTGAGTAGAGTTATATCCAGCTGATGGCTGGCCACAAATAGCCTTCCACAGGGCTCAGTGTTGAGCCCTGTCCTGTTTAGTATCTTTGTCAATAATCTGGATGAGGGAACTATGTGCCCCCTCAGTCAGATTGCAGATGACACCAAACTGGGTGACAAGTGTTGAACTGCTGGAGGGCAGGAAGGATCTGCAGAGGGTCTGGACAGGCTGGATAGGTGGGCTGAGGCCAGTTATAGGAGGTTCAGCAAGGTCAAATGGTGGATCCTGGATGTGGGTCACAGCACCCTGCAGCACTACAGGCTGGGGGCAGAGTGTCTGGAAAGCTGCCTGGCAGAAAAGAACCTGGGGGTGTTGATTGGCTCATGTCCTGTTGCTGTCAGTGTGTGCCCAGGTGGCCAATGGCATCCTGGTCTGTATCAGCAATAGTGAGGCCAGCAGGACCAGGGCAGGGATTGTCCCCTATACTCGGCATCTTGTTATGTGCACCAGGTAGTTTGGATTCTGATTTGCATATTCACTCTTAGCAATAACTGCTGACTCTATCCAAGATGTGTGTTGACCCCTAGGGAGTTTTGCCCAGTGGAGTATAATGAGATTTCTATCTTGGAATTTTTTATTCCTCCGTGGAGATTTTTCGTTATAGAGTTAATCCATGGAGTTCTGTTCTTTGTCCTCTCATGTATACATGGAATGGGGTAACAAGGTTCGAAAATCTAACACTTCCTGATTTGTTTATTTAAGGAAGTAAAAGGAGGGTGAATAATACTTGCATTTGGTTACCATCTCAGAGTAACATTCCTAAGTCTTTTGGGGGTTGTTAGACACATATGTATATTTTTAGGTGTTATACATGTGTAATTCGATGAGTAGAATTTTCCTGAACTACATTAATTATTTAATATTGGCCAGAGGTTGTCAAATGTGAACAGAAAATGGCTTTTGATTTAAGCTACCTATGGATATCACTGTATCCTATCCAGTCCAATACTGTTCACTCAGCTCTCTGCTGAGAAACAATTTCAACTTTTTATAACAATAACTGAAATGATCTTTTGTACAATGTAGCAAATCATATAAGGGACAGCTCTTGAAAGCTGCCATGAGACTGATTATTTGCAGTTGTAGAAGGGTACTGAAATGAAAATATGAGTGAAATGACATTTCACTTAAAACTGTGCTTGACTCTCAGTATAGAGAAAGAGGAATGTGAAATGAGTAGAATAAAATTTGGCCTAGTTCAATCTATAGAAGTCCAAATCTGTTGTGGTTAATTGCAAGAGAGCAACTTGTAAATGTTAAAGCACTGGTCAAAGTTTGAAATAAATAGTCTTAATAGTGCTATTGATTTCCATTATTATTGGGTTTTTTTGGTGTTATTCTTTATACTTTGATATTGCTGTGGTAACCTAGAGGGTTCCTTCTTTCTCCTTTACAGAAGGTGAGGAGACTGGAGTGATGGATAGCCTGTTGGAGGCCTTGCAGTCAGGTGCAGCTTTTCGAGACCGAAGGAAAAGGATACCAAGGTCTAAAGGTGAATATTCTATTTTAGATTTTATTTTCCAGAGACTGTTAAAAGTATTATGGATCCAGCACTCTAGAATTTAAATACTCTGAGGTTTAATTCATTCTTGAAATGACAGTTTTCAGGAGTGTTCAGACTGTTGCTGATGTCAGTAAGACTGGAAATCAATGTCCTGAACTTATTATAGCCTGATCATTATGACAAGACTTTTCAATACAGCCACGCGTACTTTCACTTTTTAGAGTTCGTAGTTGTATGAGGAAAGTAAAAGTTATCTTACTCTGTAAGTGAGTCTGAATCAAATTATTTCTCTAGAATATAACTGTCATTTATTCCAAGGAATACCTAACTTCTAAATGGTTCTGTGTTGTAATGTTGTAATACTCTGGTAGCTTTCAAACAGGTGTTTTATTTCTATTGTTTCTTTGCTTTTGCAGACATACCACAAAATCTCAGTCCAACCACGCAGCGGCCTGTGCTGAAACCTTGTAACCATGGTAATGAACCATATTCATGAATTCCATGCGCTTCTTCGCTTAGCTTGTGTAGTTGATCTGTGCTTTCAAGACTGCTGTGATTATTTTTTCGGTTTTGTCCATTAGTGGAGTACTTAACCATATTGGAACTTGCTTTTTAAAAATCACCTGAATATTACATCCTGAAACTATATTTGCTGATTACTCTGCATAGCTCTTCTATCTTTTGTGGGATTTTTATTTATTTAAATTTTGATTATGTTTTTAAACAGTAGCATTTCTATAATCCTTGAGAATTATTATGTAAGTTTTTTAGGGATTATGGGACTGTAATAGAAAGCAGAGATTGCATAATATCTTGAGTGTTACTAAGTGCTTATTATAACAAATCAGAAAACTTTTGGCATTCATTCTGAGTTTCTTTGTCTTGTTTTCTTGATGCTATAGCTGGAATGGTTTAAGCTATTGTTTACCAGTATAATTCCAAAGGGGTGTTGTATCAACAAAGTTATAGTCAATGTTTATTCATAAACTGCTGAACTATCTCACTGTAATCAGTAGGATTTGGTCATTCAAGAAAAGTTACAGTGCAGATGTGGGTGCCTGTTAGCTTTCTTAGATAGAATCTACAGAATATTATTATATTATCTGTGTTTTAATCAAACTTGAGGAGTCCAGAGTGACTCAGTTGCTCATGACTAGTGGTCTCAGGAAAAGGTTTGTATCTGTAGTGCCTCTGTTAAAGAGAAATTTTAATTAGGCGGAAAAAAAATCTTTCTTAGTTTTTAAAGCAGAATGCACTATTTTTTGGTGTTTAAATGCACTGGTGGTTTTATAAAGCAGATGTCATAAAATTGATTATATTAATTATACCTCATGTTTAAGTGTCTATTTCTCTAAGTGACTGTAGCAAAAAAAAAAAAACCCAAAACCATTGAATTTGGTGTTATAAACACAAAACTGAAGCAAATAGAAGGACAGTTTAAAGATAATTACAGAAATTGGATCAAAGAGAAATCAAGTATATTTGACAGGTACTTGTCTAGCACATAACATATTGATATTTGAGTAATGACTATAGAGCACATCTGAATTTATCCTGTAAATGTTTCTGCTTGTAAGAGCAATCATGTTGAATACTGCTTCTTACCAGCACATTCCATCTAGGTAGCTGTCTGTGGACAGACTGTAGTTTCCAATTTTCAAACTAACTGATTTTGGTCGAACATTATGGCCATGTTTCAGATTAAAAAACAAAACAACAAAAACAAACAAACACTCGCATTCACCAAAATTTTAATGCCCAAAATATTAGTCTAAACCATGGACTTGATTTGTACATCAGATGGATATAATTTGGTGCTGCAGTTTGAAGTATGGATATTTGATTTGGACAGAAGAGTATAAGTACACTCTTGGATTTTTTGTTGTTTTTACCAAAGTCAGTTTTCCACAGAGCATTTTGAGACAATCTAATTCTAAGACATTTTAAAATGAATTCAGCATTTCTTTCTCCTGTCTTGTTAGCTCAGGAACAAGCTAGTACAGCTCTGAGCTTACTTTTAAGGAATTCATTAGTAAGGTTTGGATTTGTTAGCACTTGTCAAAATATCTACATGTTACATCTTCCTATCTTGAGCTAAACAGAGCACTAAACCTAGTATGGATTATTGTAAGTTCACTTATCAAAGCATTTTTTTTCCTTTTTGATAGAAATATATGGTCATTTAGCTTAAATTTAGTAATTTCTTGTCTAGAAGGAATGCTAGACCCTCAGTGTCAAAGTCAGTTTTGGATAATAATAATAACCTTACTGCAGTTAATTTGATCAGTCCAGACAGGAATTATAATGATAAATTTTCTTTAATTTTCTGTTTCTGAGTTCAGCAATGCATAATGTCAGTGTTATTCTCTGTATCATTTTTTCTTGCACTTTTATATCTGATATATAGATAAATACTCAATAGCCTATTCTTTTTACCTATATGTGTATAATAAGTGATGAATAGCCTATTACATATGCACCATACAAGCAAGAAGTCTGTGACTTCAGCCCACTTCAGAAAAATTGGGATATGTCATTAGACAGAAGTATTGGCTTGGTCTTTTCTGCTTTGCTATTTTTTTCCCAACCTAAAACTTCAAATGCATGCCAAATTTGATATCATAGGGAAAAAAGCCACTATCTTACTGTAAGACTAAAATATGTGGCGATTGCTGAAAGCCATTACGTAGCAGTTCAAACACTTTACTTGTTTGCTTCTATACTGGTTTTGGCTGTTTGGATTAATTGGTAACTGGTCTGGTTTGTTCTTCTGAGACTAACAGATTCACTTATAGTAGATATACTCTATTAATGTACACTGCAGATTCATACCTGGGATTCATCATGCAGTCAAAAAGAATTACAAGCCATGACTTTAAATGTCTGTCCTGAATCCTTTAGGGTGTAGTAATGTCCATTGGGCAGATACCATCAAGTTCTAACTAATCTCTTCTGTTTCAAAACACAACCAACCAAATTAATAAAATCTAGTTTAGTCTGTATGATTAAAGATATTTCTTTTCAAAGTGGAAGCCAAATCAGACCCAAACATAAATAGTGTTATAACCCCTGCCAGTACCTAAGTACCTCTCAGCCGCCCGCTCTGTGTTCCCTGGTGAGATGGGGGAGGAGAATCAGTATAATGTAAAATTCACTGATTGAGAAAAGAACAGTTTAACGATTGAAATAAGTAAGATATAGTAATAATAGTAGTAGTAGTTGTAGTTGTAGTAGTAGTGAAAAGGTGAGGGAGGAAGAAGAATGAAACACAAGAGGAGTAAGTGATGTACAGTGTGATTGCTCACCACCGTGGACCAATGCTGAACCAGTCCCTTCCCAGCAATCAGTGTCTTCCAACCAACTCCTCCAGCTTACGTGCTGAGCCTGATGCCATATGGTGTGGAATATCCCTTTGGCCAGCTCAGGTCAGATGTCCTGGCTGTGCTCCCCTCCGGCTTCTTTTGCCCCTGCTCACTGGCAGAGCATGGGAACTTGCAACAACAGAGAAACATCGGTGTGTTACCAATATTTTTCTTTATACTCAATCCAAAACACAGCTCTGTACCAGCTACTAGGAAGTAAATTATTCCACATGAACACAGGACAGAAAACTAGAGAGCAGTGCTTCCATGTCTCACAGGGAGAGAAATACAGCCTGAATGCACACTTTCTTCATAGCTCTCATATAAGTGGAAGGAAATTTTTCTAACCATTGCCAGTGTCACCCTCAGTACAATGTTATACAAGATACCAAACTAGCATTTGCTTTTCAGGCTTAGGCAAACTCTGTAAAACAAAGTAATACAGAGGAGCAAGCCAATGCTGCTTAGCTCTAGAGCTGAGAACTGAAATTGTTTCCTTTAACTAAATAGACAACTTAAGGGGAAAAAAAAAGGAGGAATAATAAATTTAGTGAAATGCTAGCTATTGTGTGGGCCATTCTTCACTTCATGATCTGTTGAGCTCCCCCGAAAGCTCTGGTAGTGTTCAGCCGATACTTCTGATTAAAAAGGAGTACTGGTTCTCATGCTGCATCCCACGGTAGCTGAACATGTGTTATTTTATTTTCAATCCTACTACATTCTTCTGTTATTGAACAGATTGCCTCTTTCTAAAATGATATGTCGGTTTTGTCAAGTTTAAGTGTGCTCTATTTTTGTGATCAGAATTACCAGTTGTATTTTTAATGCTTCTGACAAGGGCCATCAAGTCACAATATTTAGTGTGGGGAAGAAGTCCTGCTGCATAGCTAACAGAAATAATATACATATCGAATTGCTAAATCTTGGAAATGTTTTAATGCCTTAAGAATGCAAATAATGTACACTAGATTTTAGTTGACATAGATGTGATTGCTGTATTTTGTTCCCATTCATAGTGTTTTGTGTTTTTTAATTACCTACTGAATTACATCTATGTACAAAACTATCTGTTAATGTTAGAGTTTACTTTAATTGCAAAGGTCCATAGAGTGCAGTAAATAGTGTGGGATATGCTTTTTGCTGGAATTCCAATTCAGGACACTGTATGACACAAGCAGAGTATTGGTATAGTTTTAGTGGTGTACTTAGGATTCAATAGCGTCTAAACAGAGGAGCTCTTTTATTTAGGGAGCAGAAGAAAGCACTTAATTTTTAGTGATCAGGATTTTGCACATTAGAAGATCATTTCAAGTAGCTAATAGCTGTGGCTGATCCACGTTTATCAATTATTTACAACAAGAGTCAAGGCATATTTGCAGCTTTTATGTTTATTTCCAGCTACTGAAGTACAAATACATGGAACAGTATATCCAAGGCAGGGCAGAGCCCACTGCAGCACAGAAAGCTGCATTATTCACTAAGTTTTCGGTCAGGTTTTGCAGCCTGCATCAAGTTCTCTGCTGCTATGGCTACGCATTTATTTGCAGTAGCATTAGCCAAGCTTGTGCTACCTGAATTGCATGAATACAAATTTGAGATGCAGCTTTGATTGTATATATACACATACCTCAAATGCAGCAGAAAGTGTTTATCTTTACATGCAGATCATATTCAAAATGCTGTGAGTAAAGAAAAGCTATAATAAAAGGCAAGTAAGAAAAATACAGATTGCTTTTTGAGACTGCAGGGGTTGAAAGAAATCTTTCTGTCACAACCAGTAATTGCTTTGTGGACGACATTTCTAAAGGTGACAAAAAGGTCTTGTTTCTGTATTCAGATCAAATTTCCATGGTAAGAGATAGTTGTAATTGTTATAGCTGTATGTTCAGTAAATCTGTATACAATGGAATAATTTTCATGTCACATATAGTCTGAAGCATTTTAAAGACTTCTGTTAAATAAAACCCTTGTGTAGCAATGTCATTCTCTCCCAATTAAGCATAAGGAAGCCCCTTTTTCATGTTCGTTGGGTTCTTCTCATCTCATATTTGTAATAGAACTGTCATCTGATACTCATATTAATGTCTCTGCTACCTTATTTTTGACAAGCAGAGCTGACAGTGATCTCAAGCTCATCTTAGTTCTTGAAACCAACAGTGTGACCAAGTAGAGGTCATTTTTATTTCATCAGTGGGTATGACAGCAAGCTATGATTGGCATTTCAACCTAATTTTCCCTTAATTCTGTGTATGTTGCTGTCTTTTCCTCAACTGTATATAATGAACATTCAGAAGTACCTAACAGTGTGGAAACTACCCATGAAGATAATTTTTTCCCCTGAACATGTTAGTAGTAAAGGCACCCCCTTGGCATTAGCAGTGCTTCACAGTAGATACTGCTTTGAAGGGCACTGTGCATGTTTAGCCATGTGATCACAAAACATCAGTACCTCTGGTGGAGAGAATTTTTGTAAAGCTTTGTGAAGTTTTACTCGACAGACAAGTTTTCAGCAGAAAACATGGAATAACTGTAGGCACTGTTATGAAATAAAAACATTTAATAGGATTTCTATTAAAAAATGGTTCTCAGTTGTTGCCATTTTAAGACCAAACCTTTACTTCAATATTGACTTCATAGGTCAAGTAAAATTGCTGCTTATTCTAACAGAAATAATTCCCCTGAAACCATCTATACTGTTTATAATAGTTTTTTTTTTCCTAGAGCAGACAGCAAAGTTCAAAGAAACTGACCATAAAAGTCAATTTTGCATGTGTGGAAAAAAAAATAATATCCAAACAAGGAAAGTGAATTTACACATTTTTATTTCTTTCCTTAGAACTATTTCTGCATTGCCACAGTTGCAAACACATACAATCACAAAAATATCCCTGAAGATTTTTCATTCCAAAATATCTAGGAAGAAGATTAATTTTGATGCAGAATTTTTAGCAATTTCTCACACTCATAATTTAATGTTAGAATCAAGAAAGTATCCAAGCCGGAAGGGATGGCAGCCAGCAAGAACAGTTTAGAATGAAAAGTGAGAAATTTTTTTTTTTGAGACCTTTTCTAACAAAATACTCTTTAAAATAAGGAGAGATAGAAACCACCCATTCATTTAATAATTTATTTATTTAAAAATGTTGAATGCTGAAAAATGGTTGGAGACTGTCAAGAAAGGAAAAGGGTACTTCAGATTAGTAGCAATTGCATATATTACTGTGAAAATACTAATTTAGACAGAAAAAATGTTATCTTGCCCTTAGTATAAGCTAAACACAGACTTGCAACCTGTGTTTAGAAAGGTGAGGTGGAATTACAATCCTACAAAAAATGTCCATGTCTGTTTTATCAAAGTCTTGTGAGATTTCCCTTATCAACTCTCGTGAGTGAGGTTGCACGCATATCCTCCACCCTGTGTCTTATCATATAGCGTCATATCTGAACATAATATAGACAAAAAAGAGAACCCAAGCTTTGCCAGAGTAAAAATTTTAAGTACCACCTTGAGATAAGGTGGATCTTAAAGTGGGACTTTTTCTCCAGAGGTTTGACAACTTCATTCCTAAAGTGCGACCCTTTGAAGATGCCAACTTAGACACTCAGAAGAGCTAATTGCTTTTGTAAATATTTTGCCAGTGTTCATTGGTATTAGTTGAATAAGATCACTGCTCTCAAGGGAGGCAAGGACACTTTCTGCAAGATAAGAATGGTAGCAAAGAGGTGACATTTGAAAGCAGTGGCACTGTATATTCCATAATTGCACATACAGTAAATGTCAGCTTCATAATTGCCTAGGTAGGTAACCAGATTTCCAAAAGCTACAGCAGGCAAGTTATATATTCAAAGCAGTCGGCTGAGAATTCATCAGTGGAAAATCTTAAATCTGCAAAGGGAGCTGTAAATTACCAACAATTTATCCATACTTGTCTTTTCATTGTTTAGTCACGAAGAACTTCCCATTCAAAGTCAATTACCAAATTTATATGTATAGCAAAGCAATTCTGTCACTTCTCAGAGCAGTTTTCAAATCTCTTCTGCATTTGTT
Organism: Origma solitaria; assembly: GCA_013397895.1. Taxonomy (NCBI): domain Eukaryota; kingdom Metazoa; phylum Chordata; class Aves; order Passeriformes; family Acanthizidae; genus Origma; species Origma solitaria. The sequence goes on from VZRL01000150.1 coordinate 973,342, forward strand.
AAACAAGATTTTAGGTATAAGTTTACCAGTCTCTTTCGCTTCTCTTTTCTGAATGTTTAGAACAAGTAGTATCTAAACTCCTCATTCTTCAGAGGCTTTTAGAAATTTGATCTGAATAGCAGATTCACTGAACAACAGCCATACAGCTCTTTATATTGTGGAGTTTTTAAGATAGATGGATACACGCACATATATATTTTCTTAAAGGGGTTATATTTCTTTAAAAAAACACAAGCAAACCACCAGTGATATATTAGGAAATCTTCATCAGCTCAATGTTAAAAATGAGTTTTCTCTGGTTAAAAACTTCACTGGGGACAAAATCTGCGATACTAATTTACCTGAGTCTGTTTTGTGACTGAGTGATGTCTGGTTAATGCAACTTTGTTTAGTCAGCAATTCAAAAACATTTAGAGAAAGCACAAACATTAAATTCATTAAATTCTTCAAGCACTTTTCTTAAGTCATCTTTTTTTGCCGTGTAAGTGAATGTGTTCCCATAATGTTCTGGGATTTTTTTCCTCCTTTGGGAGAATTTAGTTTCTTTTTTTTTTTCCTAAGTGGTTGCTGCAACAGAACAAAAATGTAATGAAGAAGAAATACTGGAGTTACATTTCTGCCTGATTTTTTTCATTATAAGCCAATGCTCTGCAAAGGTGCAAATAGATGCAGAGAAAACAAGAGTATCTTTAACTTTTTCCCTTTGTTGGGGTGGGAACACTTGGAAGATTTACTTTCAAGTTTTTGAATACTCTTAAGGGAAATTGGCAGTTAAGTTGAATCAGAATTGGTGCTTGTGTCTATAAGTTGCTTGATAAATCCAGTATCTTCTTTGTTTCATTCAAAAAATAGATGAGTCTTGTGTATTTCCACCACACATGCCTAAAGGCAATATCTGCATCAATCACCCAGCAAAATAATCTGAAGCCTCAGAAGGCCTTTTGTTGGCTCAGAGCTGGAGATCACGAGTGGTAAAGGAAGGAAATGCAGGGATCAAATGCAGCTCTCACCTGAATGGCAGGAGGAAAGATCATAGCCAGGCTTCCACTGAATGATCTGGAATAGTGTGAGCTGGTTGGTCTGAAAATCCTCTTTCCTTATGATGAGGTAGCTTACACATCCAAGATGAGGAGCTGCAGTTTAAGTAATTTCAGGAAAGAATATTTGCATTTTGGAAGATACTGGGCTAATCAATCTATTCACTGTCAGCATACACTGTGAAGTAGTTTGGCTCTTATCCTTAGCATGGTAATCTTTGCGTTTAAAAAAAAGCTGACAACTTTTTTAAGCAAAATTGTTTTAATCAAACAGAAAAACTATGTGAAGTCTATGCAATTTCCTAGTTGATTTTACTTCCTGGAGGATAACTAGTATATACTTCTTTTTTTGAAAGATTACAGCTGTCTAGTTAGTAGCATGGTCTTTTTGTTACAATAATTTGTCACGATGTCTTAAAGAGAAGACTTTTTTTGTAACGGTGAAGTTTTTTATTTTCACAGGGAAAGAGTTTTATTATGCTTTTTTGTCTCCTGATATTACCTAACTCCATATAGTAAAGAACTAAAAGAAAAACTGTTACCTGACCCTAGAAGCTTGACCATATTTGCCTTACGTTTTAAAAAAGCTAAAGACTGGGGTTTGGAAAACTAAGAGTGAATTTGTTCTGCACTATCCAAACTTGCAGTTCTTGATTTTTCCCTCCTTGTAGCACAGCAAAACGATAAAATAAGAAATTGAAAAGATAACATCGAGGCTACTTAGTGTCATAAACAGGGAAATGGAATGAAATCTCAGCAGATTTTCAGCAGAGGAAAATAATTATTCCAGAGGTTTCTCTTTTTATCTGTTTTCATAGGCTTTAAGCCTGTTTCCTTGTATTTGAAAAGCGATGAGTGTACATGGTGCATTATAATACAGTGCACATAAAAATACTTGAATTAGCTCTAGACAGTCTAGTTCCTGTACTCAAGACAGGATGACTTTTAGGTCAGGAACAAATTTGGATATCACAGCCCAGTTTGGAGGTTTCAGAAGATATTTAGATGTCTGTGTACTACACCTAATCAAGCTATGCAGTTTCAGAACTATGTCCAAGAATGTGGCAGGAATAATTATCATCCATTCCCATCCATTATAAGCATTTGAATCACTAGACTCACTACCATTTGTTACTTATAGTGGCACTCTGTGAGCAGAAGGGCTAATGAACAGAAGGGAACTTTCGAGGGATATAGAAAATATGGTTTAAATCCTCTCCTTGAGGGAATAATAAATCTTGATGAACCAGGGTTAAACACAGCTGAGTGAGAGCTTACATTACCCAGCTTAACTTTGGCACCTAAATTTTACTGGTCTTTTAGCTTGGTAACTAAATTTATTAACAACAGAAGAAATTCCTGTCAGAGTTGTGTACTTTAGCTGAAAGGCAGCTTTTTGAGTTACTACAGATACATGTTAGCCAGAGAAATAAGTCTTAAAGGTGGTGATCTTCCCATTGTTTTCTCTAGGCTCTGGAGAAGGGATCAGAATATAAAATCTATTAATACATAAAGGCTTCCATTGCTTTTATAGCTTTGTATAAGGTTGGCATTTTCTGGTTTTGTTTTTTTTTTTACTGTAGTCATAATTACATTTGGTGATTATTTTTTTAATGTTGCCTTAGTTTCAAAAGCAGAGATTAATCCTCAAATACTCTCTTTCAGTTCCTTGCCAAAATTGCTTTTTTTTCTGTGCATAAACACAGAAGCATTTATCTGAGGATATATTCTTATTTCAGTAGGTGCATTTTATTGCTGTCATTACCAGAGAAGGGAGACTGAATATATATTTTTAATTCCTCTATTCTAAAATGTAAATATCTGCTTTGATTCATCTTCTCCAAGAGAAAGTGAACTTTATGGTACCTAATCTTTCACTCGACCATCATTAGCTCCAGATCTGGCTGAGTCAATCTAATGCCTCCAAATCTGTTGATTAACTCATATGAACACAATGCCAAATTAGGCAATTAGGCTGAGGGAGGAGCTTGTGGAGGACTTTGTTACATTTTGGTCAGTATTTATAAATTGAGATAACATTAAATGATAACTACGTCAAAATAAATGTTACAAGCTGATAGACTGCCCTATTCTTTCCTCTGATCCTAAACCTTTTGTTTATTTCTTTTTGGTGGAGGTGAGTGGTAAGTGGCTTTGATTTTGGGTTGTTTGGGTTTTTATAGAATCATTACGGTTCAAAAAGACCTCCAAGTTCATTGAGTTCAACCTTTAACCGAACACCACCATGTCAGCTAAACAACAGCACTAATTGCCACATCCAGTCATTTCTTGAGCACTACCACCAGGTGATTCTACCACCTCCCTGGGTAGTCCATGTCAAAGCTTTGCCACCCATTCAGTGAAGAAATTCTTCCTGGTGTCCAGCCTGAATCTACCCTGGTGCAACTTGAGGCTTCTTGTGTTCTCCTGTTCTTGATTGCCTGAGAAAAGAGGCAAACCTCCACCTTGCTACAATGTCCTTTCAGGTAACTGTAGAGAGTGATAAGGTCTCCCCTGAGCCTCCTTTTTCCCAGGAAAAACAACCCCACCTCCATTGCCCTTCTCTGGACATGATCCAGCACCTACACCTTTCTTGTAGTGAGGGACCCATAACCAAACACAGGACTTGAGGTGTGGTCTCACCAGTGCCAAATACAGAGGGACAATCCCTGCCCTGGTCCTGCTGGTCACACTATTGCTGATCCAGGCCAGGATGCTGTTGGCCTTCTTGGCCACCTGGGCACTGCTGGCTCATATTCAGCTGCTGTTGAGCAACACCCCCAGGTCCTTGTCCACTGGGCGGCTTTCCAGCCACTCTGTCCCCTGCCTGTAGCACTGCCTGGGGTTGTTGTGACCCAAGTTCGGGATCCACCACTTAGCCTTGTTGTACCTCATACAACTGGCCTCAGCCCATTGATCCAGCTTGTCCAGATCTTTCTGCAGAGCCTTCCTGGCCCTCCAGCAGATGAACACTTCCAGCCAGCTTGGTGTCATCTGCAAACTGACTTGGGGTGTACTTGATCCCCTCATCAGTAAGGGTCATCAGTAAGGATATTAATCAGGACTGGCCCCAGTGCTGAGCCTTCAGGTCCACTGCTAGCAACCAGGTGCTAAGTGGATTTAGTTCCATTCAGCAGCACTCTCTGGGCCTGGCCATCCAGGCAGGGTTTCACCCAGCAAAGAGTGCACCTCTCTAAGCCATGGCTAGTCAGCTTCTCCAGGAGAATGCTGTAGGAAACAGTATTGAAGGCTTTAGTGAAGTCTGTTTAGACTGCATCCACAGCCTTTCATCAGTCATCTGGTCATGAAAGGAGATCAGGTTGGTCAAGCAGGACCTGCCTTTGCTAAACCCATGTTGGCTGGGCCTGATGCCCTGGTTGTCCTGTACGCATGGTGTGATCACACTCAAGATAATCTGTACCATTACATTCCCCAACACCAAGGCAGGCTGACAGGCCTGTAGTTTACGAGACCCTTCTTCCCACCCTTCTGGTAGATGGGTGAAATTTGTCACGATTTACATTGTTTGGTTCTTAATCTGAGATCTCCAGGCACTGCTTTATAGACATCTACAATTGCAGTGAAAGGTAGTGAAATCATAGCACTAAACACATAAAGTGCTTTATAATGTAAATTATTCTGGGATATCAGGTATTAAGCATTTTTAACTGACCTCCAAAATTAATCTATGTATTTAGTCTCTTGAAGAGATAAAATACCTCATAAATAGATGCACAGTTTAGGGTGTTTAGGCTCCTTGTAATGGCTAGAGAGAGGCACATAGCCATCCTACACAGGAGTTAGCCTATATAAATTGTTAATAGTCAATGAGTTCAGGCCTCCAATTTAGAGTGCTTGAGGGTGAGAGACCTAATAATGGTTGTTCATGTTTTAGCTCTCTGTCTCTGTGTAAAATAAAGTTAATAAAACAGGGGACAGGACACTCAATATTGCAGATAAAACAACAGCTTGAGTAGCTACTCTTTAAGTTAGTATTCTGCCCTAGGAAATGAATGATACAAGTGCTTCTGAAGGGGGAAAAAAGTAATTCTCTTACACACATACATACAAAATTTAGATTAAATTTGGATAGCTGATTTTGTGATGCTTCCAAATTCTAGAATTTTGATGCTCGTCTTTTTACTATAGGTTATGCTTGTGTAATTTGTGTTATACTGCTAGTGTAATGATAACATTTTTGGGTCTACTCATGTTTCATTTAACTAGCTGGATTAAAAGTAAATGGATCAGTGCTGTGGCATTAAATTATGCAGCCTTCCTGGAATTCACGGTGAGTTTGTAATTTCAGCTTAAAGAGTAAATCAGGATTGATGTGTGAGTAGTTGCAAACTCTGTTTTGGCCATTCAGCACAGAGCAGAAAGTACTTTGCTATCAGGTAATCCCTAGTTTTATAATTGTACTGTAGATGGTAGTCTTCCCCTTTCTCTAAGAAATACAAAACCATTTTAATTCTGTGTGATCCATCATCAGGCAACTACTCAAAAAAGTAACATTCTTAAATGCTCTCAAATGTCCAGTAGCAAAAATAAATGAAGGGCAGAGTGCATTAAGGGATTTCCAGTTGTGTCTCACAGGGCAGAGAAAACTGCTGTGAGAGAGCTCTCGGGATAGCTCCTACTCTTGCTGCCTTTAGCAATAGCTTCCTGACTAATCAGTCTCCAGGCTTACCCCAGTGCTTTAAGTCTGTTCTTTCTCTGTTGCCAGCTGCTGACTGAAAACAGGACACAGCCAATTACTCTCCGCTGAGTTTACCCAGCCTCTGTTTATCCACCTAACAGCAGTTGCTCTGAGATCATTTTATTGAAAACTTGTTATGTAGTGAGATCTGCTGTTATAAAATCTTGGATTTGTTTCAGTGGGGTCAAAAAGACATGATTCTTACAGTCTAAGATTGGATTATATTATTTGGAATAGTTGCTTCCTATGGGACAGAAAACAAGGAATGCTGAAGTGGAATTAATTTCTTCCTTTTCCACATTCCAATGCCTGTCAAAAAATGTTTTTCTTTAATATTAGAAGTTAAAAAATAAACTGTTAATGACTTTTTAGTTGTGAATACTACTAGCTATATCCTAATTTCTTGGTTTGGGTTCTGATCGTCCTTCATGGACCTTATTTCTTCCTTTCTATGTATATCAGAAACCTTACGAATGATACCTAATGGTAGTTTTTCAAGTTCCCAACCACATCTTGTTGCATCCTTCTTCTACACATCTTTCTTACTCATTTATCAGTTCTATAGCACATTAGCACATTCAACAGAACCACTTAACTCTAGTGTATTAAACATTTTACTCCTACTTCAGTCTGTAGCTGCAGATTTAGCATAATAAAAAGGGAATTTTTAACCTGTGCCAATAAACTATAACATGTACTGTGGTCTAAAAATGAGAATATTTCTTATTATAGAAGTCTTTTACACTCACATTAGTAATAAAGCTTTGGTGAAATTGTGCTTGTTGAAGGAACTAAGCAACCAGAAAGGTTGCAAAGAATCTTCAGCTAATGTTTTCTGGAAAAGCTGTAGTAACACAAAATACAGTATGCTTTTATTATTTTTCTAATAACTGAAAGTCCAAATGATGCATTAAAACAAAAATGTCCTAACTACTTGAAGCTAAATGAGAGACAGGTTAGCAATAACTGAAAGTAATGTGTTATCCAAACTTCATAAAATATTTTTAAATTAAATAGCCATACAGTTTACATTCTTTTAACGATCTGGGGAAAAGGTGGTGGGGTGGGATTCAAACTCGATCTATTTAGATCTTCCATTCAAAACCAGGTGTCACTCAGAATATGGTTTTGCTCAGATATTGTTATAAGATACACTTTAAGATCTGCTAGCTCTGGGCTTGCATCGTACAAGATTTTCTTTGTCTGTGCTCCTACAGTACCAGTGCATTGAGTAGTTGCAGTGTGTTTTTTCTTATACTTAGTATCCTTTTAATTTAGCCCATTTGAAATAAAAGCACTTCACAAACAGGAATTACTTCTTATTTTTAGTTTGAAAATCTCTATACCTGTAGCCTATATTGACAGAGTGAAAGTTATTTCAACATTTGCAGCTAAGTAATGCATTTCTGCTAGTGATAAGAAAACTTATTTGGTCAAGAGCACTTTTGAACAAAAGTACTGACTGTATTTCATATGGAAATAAAGTTTGACTAAAATTAGTCTACCAAGGTCTGGCTTTTTCAAAGCTAAACTGAACAAGTTAGGGAGAACAATAGGAAAATAAGAGAAATGGGAAAGCTTTTCTTAAGCTGCCAGTGTGTATGCTAGTAAGGGGTGCACACCTTATGTTCTTGGCTTCAGTTGCAGATTTCAGCCTTAATTTTTTTTAACCTATTAATGTAGAATTTTCTTTGCATCAATTTTTCCACTTTCAAAAACTAAACTGAGTGAAATAAAATTTTATAATCTGTTAGTTTTCTTGGAATATGGTTAGCAAGCCCCTCGAGAAGTCCAAAATGCTTTTCTGTATTTAGAAAACAGTGTTGCAGCATTACTGTCCTAAACAAGATTTTCAGATTTTGGAGCTAATTATATACTTTGTACACTTGCATGAAGTATACTGATGCGAAAAATATATTGCCCTTGAGTTGTTCTGATGAAGGATAGTGCTTCTCTGTAGTGTTAAGTTCTGCTGCGTATCTAGAGAAAAAGAGCTCGGTGGTTTTCACCTGCATAATACTAAAAGTATCATAATTGATATTTCAATTTCTTTTAACATGTTCTTGTTTGGTGTATCAAAGACATTAAATTTGAGCTTTGAGCTTATGCCATCTTCAGTACATGTTGAAATCCTTCCTCTGTTTAATGAAAGTAACATACTTTAACAGGTGTTTTGCCTATTGTCTTTGAGGAGTTTCTTAAATTTAAGGTATATGAGGAGTGGTGGATTTGATGTTTAGTTCTTAAACTTGTATAGAAGTGGGTATGTGGAAGTGAAAAAATTCACCCAAGAAAGCTGAAATATCTTTCAATTTACTCAGTAAATCAGTCCAGGCTTATTAAGTCAGCCTAAGAATAGAACTTCTATCAGCTAAACTTTCCACTGGGATTTATGATTGGAGTGCATATAATAACTCATTACTGATCAATGCACGAGAGATGCTCTGTTGTAATATGTATTCATGGGAAATATCTGTACTCATTTTCCATTTTACATTTTTGTAAATAAAATCCCATTAATTATTAACAAAAAATTGAGTCAACCTTGAATCTCCCTGGATCACAGTGCATCAATCAAACAGAAGCAGTGGTTTTTTTCTGGGATATTCTTTATTTGAAATAGGTTTCCAATTACTATTACTTATTTCTTTCTTGTTGGCAAACTACATTTGCAGCAGTTTAAAGAAACAAGAAATACTGCGGTCTAACCAATATTATTTGTCAAACTAAATTGATGCTTAAAGCAAGTTAATAAGACTATCGTCCAAAGCATCAACAAGATAAAATAAAAATTACCCAAGTGCCACTACAGACACTTTTGGTAAAAATTTTCATATTTCTTTATCACAGAGTTTACCTAAAAGTTTCATTTCTAATACAGTAGAAATAATTGCAAGTAGAACTTGGGGCAGAGGTCTATTAGTTTAAAGAAAAACTGTGTATAGTTTTCTCTTGTTAGTTTTTAGAAATTGTTTCATTTGTGCCCATTCCTTTGATACTTTTGAATATGAAGAGAAATATGGAAATAAATTATTCCGCACAAAGAGTGGTGCTGGAAATGAGGTTGTCTTTTATCTTCTGAGTCACTTTTTAGAACCTACTCTAATAATAGACTTTGTCCCTGTGTCAAAAAAGAGAGAGTACTTGCTTGAAAGAAGTAAGTGAAGTATCTACATCTCTCTCTATATACAGGAAGCTATAAAAAAATGTGGCAGCTGACATCTTAGTCAAACTGACTTAAAGTGTACTGATTTCTTGGGCAAGTATTTGATTATTAGCCAGTTCAGTGGCCTGGCTTCCTTAGCATGAGTCAGCTGAAGGACTGTTTATAACCATTATTCTGAGTGGAATTTGCATTTGATAAACTCATAAGCATTACTATAAAAAAGTAGTAAGTCTATGATGTTTTCAATGTTTAACAACTCACAGCAGTTTCTTGACTTAAATATGTGACCCAACAGGAAAAAGCAGCTTGAAGTTCTCTGTTTTGTTTGGGATAAAAGTTTTGAAGAGTGTTTCTGAAACACTTTATTTACATGTTTTATTTTCTGGTACAGTATTTTCAGTTAATTCAGATTCAGCTCAAATTAACAACTCTGTGTGCTTTGGGATAATTAAATTACTGTTTCCTCTTATCTTGGCTCACCATGCAGACTATTGCCCACCCCTATAGCTGCTTTTACTCCATTGCTATAGCAGCTCCGTTATTTAGGGATAAATCTTTTCTTCTCCCCATCAGTTGTTGTGAAAGAAATGTAAGCCACCTGTGAAAAAAATTAGCATATTTGGACTGACTTCTTGTGTTTGCTTGTCTGGCTGTATTCCAGGTATTTTTATGGCTGTGTAAGGCATAAAAGCAAAAAAAGGTATTTCAGCTATTCCTAGTTATTAAAATTGACCTGGATGTACCATGGTCTGGGAGGAGGGGGAGCAGAAGGATGAAGAAAAACAGGTTCTTGTGAATTAAAGTGGAAAATGAAGGGGGAGGGATGTGAAGTGCAGCTGAATGGGTGTATGAGCCCAAGCCACGGCTGCTGTGCTGGGAGCATCAGCCGCCACATCGTCCGGGCAACCCGGGTTGCCATGGTGACGGCAGCAGCGACCAAGGGAAGAGTACCGCTCCCACTGCCCTGCCCTCCCTGGGACTGCAGATGCCAGTGGAGTGTTAGAGACTCCCCAAACCTTGTTCTGGCAAAACGCCTTTGTTCCCGGCTGAAGGGAGGCCCTAGCGAAGCTGCTGCTGGGTTTACAAAGCTGTTGCACATTCAGCAAAACTTTACAGTTGCAGGTGTTTCTTTCTGGCGGTCAGAGAAGAGAAGTAGTGCTTAGAAGGTAGATGTGGAAAGCAAACACTGGTTCTACTCCAGGGAAACTTGCCATGATGGAATTGAATGATTTTTTTTTTTAATATTTATGTAGGAATACAGATGACTACTAGTAGCACAGGCGCTCTAATTGCCTCCCAGGAAAACAATGTAGAACTGATATTGTCCCTCTTATTTTTTATATGAGGGCATTGCATAACAATGCACTTTGATAGTAGTAGCACAGTCACATCATTTTTCCTGCACAAGTGGGCATTATCTGTCATTTCAAATGTGAGTTGTACTTACCTCTAAACGAGGTTTTTAAGCCATGTGTCTTTACATACTAGAAGGAATCCTTAAAATATCCAATTACATGCAACCTTTAAAATTTAATCAAAGAAGGACTTCATTTGTGCTCATTTCTGAAAGGTTAAAATTGCTCACAGTTAAAACTGGTTATAGTATTTTTAGATGACCAAGATTTGTATTATACCATACCAAGTAGCTTAAAAGGCAGACTGTTTGTTTTTATGCTTTTCTGTCTGCACACATATACCTATTTATAACATCCAGTCCTCTCACTCAATTATTTCCTTCAACTCCAGGGAAATGTTTGAAATTGCCTGTTAAATGAGGGCTTTGTTGGGCTTAGGTTTGGGAATTTTTTCGGAGGGAGAGGGGGTGGGTGGTGTATGTTTGTTTGTTTGTTTGGGATTTTTTTGGGTTTTTTGTATGGTGGAGAGGAAGGGGGAGTATTGTTGTTAAAATTGTAATGTGATACCCAGAAAGATTCAGGAGAAATCCTAGGCTGAAAATAAATGTGGTAACTCTTCCGTAAGTGAGTCTGTCACTGAACAGCAGGCTGACTGCCATCAAGAAGCACTTCTGACATTGTAGATGTATTTTGGGAAAGGGAGGAGTAATGGAATGGGTTCTTTTATGGGGAGTTTGAGAACGTATTGTCTGAGAGAAATGTCTGGGGCAGAGCTGTGCAAACCTACTCTTTTTTTTTTTCCAATTAGTAAGACAAAGAAAAAAAATAAATTTTACCCCAAATGTACATTTTTCTGCATTGTATTGAAAACTGAAATTTCTTTCCATTTGGCGTGAAATATTTGCTTTTCTGAGAGAAAGAAAGAAAAGCAATTGAGAAAGAAGGAGATTGATATTACTGCCTTTGCTCAACACCCAGATTACTTCATCATTTAGCCAGGAGATGAGAACAGAGATTCAGTTTTGTTCCTTTGTGTGAGAATGTTTGTGAATTTTCTAGAAATAAACAAGTCACCTAGCCACCAGGCTTAGCTGCTCTTTCCCAATCGCTGCATGCTGTGAATATCTATGAGTAGTAGAACAGTCCCAATGGATTAAGTCTAATTTAAGTTTCAGTGAGGAATGGGTTTGAGAGAGTTAATCAAGACATCCAGCCACTGCATTGGATCATCAGCTTACTTTTTAGGTGAAGCTGCAAGGTTTACAGCCTCAGTTACTACAATTTAGATAACCCTTAGGTCAGGTTATAAAATCTAAGAAGATATAGATTGATCTATGGGCCTTTTGTGTGAGGTGCAGGATTTTCTGTGTGGATGATGTGTTAGTGGAATCAAAAGAAAACATGCCTGCAGCCTTTCTTTTCACATCTTTTATACAACCCTTCTTTTTGTAATAACCTGTGAAAACATGCCACAATAAGTGGCATTTTTTTATCTGTCTTTGGAGAAACAGAATCCCAAGGCACCTTCCCTGAATACCTTGGGAATAAAAGCTACTGTGTTTGACATAGTTCTCAAGATCATAGGACCAATACTATTTCTTTATGCTTTTTCTTTCTTGTCTTTTGGAGGTTCACATTTTGCAAGAGGATTAAAATTAAAACAGTGACTTCTGAAAAAAGTTGCTGTTCTAATTTCACTTCATATTTTTCCAGATCATCTCCCTCACTGCCCTTTTCTGGGGCCTTCACGGGAGAAATTGTTTTAAAAAGATGATGAATCAATTTAGGCAGAAGCAAGATAAATTTTCCTACTCTTTCAGGAAAATGTCTCTTGTATTTTTCTGTCAAATGATCATCAATATGTGTTAAGGCCTGGTGTGCAAGTACTAACCAGTCATTTCTTGGATATTGTATCTATTTCTATTTTTTCTTCGTATTTTTTCCATTAGTTATAGTTAAGATAAGCATTGAAGAGCACAGTGTATGTTTGTCATGTCCCTACCGTATTTTCCTACACTAACAGAAGGATATAAAATAGCATTTAGGTTCGGGTTTCATCCCAAATGAACATGTCCTTCCTGGTCTATACATTTTATAAGAGAATTAATTAATTCTTTCTTGTGTTTTACATTGCTGTGTTAGCATCTTCCATCACCTCATCAACCTACCCATTTCTCTAAATGCATTCCTAGGGTTCAGTACATCTGTCATAGAGATACATTAAAAACCAAAAAAAACCCAACAAACAAAGAAACAAAAACCCCAACAAAAACCTTCTACTCTTTTGGACTTGCTGCTTGTTAAAGACTGAAGTAATTGGTTGGCAGTGGTAAGAGAATATTGTAGGCATAAGTGGTCACTGGGTAGCAGGTGCAGTTTTTTGACTTTCCATAAAATAAGAGAGGAGCCTCTTGTTTAATTCACCTGTGGTTTTCTAGATTTGAATGTCATTTCTTCCTTTAAAGTGGGTTCTTTGGGACCTTCATCATCTTGTTGAATACAAAGTATCCAAGTATCCAAGAAGGGTGTCCCTGGATATCATTTCCCCTAAGTACCCAGGGAAGGAAAACCCAGAAAGACAAGTTGTGTGGAAACTGATTATAGTCGCATAACCTTGCCATAAATACAAAGAAGACTCCAAAAGATATTCAGTGGCAGCACTCAGAGGAACATCAGGAAGGGAGTTTCAGCCAACTGATTTGTATGGCTTTGGGTCTTGTTGGTTTGCGTTTTGTTTTTTTTATTTGGTTTTTTTTTGTTTTTTGGTGGTTTTTTTTTTTTTGTTTTTGTTTTTGTTTTGTTTTGTTTTTGTTTTTTCCGTAAAACCAGATGTCCCAAAAACTGCCAGGAATCAAGTCCGAGTTTTTTGTTATGTTCTTTCATGAATACTTTACACTTTAGCATAGGGAATCCTGGGAATGTCTTGTAGGGAATCCTGGGAATGTCTTTTGGTAGTGAGAGGATTTTTTACAGAAGGAAAAGTGGAATTATATGTTGATCAGTTAATATTCTCCCCAGGAAAAATACATCTTTTAGTATTCTGTTCTATAAGACTTAGGTGCTAATGGAACTGTTCTCTCTGATTTAACTACCTAATATTAATATTATGGATCAGAAATAATTTTTCTAAGTAATTAAAATAAGGTTTTATTTTAGTCAATGCAAGTATTACCAATTCAGATAGTAACATTGCTATAAAGTTCCACTTTATCATTGTTATCTGAAGTAGAAATATGAAATGGCTTTCATCCCAAAACACAGATATAAACCATCAAAACAGCATTCCCCTCCAGAAACATCTGAACAGTGGTTTGCTGGAAAACTGAGTGTGACAGACCTTTTTTCTTAAGCATATACACTGTAACCTGATACATACAATGGTTTAGAGCTTCACACACCATAGAACCGAACCATTCACCAACTGCTTTATGCAAAGGAAGATTGCAATTAATTTAGTGTCTCTGTTCTTTTCAGATCAGCCTTGGGAACTTTGATATGAAGCAGATCCATGTGTTAAGATATGTAGGATCACTGTTGCCATACAATTCATTGTGCCACTTAGTAAACCAGTGACTTCTGTAATATAATACAAACTTAGATTTGTAACTACTGATGATGTTCTTAAATATTATAACTATTATTTTTCATGTTTGTAGAACATTGAAGTTCTTCTTTTATAATAATAACTTCCTAGCTGAGCATGGTAGGTGGAATACAGGGTTTACCTATCATCTCATGCTTGGAAAGTCTGAGATTCATTTAAATGATTCACTGTTCAACTTTCAGGTATAATTACTGTAAGGCCAGAATAATGGGTCAAAAGAGCAAGTTCTTTCTGGATCAGATGATAGTATTACCTAATGAAGAGAAAAATCCCAGCAAAGCTAGGTGTCAATATATTGTTAAGCGTATAGAGCATGATTCTTCTCTTGGTTCCTCCTTCCATCTTTAGAAATGATTGATGCTTTGTATTTTGTAAGTGTTGCTCTGGTGCCAGTGTATAGGAGATTCTAAACGAAACCCATTTTATACATTAACCTTCCTGAATAGTTTATGCGTTAAAAATTATAACAGTAAAGTGAAACCAGATGGACTGAGTAGAGTTGACAGCACCTTTCTGAGTGATGATATTGCTATTGATTTATGACAAATGCCAGTAAAAGCAGGCAGGGACTGTTTTGTTGCTGTCAGATGAGAACTGAAAGTAGGCAGGTTTTGTTATCAATCATTTGTTGTCGGTGTAAGACAGTGGCAGGCTGCTATAATTGATTTGATAGCTCCGTCTGACTTGAGCTCCAGTGGCCACCGCAGATCGTGGCAATGCAGTAGTGCAGAGAATTGACATGAAAAAGAAGTGACATGACTCCTCAGAGGCCAAGTTGTATGATTTAAAGGTGTATGTTTGTCAAAACATTTTATAAATCAGAATTTTTAGACTGAGAGGCAATTTATTGATAGCATGCAGTTTTGAGTTTAGTCTGGAAATGGGCATATTTTATATTGTGGCATTAATTTCATAGATGTTTTATGACCTAAAAGGATTTGCATGGGTAAAAAGACTTCTTTTTTTCTCTTTTCTTTGCCTTGAAGAACGGCTTACATGATTTCATTCAGTTTGGTCTTTTGATGAAACTTTTCCCCTGATGTAGTATCTGTCCCAGTTATGCCTAGTGTGATTGTAGAATATCACTATAACACTTTGATCCTCTGTAATAGGCTGTGTTTTTTTTAAAGAAATAAAATAATGATGACTACTGAAGACCTAATAGGACTATTGAATAAAGCTTTGGGGACTTAATTCTGAGGTAACCCCAAATAAATCTAATGTAATGTTCAGAAAACCTTACTTATTTCTCTGTGAATTTTTGATTCCTGAATAGTTTCAAATTTGGTTCCAGCTGTGTTAACCAACAGGTTGTCTTCTTTGCCATTTCCTACAAGGGTAAGGATTATAGAATTAGAAAACACACAACAGAGAATTTTTGTAAGAAATGTGAAGTCATGGATACATTCTGCCTCTTCCTTATTTTAAGCATTAATTATACCAATTAGATACAAACCTTATTCCCAAACAAGACTATGTAACAATACTTATTTTATGTACTTGAAAACTTGAGGGTTGAGAAAGTATCATATACTTTATATAAACAGAGGATTCATGAGCTAGGAAGGGCTTGGACAGTTAAACAAGTGTAAAGATTAGGCTTATTTTTAATTCTGCTCCTATGCATCTGTACAAAAAGTCAGTAATTTTCTGTCTGGATCAAGGGAAGTATTTTTGCAAATAAAAAGTAAGATATTGATGCCCTCCTCCAGTGTTCAAAAATAGTTAATTCAACTAGAGTTAATGTAGAGCAGGGCTGCTGTGTTAATACAGACAAATAGACTATTTAAAATGAAGTGATTGAAACAGTCTGGCTTGTTTAGTCTAACGGAAGACAAGAAGAAAGTGTAAGTGTACATAGATATGTGTGTGTAAGTGTAAAATACACGCAGTTGTGTATTACAGCCAATGTAATTATATAAAATTATAATAGGTACAATATGTTGTATATGTTTGGGAGGATAAATGTTGAAGAAGAAACTTAGCAGCATAAAAAGAGGAACAAAGGGAGATTAGTAACAAGCGCAGTTTTGAAAATAGCATTCTAGTAGGATGGGTAGTTGGTCAAACATTTTAAAATTTGATCTATTAATCAGCAAGTGAAAGTATATTAGAATCATCATTAATATAATAAGAAACTGGAATCTGTTAAGACATATCCTGTATTTTAACTGTCACTCTCTCCACATTAACTTGTATTTTTCCCAGTTAATTCCTGTTTGCTTAAAAGGCTTCTCTTTTTTTAGATAAAAGGGCTGTTCATCAGTTGTGTTTATATTACAGAAAAAACCATTGTAAGATTTTAAACTTTAAATGCCAAATATAGATAGATCTTTTAAATATATATAGCTTTCCTATTTTTTTCAATTTTATTAACATCTCCGTGTCACAGGAAAGCAAAAAATGTTTATTTTGTTTTTGCTGATGGGTATTAATTTCAAAGTAATATTATAGATAGGATGAAGAAAGAAAAGACAACTGATGGATGTAAAGACAGATCATATTTCATACTTCTTCTAAAAAATTCCAGTTCAAAGAGAGTGTCAGGTGGATAAGACATGGAAAGCTACTTCAGCTACATGGGTGTTTTGATAAAACACTTAAAGGTAAGATTTAAAGACAACAAAAAAGGAGTATTGAATTCTGCAAGGAACCTGAAGAGACTAGGAAAATTAAAATAATTAGGATTTAAGATGTAGGTAAAGGCAGTATTATGGCAATAATCTTGAAGACCTTGAGTTTCTACAACTGGAAAAAGTTGTAGTGAGATCACTGTTCCAACTCCTAAATGTTGGAACTCCTAAATATTTAAGAATAGATACCCAAAAACCCTGGGAGGAGAAGGTTTCTGAAGAACTTAGATCTAAATTATTTCATCATATGTGAATAGACAATAAACAATACAGTCTGTTTATCATCTTAAATTTTACCTAGACACATTCACTGCAAGACATCAGAGCACAAGTGTAATACACTGTCCTGCAGATTACTGAGCAACTGCATTAAATGTAGAAATACTAAAACCCCTACACAACTCTCACAGAAAATAATGCATTTGACTGCTCTACTTTTATGCCATATTTATATTAAAGAGTAACACTGTAAATCCAGTCAATTTGAGCTGTAAAATAGCCTGAAAGGTCTGTTCCACAAGAAACAGGTCTGAAACTTGCAGAAGATGATCTGGGTTAATTAGCTGCAACCTTTAAGACACCATTCCAACATGCTGAAGTTCATGGGTTTTGACACAGGTGGAGCACTGAAATATCAAAGCTGCTTGTGTCAAAGGTGATTGTGCTTAATGATGTATCTCAACTAGTGGTGCCTCTGTGTCCTTGTCTCACTATTTATCTGCCTCACTTCATCGTTAATGCTGTTCTCTGTGCTTGTTTCCACAAGCAGTGCATTTCTGTGTCCCGTGATTTGTTTAATACACTGAGTTCCCCATTTGAGTGGACTGCTTGCTCATTACGGAGCTGGCACTGCACTGAGGACTTTTACTGAGACTCAGAGCTAAAAGTGGCTGCTTGCACTCCTGGTATACTCATTACATTATTGGTTTCTCTTGCCTTTCCCTGAAAAAGTACCTGAAAAAATAATTTCAGTTATTAAAGTTGTATTTCTCTCCACCAGTAATCTGCAATTTTTATTTTCTATGTGCTGCTTTAGACTCCTGTGTCCTCTTAACAAAATTTGAAGCAATTCACTAGAATTTAACATCAGTACTCTAGCCTCTTAACTTAAGGGTAAAAATTCGGGAAATTTCTTATCTTTCCTTAAATACTGTGATCCCTCTCTTTTTTAAGTAAGTCTGACATGAGCCACATAATAGTAATGTTTTCCAAAAGCATTATTTGTACTAAAAAGGTTATGAAACCATTAAAAGGTAAAATTTGCTTCTACAGATCCTGTAAATTATTTTTGAGCTTAGCTACAGATCGATAAAATGAAATAGCTTGTTTCCATAAGTATAATTTCACTACTTGGGCAACTCGTTATGAAGCTAATACATAGCTACTGATTTTTCTTAAGTGTACTGATTCAGAAACTCTCCTTCTGGTCACCTGGATTAGATCATTAACATTTCAGAGAGCATTTCATTAACATTTACATAGTATCTCATCAGACTGTTCTTTGACTTGATATAGAGTGAGACCAAATCACCTCTGAGATTTCCCAAGGTACTTCTTGCCTCTGAAGCTGGTATGTCAAAAGCCCTCAGGAACTTGCATGTTTTTCAGCTAGAATATAATGATGGGACTGCGATTCAGACGGAGCTTTGAAGGAAGTGTACCAAAAGACACCAAAGGCTCCCTATTTATCTTCCCATTGTAGAAGAATATAAAAAGAATAAAATAATTATGTATGTAGTGAAAAATCAAAACTGGTGTGTGAGCTGGGATGACCTTAAAAACTTCAGAACCCGTTTGTATCCTGCCCTCAGTGTCCTCTGAAAAAAGTTAATCTACTTCATCCCCTTCTATTCTGCATTAAGAAACTTTGCTGAAGCTGATCATGATTACTTCCTCAAGCAAGAAGCAAATTGCACCTTCTCCATCTTTGAATTCACCTGCCCTGCCCTGGTGAAGGGGTGGTAGACAGCCAACCTTTCCCCCTGTGGCTGTGGTCTTTTCACAAAATGGTTGTTACTGCACCCATGCAGTGAACTGTGAACAAACAAACTTTACAGCTATTTTCTATATAATCTTGTTACCTAGAAATAAGTAAAGATAAATAGAATAACTTCAAGGTGTTCAAATCTTATCTGATGGAGAGGGGAGCAAAGAAAGCTTTCAGTGTTTGCCTTTGCAATGTTGTCCATTAATCTTTAG
Source organism: Origma solitaria (assembly GCA_013397895.1). NCBI lineage: Eukaryota > Metazoa > Chordata > Aves > Passeriformes > Acanthizidae > Origma > Origma solitaria. The sequence goes on from VZRL01000150.1 coordinate 992,035, forward strand.
GTTAAATTTTATTACTTTCTTATAAAATATTTTTATTGTTAGTGGTTCTTTATTTTCTTAATTGTACTCCCCCTTTTCCTTGCTTGAAGGGTAAGGCCAGATTATACTGCAGTAGATTCTGTATTTGCAGCTTAATACATTGTATTTTGAGTTTTCAGGGGATACATTTTAGCTTGCAATTTTGATTGCGTGCATTTGTACTTAATTACGTATGCCATTTTGTGGCTTTATTATTATGTTTTTCGTGGTTTTCTGTCCATTATTGCTTTGTGAAAGCCCAGTGCAAAAGAGGAAATGGGTAAGTTAAGTGAGGTATATAATGCAGAAAAGTTCCCTTTTAGAGAATTATTCCTTTATTTCTTTGAATTGCAATTGGGCAAATGTGATTTTTAAGTTGGCTGTGTCCTTTACCTAAAACACTTGAAAACATTTAATCAGATACTGACGGCTAGCTAAATCCTACTGAGAAATGAAACAGTCTCCATCATTCTTTATCTTCCTAAAACCTTCCAGTTTTTCCTTTTGCCATATTTTTTCCATTTTCCTGAAAGAACAGGACAATATGAACAATGACTCTCCATTCTTAGACTGTTATTTAAGATTCTGTGTTGTGAAATTCTAAAAATTTCAACATGGCAATCACCTATCACAGTAGTTTTATACTAAGACATTTCACCAGGTCAAACAATGGACTTTTCTCATCCACCTGTGTGTGTATGCGTGTTCACGCTTATAGTGTGTTAAGACTTGTAGTACTTGAGAACATACATTATTGCATTATAAATTTATCTATATCTTAAAATCTGCCCTTGCCGTGCCAAATTATCTGTAATTTGAGATGCCTTTGAGTTAATGCTTCAAGTATTTGACTGTACAATTCATTATCTGCTTCCACATCAGTTTCAGTGCGTTAACGTAAAGCATGTTGTCTGTGTGTGAAGATATATTCCAGATGAAAAGAAACAGCTTTACAAAAGTATTGTAAGTTTAGGTACATAACGCTTCAATGAGATTAATGTATATATAGTATAGTGTGAATGTGTCTTTCATTAGAAAAGTGTCTGAATGTGCTGTATGGATAGTAAAAAAGAGAGAAGGGCTGTTTCTTAGTAAGGTAGTCCTCAGGCACCTGATCTATGGAGAATTTACAGTTAGGGAGCTTAATTCAGGAGGGAAAAAGCTGAGGGAAAACCTACCATAAAGGGATAATAATTGTTCCCAATATTCCTGTTGGGAATTCTGTGGAGTTAAGAAAATAAGCTGTTATTTTTGATTGAGGCTGGTAATTTTAATTTAGGATGGCTAACCCTAAACTATGGATCAGTCATAGACATGTAAGAAACAGCTGTTTGAGAAACTGTACATTACAGTATAGTAGTTGGGAATAGAAGTGAGTACATGGTCTGGTCTGTAGATATAAATGCCTGGGAGTTTAACTAATGAAACAAGTGTTTAAATATAGTACTTAGAAGGAAATTCAGGAGCCAGGAAGAAAACTGCAGGGATAAAAGGGAGAAGTGTTATCACTTCTGATAGGCATGACTGGCACAGTAGTACATTTTGTACTTTTGTTTTGCATATAAATATGTTTTAAGCTTGTTGTGATAGAAATTCTCATAGTTTTAATTAGTTTCCTTGTTTTTTAAACTCATTCAGACTTCTAATGTGAATATAGCAATCATTTCCAAATGAAATCAGGTTAGTTTTTTTTCATGTGCAACTCAAGTTGATTTGTAATATTTATAAATACTTAGAATACCACTGTGTCTGACTGCTCTACAATTGAAAATGTAGATTGCATTGACTATAAGGCTTAAGGAAAGCTTGATCATGCTTTCAGTGGGATGCTGCAGTCCAAGTCTGTTCTTATGTCCTTGCTTTATATCTGTTCAACTTCCCAGAAAAATGAGTTTTATGTAAGAGCTATTTGATTATTTTAGTTATATAAGTAATTAAATTTAGAGTTGTATCTCTTACCTGTTTATTATCACCGTGAAATTTCTGTTAACGAATGCCAGAAGTATGTTTACTTAAAAAAGCTGGTTTACAAATGTAATTTAACTGTTAGCACATGGTCTAGCACATCTTCTCATTGACACTTTAACAAGAATTACATGATGTTTCATGTTCTGTGTGATAGATGAGCTGCAGAGGGTTTTTTCAACAAATCCATATATACCTTATTAGTGCTCTTGCTGGAGTCCTTTTTTTTTCCCCTTGATTTTGAGTAAAACTATGGTTCTATTACTCAGAATAAATAGTAAAATCACTATTTCACATGGTGGATAGCTCTTCTTCCTTTCACAGCATTTAAGAATCATAAAACTTACTGCTGGATACTTAAGAGTTTATTTAATCTTTTTCCTTTTCCCATTGTGATTTCAAGGATACAGATGCCATTCTCAGTGGAGCTTTCTATGAAAAAATTAGACAAACATGTCCACACTGGACAAAAAAAGCAGCATATTTTTTTCTTGTTTTCATTTTTGTTTCATTATTGCTTCTTTATATATATTCAGAAAAAAAATTACTGGAGTATCTTACTGCAGAGGAGGACAGACACCACTGATCTTGGCAGTAAGAGGCTTATGTGGACTTTTGAAGTACCTTTATCATCCCATGTTTTCCGTGGTATTTTGTTGTCTGCAGACATAATAGCATGATACTTTTTTTCTGTCTGTTCTTGTAGATTAGGATTTTCAGACATCCATGATTTTTATTAGTCTCTTGATATCTAAAAGGAAAAAGTCAACTTATTTCTTGTAGTTCAGTGTCTAAAACTGGCAAAAGCCTGAAGTAAATGAACAGGAGAACTAAGGCATGATTCATATATTTTAAAAGATAGTGTTCCTGTTCATACCTCTTAGAAACAGCCTGATATTTTGACTTGTGTTGAGCAATTCTCTGACACTTCTCTCCTTTGTTGTTATTAGAATAATGACTTTCACATTATCTCAGTTTTTTAAAATCAAATCTATTCTAAAAAATTTATCAAGTGTGGCTGCAATTTGCTTTGAGGTTACTTTAACTCATGTCTTGGGTCTGATTTTATCTGAATTGGGGGTTTGGGGGAGTTTCTTATAAAAAATCAGTCAGCTGTGCATTGGTGCTCTGTCACATGCATTAATTATATTCAAAATGCAAATTTAGTGAATACTGAAGTAAAAGAAACCATTGAACAATTTGGCCTTGGTGGTCTCATCCACTAAAGCTTTTCTTCCCTTTTGAGTAATGAACCAAGTCTTTATTTGGTGTCCTCCTTACTAGTATATTTATAGAGTGATTTTTTTTTCTTTCTTTGGTGGTTGTATTTCATTCTGAGTACCGATGTTACTCTTTTGTCCTTAAGCAATTGCATTATTCTTTGTATATATTCATCCTTACTAATTCTCTCCAAAGACTGTGATTTCTGCTCTTCTTTTCTGAATTTCAAGTCATAGAAGTCTTTGTGAATTAATCAAGTTTATTTCATACTACTTTTTCTGTACTTTCTCTGCTTTGAGATAATGGGATTTCATTACTTTTATATTGCATTGTTAAAACACGCCAATATTTTTGAGTCCACTCTTTCCTAGTATGTCTTGCTGTAGGAACTTTCTTCTGTGCAAACAATAATGTGGGCAGTGTTTACAATAAAGCTAAATAAAACCTGTATTTATTTCTCCTGTTTTAAAGCATTTCTTTTGAGAATATAAACTATTTCTAGCATTAATCTAAACTGGAATGTTGGTGCTCCAACCTATTTATATTAATAAGCAGCAGTAAGGAATAATTTCCCTCTTGAAAATTGATCAAAATGCTATATTCAGTGACTTGGAAATGTCATTTCTTCAAAAGAAAAATATTCTTCTGGAGAAAGCCAATTTTTATTTATTTTCATAGTTGCAACTAAGAAAACAGAATAGATAGAAATCTGACACCAGATTTCTGGAGTATTTCAAAATCCATTTGCTGGTAAGATTTCTGCTTGATAAATGTTTTCATTTCCCATGTCAAGTGGGTAAGGTAGGTAGCTGTTTATACCAATCTCTTCGGCCTTCACCTAGACCAGAACTGAAGGTAGATAGTACACTTTAAAAATATCTTTTAATATATCAAATGGAAAATGTGGCATTTTTAGTGACATTTGGGAAATGCAGAACATTTCAGATGATTTGAGTGTGGGCGCGTTTGATAGTTAATATTTAACATGAACACCAAAAAACACTAAGCTCTCCTTGATTTTGACATAAGCCTATCTCTGTCATATCAAATTCAACTTATTTCTTGAATATAGTGAGGAATTCCGCTATCCATATGTTTTTTCTACCTTTCTATACTTATTGTCCAATGTATTCTAGAATATGTGCAATTCATTCACAGAAGGAGGTTGTTTGCCAGGGTTTATTTTCCTGAGCTGTATGTAATCCTCTAATGTTAGAGAATAAGTATAGTGGTGCCAAATTGGTGTCATTGTTAATACAAAGTGCTGTTATGCAAAATTACACAATATTTTCATTAGAGATGAAGATGTAATATTCTTCATCAAAGTTACCTTATGAGGTTTTGATAAATGAGTAGTTAACCATGTTCACCCCAATCCTAACTCTAATACTGACCAGCACTGACTCTGTGGTTTTCATCTTCACTGAGTAGAAGATGATACTAGCATTCAAGAGAAAGTCTGTACATTGTATCTATAAGTTTGTCAGATAAATATTTCAGATATTTAGAAGAATATAAAAGCAGTTCTGAGAAAAACTTCTGCTATGGAATTAAGTGGTTATGTTGCCAGAGAGATTACATAGATGTACTGTAGGTGCCACAGTGGTGATGTATGGTTCACAATCTATTACGAGGCAAAAGAATCCTCTTCAGGGATTGTGATGCCAACATATAATTGGGAAGAAAAGCAGCCAGATGACAAACTAAATAGACCTAATATTACATCCATCAAATTAGAATTGCTTTCTACTTGCTGAAAGCTTATAGCTGGGAAAACCCAGTACAAGGTTTATTTCAGCAGCAGCATGGGTCAGGAGATATTGAATACAACCTGAATTTGAGAAGATTAATATAAACTTAGCTAGACAGAGAGGAATATGCTAAATACAATAAAACTTGTTTGTCTGTTCATTGAAAAGATTTTGATATTTGAACACAAGAAGCTTGCTTTCTTATTTTAGGAAGGTTAAAAATGAATTTAAAAAATACCATTGTTCCTCTTTCAAAGAACTCTGTTATCTTTTATTTTCCTTTTTGTTGACTCAGCCTCATTTATAGACATTTTTTCATGTCTTTGTACTTTTCCCCATTATATTATGTAAATATTATTTTTGAATCCCTGTAATACACTTGATAAATCCCTTTTTCTTAGAATAAATAAGTTAAAAGGTGAAATACCTTTTTGTAACTGTGTTTAGAATGACAGCTGGGATTTTGCAAAGTCACTGTTTTGAAGTATTGGTGTAGATTGTTGACAGAACTTGTATTGGCATTAATAGTTATACTAAAGCCTGTTGAGTCAAAAAACCTGAATGTAATGTATATGCATGCATAGTGTCTGCATGTGTATGAAATGTCTGTAGACATCTTTATTCTTATATGTATTTTACTATTTATTTGCTAGTATGAAGCATTCATTTTTCAGCAGTGCCAAAATTAGGGGTTTCAAGAATATTAGTAATGAAAAATATTCTCTGTAATAGTTATTGTTCAATGTGGATCTGTTGCCTATATTTTTTCAACTAAAGGCAAACAGTTTGGTTTCCAAAAAAAATACATTTAAAAATGGTAAAATTTTTCACTTTTGGTTGTTAAACTCACTGACTTTTGTCATTCACTAGAATTAGGAGAAAATTCATTGACTTTAGATTGACCTAGGTGAAATAATGTGTTTAATAGAAAACTGTTTTACAAAGAATATCTACCATCAAACAGTATTTCAGATAACAGTTGTTGTCCTCTTTTTACTCTCTGAAGTGTTAAAGAAGAAAATGAAGCTCTTTAATGAAATGTTACTGAAAATATCTAGAAAGTAGTTGTATATTATGAAAACAATCCTATTACTGATTAATATTTATTATTGTTCATATTTGTGATTCAGATTTTTCCTAAGCTCATTTTTATGCATATTTACAGTGCTAGTTCATTTTCAAGCAATAATCATATTTTAAGCTTTGAATATCAGTTTCCCCTTGTGACAGTTCTACCAGAAGAGAAGCCCAGTTTGCAAAGTGTAATTACAGTGAAATTCTGATTCCCTTAGCCTTGTTATGGGCAAGAATTTTGGTCATAGTGAAATCATACTGGTAGTAAAATTGTATCAAAAAACCTACAAACCCAAAAACTTTCATATTTGGGTTTAAGATTTTTTAAGGTAAAGTCATATATATTAGGCATTACCAGATTATTTTTCAGCAAGTGCAGAAACACTCTGAATTATTACACTGTGAAGTTCTAGCTATTTACTGTAAGAATGTAAATAATGTGGCACAAAGCCGTATTTATAATGACTAATGAAAGCTGTTACACTGCCATCAGAGTGATGCAGAGCAACAGGGCAATTCATTAGGAGAAAAGCAGTTAACAAACAGCTAAAGCATGCCAGTTCCGACCTTTTCCTTTCAACTTCAAAATATATACTCTGCTCTTGGTTTGTTATGCTAAATAACTATTTCTGAGGTAAAGCATTGAGGAAAACTGAGGTTATTGCTGCTGATTCCTGCTAACTCACAAAAACACAAAGAGAAGGTGTCATTTTTGGCTTTGTTATGAATAGATAAATATGCTTGCCATGTTACGCTTGTTAAATACTGCACTTGTGATTTGCTGCAATGGGATGTTGATTCAGCACAGCGTATAAGCACACACATAAGTCCCTCCTGACTTCAAGCACCTCTATTTAAATTCAGTGTTCAACTAAACTAGATCAGGGAGTCAGTAATGTAAATCAGGCAATCTGGACTTAAATTGTCTGCTTCTAAAGTACAGCTTCTGCAGTATTAACAATGTGTATCTCAAAAGGCAGTGCTGACATTTGTGACTGATTTTTCTTTCCATTTTCTGTCTTTAAGACACCATTACAAGAAATAGAAATTTAAAAATCTGTATTTAATTTCTAATTCCCTTTTATACAAGCAGGATATATAGGAAAAAAGGCAATTGTCACAGATGCTAAATGATAAGCTTTATGCATTTTAAGACAGGCTTCATCTGATTTTTTTAATAATAAACCCAAAATGTAGAGAGATACAAGTACTTAAAAAGCCCCTTGCTATATTTGTTTTTGAAACCGCATTTTGTATGAAGTAATTTAATCAAATGCTGTTGACAAAAGTGTTGTGTCCGTATCTTTAAACATTAGCAATATTACATACTGAAATCTTACCATGGTTTTAATTGTATTTGCCCATAAATCATCATTTCCTGTATGTTTCCACTTTCAGGAAATGCAGTTTATTAAAAGGTGAAGCATTTAGGCAGTAAAACTATAATTTGCTGGTACAGAATAAGGAAAAAAAAAAGCATCAAATGACCTGACTGACATATTTCCATTTCTTCTTCTCCAGACAAAGCAGGATCACTCTCATGATATTGTTCAAGAAAAGGCCCTTTCTTGTTGGCAGGTTAACTGAAAATTCAAAACTCTTTGGCAATTACAGTTATTTATAATCTTGTTCTATTTCTGTGATATACAAGTAGTATATTTTTGAAATATGTGTCAAACTTCTCACTAATTGTCAAGGCTATTTTTGTTAAATATGCTCAAATTCTCCAGATGAATTTCATGTATAACACAAAGGTTTTACACAAAGCCTGTCTTTATAGGAGAGACACTTCAGCCCTCTCTTTGTGTTTGATATATTTACTGACTTTCTGTAAATTTTCCAAATTATAAAGCTAGCTTTTGTAATGAGTTGTGGATTTTTTGCTTTAGTGTAGTTTTAAAGGAAAGTTTTAGGTGTTTGAAAAATTGAAATCAACATTGTACAAAGCAGTGTTGCTTTGAACTTGAGTGTTGCTTTGAACTTTGAACAACTTGAACATGAGGAACTTCCGTGAAGAGTGACAGTATTTGAAGTAAGCTGGGGTACTAAATTAGGTGGCTTCTCTGGTTGTGATTCAGAAATAACTACAAGTTGGGATTGAATGATTCCTAGCAGCATTTAGAAGACGACCACTATCTGAAGAAACATTTTTGTTCCTAAGAGGTTGTGTTAGCTATTAAGAAAATAATCTTAGAAAATGACAGGTATGCATTAGATTTTCCTTTTTCTTAGCTCTTGTCAAGCAAAATGATCACTTTTCTGTAGAAACCCTCTATTTACTTAGTTAAGTAGGGGAGTAAATAACATTTGGACCTGCAATCAGCATGGTCCTTCTAACTATCAGTGATAGTTGCTTATAAGTGATGACCATACCTAGTACATTTTCAAGCAACTCTAGAAGTAACTTCTTATGATTCTGTCATCTTCTAAAATTATTGTCTTTACATCCCAAGGTTTCGTTTATGTTGCAGAATCTATTCAATTTTTTCAGTAGCACCTAAATTTAATAGGTTTTCTTCAACTGAGTTAGTAAGAATTCCAGAATTTATTTCCTAAGCCTTTTTTTTTTCCTTTTGAAAATGGCAATAGAAAAACTGCACATTCAAAAAAAGAAGTACGTCATATAAGGGGGAAAAGAACCCCCAAAATATAAAAAAATTGCGCTGTGACCTTTATTGCTCATGAAGCTTGGTTACTATACATTTGTGTTCATTAATTGATAGGCTGTTTAAGTGAACTTTAGTTACTCCTCTGTACAGGCTAATCATACTGTCCTACACGAAATGGATGGGGATTTTTTGTGTTACCTTTGACTGCTTAATTCAGCTGATGTGATTAAACGTCACCAAGGTTAAATTATGAAGTTGGAATCTTTAACAGTCAATCATTTGAAAAATGTTATGATCCAACTTAACAACTCTATCCCACTTTGAAGCTGGGTTTGAACTAGATGACCTCAACAGAGGTCTTCGCCAGCCTAAGCTGTTTTATTATCTGAGAGAGCTGTATCTCTTTATTAAATTTTGTGAATTAAAGCACATAAGCAAATTTTAAAGTTACTACCTTTGAAAATGTCTTGAATATAAAGGATTTCTTTCCATCAGGAGCCATGTAGAAGTTCTGATCATTAATTTTCAGTAATATTTTCACATCCATATAAAAAATTAGAGCATAGAAAGGCATTTCTCTTGCATTCCCCTGATGAACATAGAAAGGCATTTGTCTTGCGTTCCCTCAGACTGAGGTTTTAGTGAGGCACCAGACATTTCAAATAAGTGTGAGTAATTTTTAGGGCACCTATTCTACAGTACCTATGTCTTCTGTACTTGTGCTTCACATCAGCAACAGCCTTGATATTTTTGCGCTGTCTTTATCAGGGAAATCTGAGGCTTAAAAGGCTTTATTAATTTTTTTCAGGCTTCATCTTTAGGCAGATAAACTGAAGTATACATTCTTTGGACTTCTTTATGACTGTGATCATGTAACTAAACAACTACCTCTACATGTCTCCCTAAAATCCCACTGGAATGTTACTTACTAGCAAATCACCTAATCCTAAATTTTATTTTGTGATGTTAAAGAAGAATCTGTTTACTTTCATGGCAACCTGAGCAGTTCTGGAAGCAGTACTACCGTGTTTTATCTACTGAAGTTTCACTTGCACGGCTTCAACAGATCACAAATTTGATGGCAGAATTTAGTGACTCTGGCTCTGCTTTGACCACTAAGAGATTTTCCCTAAAGTACACATCGTTACAAGTTTTATCTATAACTTCTTTTTTCGTAGCAATAATAGGCATCTCAATAAAGATGGAAAAATGCTTTGCATTGATGGAATTAAGCTTACTGTAAATGCAGTAGCCTACCTTGTCACATTCAAATTGGAAAAACGAAAAAAACACTGTCAAAAATTCAATTTAGCATTACAGAGATTACTGCAGTATAACAGCCCTTTATCTGTAGTAGTGTATAAAAGCACTTCTAACAGTGCATCAATTTTCACAGCCATTTAGTAGATTAGAAAGCAATTGTAAACAGAGTAAAACCCACATTAACTCCTGTCAACAGCCTGCCTTTTTCTCAGTTATGGATTTGTTTGAAATAACAGTGAAGTCTAAAGTGATTGCATCAACATCACAGATTGTATTATAAATATGAATGAACCTGTTGTAATGGACTGCATAGTAATAGATGGCAAGAATTTGTTGTCCCCCCCCAAAGTAACAGCTTTTGTAAGGGAAGAATGGTTATGGCATAAGGAAACATGTCACTACAAGAAATGACTGCTCGTGTTGTGAACCAATAACCGCACCAAGTGACAGATTTTTAAACTGCCCCTATTTTAATATTTTAGCAATGCACCATTAATAAGTGTCTGGTATTTCTTTCAACTGAATTCAACAGAAAGTTGTATTAAAATATAGTAAAAAGCCCTAAATCAAGTATTTTTAAATGGACAGTTATTTAAACAACATTACTGGGGGTGTTTTTTGGGGTACATAGAAAGAAAGTAGCCACGCATGGGTTTGTTTATTTTGGAAAATTGTCTTTCTTTTAACTGCTTAAAAGCAATAAATGCAATGAAAATGAGAAGAATACTATTTTTCCCCTCATCATCAGGTGCCACAGTGGTAGTTACAATAAAATGATTCATGGCCAGTGTGGTGAAAGTTGATCTTGAAAGACTTGAAGATTTTTCATATACAACATCATGCAGAGTGGGGTGTGTTCTGCCTTTTTTTTTTTTTTTCATTTCTTCAGAAGATGTCTAACATCTCTAACTAACAGTGGTCACTAGATATTTCCTGCCACCTGTTTTTACAAGGTGTTCTAGTGCATATCTTGTTCATTCCTCCTGTCCATTTAGCTTTTCCTGTAGACTTAAATAAGGTCTACTACTCAATTGCTTTTGTTACAAAACTCTGGCTACCGATGAATTGTGGTACAGCTATCACAGTCATAAATATTGGGCACTATACTACAAAATAGTGCTTCTCTGTAATAAAAGGGACAGTACTGTATATTTGAGTGCTGACTTATCACACACAGGATATTAAACATTGAAGACCTGATTTTCAAATGAGGACAAATGTAATGTTTCATATTCATTGGCTAAAACTTGTTAGTAAAATAACTAAAGTAATAAAGATAAAAGTACAATTTCCTCCAAATTTAAAGGATGAAATGTGACAATATTTATCTTCTCTCAGCTCTTGTTATTTTGTGAAATATTATGACAATTACTGAGTGAAACATTTTGTGCAAAGACTTCATTTAAAAAGTCTTTAAATTTTGGCTGAGAAAGCTAGGTGGATTTTCTCCATGGAGATCATATATTTTCTTTGATAACGCATGTATACTTGTAGCTTTTAACCTTCAAATTTTTGCATTTAAGCAAAACCAGTTTTGGGGATGGTGATTTCACAATAGTGAATTTCTGCTTTACCCTGTTATAGCTATTTTTAATATTTTATTTGTATTTTCATAAATACAGCAAGAAAATGTAATTAATGTTTTTGAGAAAAAATTATTAACCAATACTATATCTAGATTTGTATTATTTCATCCAATAAAAAAAAAATCTCATGCTTTGGTAGCAATAAAGGACATTTAATGAAACTTAAAACAGAAACAATCCTCAGAAAAAAAATACAAAAGGTCAAAGAGTTTATTTCATAGTTGTGTGATTCCTTAATTTATATTTTTCAAAAAAATTTTTTCAAAAGTTTTTTCAACATTTTTTCTCTTTTTTTTTGGAAATTGCAGGTGAATGAGTGTTTTCTTAAATTGGGCCCAGCGTCCTACTGTATCGTAACTTCTTATTGTTAAATGCTCCTATTTAGCGAATTTCATGACTCCAAGTCAAATAAGTGTATGGAATTCAAGTGCTGCTCTGGTCCCTAGATTTACACAATCATAAATTTGATTATCTTGCCTTTCCCTTCATTTACTTACATGCTCTTGGGTGCAGCTGAAAATGTTTTTCCAAAACTCTCTCATGTATCATAAGTGCTTAATTCTGTCTAAGATTCTTTATCATCTAATGCAGATTCACATGTACTCAATGTTTAATATAAATAGATAACATTAACTGTATCTTGCAGTAATTTTATTAGCATTAGCTTACTAATATCTTTTTTTTAAAGAAGACTTAAATGCCATTTAAAAGCAAGTGAAACTACAAAGGAAAGCATTTGGTTGAAACTAGGACTGGTCAAGGTCCCAGGGCTAGAGACCAAGCTATCCTGTCATTAGGACCTGCTTGAGAATGAAATCCTCAAGAACTAATTGCAATTGAAACTACTCCATTGTTGCTGAACTCAGACAAGAAGTACAGTCTCCTTCCACTGATGGTCACATCACCCCTAAAGCTGTCAAGAGTCGCTGTTCTCTGAACAGCGGAATTGTCTTCCCAAGGCAGGTGAGGACTCCCAGTCCCAGATTTAGCAATCTTTCTGTCAAGGAAGTCATGTCAGTCCACCCTCTGCAGCCAGCCAGCTGCCCACAGTGCTGTTCTTGCAGGCGTTTGTCTCTCATATACTCTAGCTACTTCAGCCCACTTCTCTTTCCAAGTTGCACCACTTCTGTTTGAAAAAAAACCATCCTTTAAAGACTGTTGGTAAGAAAATACTGTTGAAAGCTGGCAGTTCTCAGGCAGGTATAGACACATGTAAAGCAGGTAAATAAATTTGGTGTTCAGATGTAGATATATTCCGCTTAATTACATGGGATCTGTTTTGCTTGCCCTCACTATCTATTTAAAACTAATCTAAGCTAGGCTCTCTTTCTAATCGAAAGAAGCCAATAGATACCTAAAGTATGTGCTTTTAATTGTGCTCTGAAGATTGCCTTTTTCCCTTCACTAGTCCCTTGACAGTGCAATCTCTTTGCCATTATTGTTCTGCAGAGTCAGGCATAATGATTCTGCACCAGGACTACCATGCTCTAGAATGATTTCATTATAGTGAAATACAGCACAAGTGGTTGCATAGGATCCATAGATAACATTCCACACTTTGTATTACTCTCAGAAATTCTGTATTTTGTGTAATTAGTGCAGTACAAAACAACCTCAGCCACCCACAAATAGATTTTCCTATAAATTAGTTGTCTCCTAAATTTGAAATACCTTTTAACTGGATCTTTGTGTGTCACCGTCCTCCCTATATGCACAAGTGAGTATGGAGCTGTGCATAATCTGTTGAGGAAAATGGCATTTCTGTTTTAATTCTGATGGGCATAGGTCATTTGGATTAGTTTCTGAATAAATGATCGAAGGTATGTTAAGGACTATTAAACAATGAAAAGACTGATGAAAATAGTCTTTTCATAAGATTGAGTCTCAAGTAACAGCATATTTTTTTTCATACCAAAGCTAGCTTTGTGTATTGGCATTTTACTATTATTATTATTATTATTATTATAAAATGCCTTTTATTATTTTCCCATGTTGAAACCTTAATGCTTTTCTTTACTAGTTATTTAGCTTTATGTTTTATGGAATAATTCAAATTTGACGTAATATTTTGTATGTTGTACAAGAGACAAATAATCTGTAATATATGCATAAAATATGATGACAAGGCCCAATGAAAATATTTTGTTTACTGCTTATTTTGAATGGCAATGAGATTATGTGAATTAATGTAGGTGCTGTTATAGTTTTTGTCACTGCATACAGTGACTATACTTGGTGTCTTCTCTGCAAAAGCAGTGTTATGGGTGTTTTGGTTTTTTGGGGTTTTTTGACTCTTTAGAGAGAGAGAGGGTTCATAAAACATTTTCATTTATCTCAAATCTCTTTTCCTTTAATTCTTTCATCTACTAATATAACTATCTTACTTAACAAAATGAATATACACAGAACTACACATAATATACACAGAACTAATATCTAACAATGACAAGATTGCCTTCCCATTCAAAGTATCATCTCTAAAGACTAAACTTAAGCACTTGGTCCTCTGTGGATGTGAAACTCTGAAGTTTAGATGTACGCAACTAGAGTTTTCTAAGTTTTGCATGGTCAGGACTAACTCTAAGCCAATTTCAGTTTAAAGCAGTGATGACTTTCACATGAAGGGTAGGATTCCATATACCAATACAGAAGTAGAAATCATATATTTTATAGGCTGATTTTTAAACCCAGAAGATGTTTCAAGCTTGTCAGAAACTTGCAGAGCTGTACAAAAGTTTGAGTATCACAAATCTTTCAGAGAAGAGCCTAAACAACTATAAGAGCAATGTCTACTGGAGATAAAGGTTAGTGAACATGAAGGATGTTTAAAAAGGAAAAAATGATGATAGATAATGGCTGAGCAGCATACTTAATAATGATGTCTTTCACATCTACAGTTCTTGTCAGCATATTGCCTAATAAACAGAGTTCCCCCGCTTATATCCAAACTGTTCACTGTAACGACCAGAAAATAATTTAATTATATTCTTCATGTAGCCAGAAAAACCTTTATAAAATTCTATAGCTTCTGTTAAAGAAGTGGTGAGATGGATATTCCTACTGGTCTATCAGGCCTTAAAATCACTGAATCTGGACCCTGTCCTCCCTCATAGGAAAGGTATGACCTCAACAATCCCTTGTCTCTGTCTGGACTAGGAAATCTACCTTTTATGCAGACTTTGCTGCAGTCAAAAGTCTAAAGCTTCCAGATACTGAAGTTACTTTTAGATGTGTGCAGTGCGGGCTCTCTTTACCTGTTTAAATTATCTACATTAGGGTGACATGAAGCGCAGTTTAGAAGTGTTTGTCTCTCCTCACTGGCTGTGAAAGGAGCCTGAGGCAACCAGCACCAATTCATTCGGTCCAGTTAATCTCACACTGGGATCAAGGGCCTTTGGTCAGGCACAAGCACACGCAGGACTAGGCATGGTCTTATTACAAACAGTTTTATACAACACTGAAGAAAAGAGACAGATCTCTTTCTGTACCTGCAATACATATGTATCCATAGTCAATAAGTTATATCTATTTCATAGTTGTAGTTATGATAAAGCCAGTTAAATTTGTAATTTCTTGTTTTAAATGCAGCTGAGAATATTTCAAAGAATTCATTACCACAAAAAAGTTAATTTTTTAAAACAGGGGAATGCATCTACACAAATGTAATTGAAGATTTTGCTTTAAGCTGTATCCTGTTACATAACTAAAGTGTTATAAATTTATAAATCTACTTCAGCTTATTGAAACTGTTCTGATTTTAAGCTTAACTTCTGGAAAAAATCTGTTTGGCTAGTAAGCTCAGAAGAAGCAAAAGTTTTTAAGAGATGTCAGAAAAATTATTGAATGCCATAACTGAATTCTTACACAGAGAAGATATGCTTCCTTTGCACTCCCTTTCCCACAGTTTTCCTCCGTTAATATGTTTCTGAAGTAAAAATACATAAATACCTAGCCTACTATTTTTGCTGCAAAATTTTTACAAATCTCTTTGGAGTCAGCTGAGTCATTATTCTTAACTCTGCTGCCTAACATTGAGAATCTAGATAATAATACCAGTTGTATGTGGTATTATTTTAATACACAAAACTGAAAATTATATTTCTTCTGTAGGATGTTGCTTAGAAATTAATAGTAACATGCTTGAAATTTTCATTTTAATAAATTTTCTTTAGATCACAGTGAGCTGCTGAAACATTGTGAGATTTTTCAATAGCATTTGTTTTCTTCCTTAACATTTAAAGCTATTCAAGTGTAGTATTTCTCTGGAACTGAGCACTAATGACAGTGTTAGAAAAGATTTCAGAATGTATCTCTAGCATGTTTAGTATGAGTGACTGACTTAATTGATGAGCTAGCGATGAGTTTACAGAATATATTTGTTCTAGAAAGAAGTGTCATTTTAATAATTATGTATATTGTGTTTCCTATAAGGTGTTTTTATCATCTCTTTAGAATATGGTGGGAGAAAAAGAGTTTTCTTTATTAGAACCATGTGGTGATTATGCCTGTGTATGACTGAGAGCAACTTATAGACATTCTTGTCTGAATGAATTTATGTGCACATAAAACTGTGTGCTTACCTTGTGTTCCGAAAGAATCTTTTCAAGTATTTTGAGCGGTGTTAACTTTTTAGAGTATCCAGAGAACTTCTGTCTGTCTCCGAATTTCTTCAGTTACATATGGAATAATGGAGGGGAAAAGTGAGGAGATCCCTGAAAGTATTCCTCTGTGCAATCAAGTGGTTTCCATCACAGAGTAATCTGGATCTGGAAATAGGTTGTTTTATGGCTTGGGGTTTTTTTGCCTACACCAAGTTGGCATCTATAGTCAGTACAGTTGCAAAGTAGTAAACACCAGCGATTCCACACAATTGGCAAAGCCCACGCCAAAACAAGTCTGGCAGTGGCTGGTTTAAAGGCAATGAAGCATCTGCACATCCACATGTGAGAGAGTTGTCATTGCTTAGATGTGATCATGTTGTACAGGCTTGGAACTAAAGTCTAGCGTTGTAGTGGGGTGCATGCCAATATAAACTGGTACAGTAAACAACTGAACGAAAGCCTAAACAGGAAAAAATGGAATTGTGTAAAAGTTTTGCCTTTAAAGTCTGAAATCTGTCGTGTGAGCAGCTTCCATCGAACTCAGATATGCGGTGGCAACTGAGTAGAGTTGTTACACTATGTCCAGTTTTACTGGGGGTCCCAGGGTTGGCCTTTATGTTCTTCATGACAGCCCATAAGCTGCTGTGCTTTGTCTTAGTGACTGGTGATGCCACCAGAGCAGTGTTTTATCTGCTGCTGAGCTGTACTTGCACAGTGTCACGGCTTTCAATCTCCACTGGCAAAACACTCGGAGCCAGGAGGCCAAGGGTGGGCAAGACGTAGGGAGGGGATAACTGGCACAGCTGACCCAGACTGATGCTCTACCATATGATGTCATGCTCAGCAATAAAATCTCAGGGAAAGGAGGAAAAGTTATTTTTGAGCATGTTCCCTTACAACCTTAAGCACATTTTAAAAGGACTACATTTTTTCCCAACTTCCTTCAGAGAGCCCCTTCACAGATTTTATGCTTTTATGTGTCATAGTATGAATAATATTTAGTTGAATGCCCAGAGTAATTGAAGAAAGAAAAGCATTCATGCTAATTCAGATAAACTTCAGTGGTCTTTGCTGTAATGTGTTCTCTGAATTCTTGCACTGTTCAAGCATTTACATTTAACATGACAATGCATTTGACCATGCATGTTACAGAGAAATAAGTTAAGCATATGTTTTTCTCTTTGTGAGTGACTGACTTTGTGTATTATTATTTTAATTACACCTCAGGCAATCTTCTAATGTGTGATAATGTGCAGGTCAATGTTCTGAGAGTCCTTCAACATGACAGTTCACAGAATAATTATCCTGTCATCACACCTTGATTCATTGTTACATAGTTTCTTGGACTTTTTCTCTTACTCAAATTTGCTTAGCAACCAGATCACAAGTCTCATACTTATTATTCAAGTAATCACCCTCTGCAGCACATAGATGCATCAATTAAAGCTTTACAATGAAGTATATTGTTCTGTGTGGAATCCTCAGGTGTCAGGAATTAAAAACTGATTTTAAATGTTGCAGACCGTTCAAATGGCTCATCTGTGTTTATGTTAAACAAACAAGCATGCTAACAATTCTAAACAAAAGAAAGTGATAGGTCAAAATCATTAGGAAATGAATGATAAAATTGTATCCTATTCTTAAAGTGCTTAGTCTTTTAGAGATTTGCCAATTAAATGCAGCTCTGAAATGTGTGAGTGACAAACATTTATTTTAACTCTGTTTTTTGAGATGGAAATCAATTTGGTATCTGCTTTATATGTTCTTACCTATGTTCTTTGTAAACATTTTCCGGCTAATTTTCTGATTTGCGTTAATTTCACAGCAATTTATTATTAGAATGAAATTCAAGTACCCAGAAGCTGTCAAGATGGTTCAGTGATTTAATGTTGGCGTCCTGCAGCTTTGACTGTAATCAGCAGATGCTCTGGTATTTCCATAAATGTTTTCTTAACCGTCTCTGTTAAAATTAAAAAAAAAAAAAAAGAGAGAGACGATTTTTCCTGTTTGGAGTCTCCTGTTTCTGATTAAATTCAGTTTGGCTTCTTTTGCATAATTAATATGCTATGATGATCTCTAACCATTTGTTTTTAATATCACCTTTTGAGCTAAACACGTTTGCCAGACTGCTTCATAAGTCAAAACAGACAAAAGAAAAACAAGTCTATGTTTAAGAATCCTCTGTTTCAGTGGCTTGGGAGGTCTTACTTCCTTCTACCCTGTTTTCTCGCTGAGTATAAAGGATTCAGGTTTTCAGTCTCTCAGGTTTTCATGTTCTATATAATATTTCAAGATTCTCCATGAGAGAGAATGTTTTTTTCTGTATGTGCAAAGGTGTGTTGTATTTTTGATTTTTGGAAATTTAGAAAACACCCTCCTACACAGTAAGATTAACTTTTGTTAGCTGGTTATTGATAAATAGTATTTGAGTGCAATTGATTAGGAAAGAAGGAAGTGCTACAGTTGGCTCCTGTTGTTTTTAACATACTAAAGTGGCTGCTAGGAGTTTAATTGGTAAAATACAAGGCAGTAAGTATGTTCATTGTGTGAAAAGTGCATACCATTAATGATGTTAAACACAGCATTTTGAATTCACAATGACTGGATTAATTACCCATGACAATGTGGCTTCAATTTGTCTTGTGATAATGCAGTGGTATTTGGAGGAGTCAGTAAAAGCCATCTTTAAATAATAATTCCCCTTTTAAAGACTACTGAAATCATCGTCCCTTTTCAGAGCAGTTTGTCACACTTTCAGAGTACAGTTGTTGGTGTCAGATACACATATGGCTGGATCATGTGTGGAGTAGAAACATTTTTTTACATCCCATATCTCTCCACTTATGAGCAAGGCCAAATTACAGTCCATCCCAAAGAGAGGGCATAATTAAGTGAAAGCACATAGCAGTAATTAGAGCATTGTATAAAGAGAGAGAGAGAATTGTCAAAGGAGTGTATTTATGCAGTCTTGCAGAGTGAGGGAGAGATGAATCATTTTTCCTCTGCCTTTATTTCCTAATATTTACTTTTGTTGTGAGGATCTTCTTAAATACGTACTATTTCCTGCTTCACAGAATCATCTTAGTTCATGTCTGCTGGTTTGCACACTTCCAACTATTTTCTGCAGAGCTTTGCCAGAGCAAAGTAAGGACCATAATAATAATGTGAAAGTTACATGAACTAAGATGATTCAGCTTCATCCCATTTCTGTACAGTGTATTCATGAAGGCGGTCTTGGATGTTAGTTTACACAAGTTAAACTACACAGTCAGGTCTGCTTATGTCCTCTTAAGAAGCACACATGCTATAAAGAAGCACAGATTAGAATTTGGAGTTCTCATAAATACTTGTCCAGGTTAGTAAATCACTACATTCTTCCCTGTCATAGCATTAACAGCATGCAATGCTCTCTGGTGCGCTTCTTCCAGAGACCTCTTTTAAAAATGGTTTAAAATGAGAGGAACCTGAGAGCCACATGCTATCCTTGCAATCTTTTGAATGACAGCCCACTGTGACTGTGACCTGTCTGGGCAGGAACTGCCCCAGGACATTGGTTCTGTGCCTCTTACAGGAATGTGAGGAGATGATGTTTCTAATCAACTGTCAAAACTAACATCCAGCTAATTTACTTCCAGCTCTAGTCTCCTCCTTATGCCATTCCCAAAAATATTTCCAGGACTCTGTAAATCTCCCTTTTGCTTAGAAGTAGTTTGATTCCTTAGGAGAGAAGAGCAATGGGTGATGAGAGACAGATAGTTTTTCTTGTCGGTTTGATCTGACATGACAAAGTATTTGTACTCAAACTTAAGGCGATGCAACCTATCAGTATTCTGATTGCTGATATAAACCTGGAAATGAAAGTCTGGGATAAAAATAAGAAATAGAAATTGTGTGGGTTTGTAGCATCAACTGGAGTAGCTAGGGAATATCTTGTAAACATTTGATATCAAGAGTAGTAAATAAGAAATAATAACAGTATTAAACTTTTAAGGCAATTACTAGACATGGATACATAGAATCATAGAATGGTTTGGGTTAGAATGGGCCTTAAAGATCATCTGGTTCCAGCACCCATACCATGGTCATGGACATCACCCACTAGATCAGGTTGCTCAGGACCCCATCCAGCCTTGCCTTGTACCTTTCCAGTGATGGGGCATAGTTTTTGTAGGGGTTTGTGGGTTTTGCCTGTTTGGGGTTTTTTTCAATGTGTATGCTAAATAGTAAATACTGATCAAAAACAGTAACAACATTTAAAACTGTAGTGAGTAGAATCTCATAAATATAAGGTCAGTCTTTAAGATTTGCTTTGTTGTTTGGATTTGTTGGGGGTTTTATTTTCCAGAAGTAGGAGGCTTCCTACTGTGTTTTTCTGCAGCAGTTGGTAAAAGAAGACAAAATTGTGTGTTTCTTTTCCATTTCAGTTATTTTCATCAGCATGTTGCTTATCATTCCCTATTGCAACTGCTAGTGGCTTTCCTTTGATGGCAGCAGTCTTTATGCATATTCCTGAAGTTTTTTATCAAAGTGGACCTTGAAAGCAGTATTCATCTGCAGGTAGCTGGTTTGCAGACAGGTTTGGAGACTAAATGTGTCTGTTGCTCAAAGGTAGTTTGGTATGTGGGATCTACATTCATTATCATCAGCTGAAGAGAGGGTAGCTTTAGACTATGGACCTCTGTGTATCTTGTCCCAGATCACTAACTCAGCCAGTCATCATTTTTGACTGTGAACTCTGAAGATGATTTGGACTGCAAGCTGCACTATACTTGTGAACAAAGTAAAACAAGTAATAAACCACATTCCAGGAGTTTAAAATACTCTAAAATATGTTAACTTCCAGTTTTGTTATTGTCACTTCCTGGTTATTTCTTGACTTGAAGAAGAGAAAAAGTTGATGTTTGTCCTATTTGTACCTTGAGACAAGTCCTATAAACACCTCGGCTGCGGAGTGTTTCTGCCCACTGGGGCCTGAAGACCCCCTGCTGCTGGTATTCATGTAGACCAATATTTACCTTTTTACCCCCTTTGCCTGACATAAATAAGATTAATTTATTAGTTATTAATACTAGAGTTATGCCATATGATTTATCCATTTTGCAATTAAGAGACTTAGAATTTAGTTTTTCAAGAATGTTTCAGACCATGTGCTCTAAAAATCATTAATGATCACAATGCAGACTAGTGTTTTGGAAATTTTCATTTTGCAGTTTCCTAGAAACTGCCAAATGTGCTTTCTTTTGGGGAAAAATGCTTGAAAAGATACAGGAAATCAACCATAATTCAGAGTGAAATAGGAAGAATGCCAAACTTCTAAGTCTGAAATAGTCATCTTATGAAGACACCTGCAGAGGCTTCTTCTCTCACTGACCTTGGGTGATTTCTGTCAGCAGCTTGATCCACACTCTTGTTCTCTTATCATCTTGACAGGCACTCAAGACTTTTGTTAAAATCCCAGTAAGTTAAAGTTGCATTTCTTGTAAAAAAGTCATTGTCTTATCATCGATGAGAATATATTAGTTTAAACAGAGAAATTGGTTCCGACTCATTGCAAATGCAAAGTATCTTTGTAAAAGATAGGTAAAAGTTTGAATGGAGTGATCAGCAGGAATTTAAAGTAGTCTTTGAGAAGATGTAGGTAGGAAAGGGATTAAAAGAATGTTTAAAGGCTTTACTTTAGGGCCAAGTAAAAGGGAGCTGGTCCAGCACAGTTCCTCTTGTCAAAAATGAGCTTGCTCACAGTTTGTAATTGACTTTCTTTGAAATTTAGTTTCTATAAATTCTCTCTATTAGTCATACTGTGTGCTGACATAGTCTATTCTTGCCTTTGAAATGAACATAAGCCCCCTATATTCACTAGTTCTGAAAACTGTCTCATCTAAATTGAGCTTACTGATAGTGTTTATTCCTTGTGTTTCACACCTTTTTAATGCAACACTCAAGAACAGCAGAAACTATTAAATGAAATGTGCACACTTTAAAAAAAAAAGTTCCAAATAGCAGTAACACTTTTTCGTCTCATGCATTATTGTCTGCTTAAGATTAGTAGAGTTATGAGCATTTAGTATGAAATTACTTGTCAAGCAAAGGTCTTTTTTATACAGCTCCCACTCCTTTAGGTGTTGGGGCTGGAACCATGCATTAGAACTAAGTTATAACAACACATAGTGCTCCTTTGACCAGGAAAATTCTGCAAACCTACCCTTGTCAGTCAGAGACATTGTTAAAAAAACATGAAATCAATAAAAAGTATTTAAAATATTTTCCATTAAACTATCCAGAAAGGAGCTATCCCATTTTTTTATGAGTGAGCTTATGTAATGCGGATGGACCTTCTAGCTATAGCAGTCTTTTCATGTTATGTCTAAATTCTGGTTCTAAGTGATAAGGCAGACTTTGAAAAGGATAATGAAGTCATGTTATGTTCTCACACCAGGGCTAAGGTGTGGGAATGGATCTCAGAAGGCCAGCTTTGCCTGTTAAAATGATATTAAGGGAAAATGGGTACCTGAAAAATCTCAGAGCTTGCAGCTGTCCTGTGTCTGGGGCTCTAATAGGGGTCAGAGCAGGAAACGAGACTGCCGTTTCAAAATCAAGAGGAAAACATGAATTAATCATTTTCTACTTGCCGTTTCTGATAGTAAGAAGCCAAGAGTTTGGAATGTGTTTATTTAGATGGAACATATGGGGACACACACTGATATCCTCATGACGTCCATGGTATGTGACCATTGTCTAAGTACAGCTTCACTTGTTAAGGCTACACTGGAACATGCAACCTGAGCACATGATGATGTGGTCAGTGTAATTTGTGGGAAATGGACAGGACTTCCAGACAGAGACTGTGTTGCGGCAAGCATTCCAGCTTGTGGGAATGTTGTGCAGCTACATCCAGAATTACCATATGGCATGGCTGTCAAAAATACATGTTCCTTACCCCTGGTGTTTTGCTGGGAGAATACATGAGCACAGCATCAACATGGCATGGCTTTTCCTTGAGTTTCAGTTCCATGCATCGGGGATGGGGAACCAGAGACAAACTATGGCACCACACTGGGGAGCCAGGGGTAAGAATTATGGCTAGTGCTGCTACATTTTCCAAGCCAAAGCCATTTGGCATGAGGTCATTCCTTCAGAGATTGTTTAGGACAGGCAAGTCATGCATTAAAATGTAAAAATAATTTGCATAGCCAGTAATGTCAGTATGGGTGGGCTTTAGAAAACATTGGCATAGATACAGCTTCAGGAGTATGATGTAGCACGTGGAGCACAAGTCAGTGAGATTAGAAATATTCCACTGGGTTTTTGAGCATTTTTCCCTGTTAACTTGGTAAGAGATGTAATGAGGTTGTAACTGCAATTGTTCTTTTTATGTTACAGTTTTGTCATGCCCTACATTGAGATGTATGACTGTAATACAAGCATATAATGCCAAGTAATGCAGTTCTCCTTATTGTATTTGCAACTTTATTTTTCAATCAGTCGACAAGTATTTACATAAAACCAAAATATGCCTTCACTATCAAGACTTTTACTGATAAACTGTGTGATGAAATAAAGCTTTTCAACATCCTTTTAAATTTTAAATATTTATTAGTTGTTTTAAAAAAATCTATCTTGACTTTAGTGAGTCTCTTCCAATCATTTTTGTTCTCTATTGAAGGTAATATAGGACACTATTGTGCAGGATCTTAAAATCTCCAACTGGTCATATTTTGCTTCCCCAAGTTCACAGCAGGCAGGTCTCATACTACTGATTTTATTTTGTTCACATGCTAGTGTCCAATTTTCTTTTTCTGAATATGAAGTATGTAGCCTTTAATAGATTATAAGCATATTGTTGTAAGTTGTTCTAGGTTAGGACACCATTTAAACTGTGGAAAGCTATATTAAGCACAATTTCTTGTCAGCTGAATTTCCTGAGCATTGCTGTTAGAAGTCTTGTATCTAGGTGATAGTAACTATTTGGCTCTAGGTTTTCTTAATATGGTATTGAAATGCTTTTGATTAACAGCAGTGTTCAAGAAATTAATATCTGTGAAAACTGAATTCTAATAGGTCTGGAGGACCCACAAAAGTTCAATATTGAACAATGGAAAGGAAAGATTTATATATCATGGAGTCTGGACACTGAGACTTTCATAGTGTACAATGTGATCTCTGCCTAACCTATGCCTGGAAGCACCCACTAGCAGTAAAGCCAAAACTATTAAGGGTAAATGTCTTATCACCTGAGTGTTTAGAAATGTTAATCATGAGTTCAAAGTTACTGCTTTTTTTTTTTTAAAATCTGCATAATGATTGTTACAATACAGGTAAATGACAAATTTTGATTGTTGAAAGTGACCAAATAGTGGAAACTTGTCTCAACTACTTCCAGTATATACAGCAAATTAATAAGTTCTGTCTTTATTGAGTGATTTTTAATGTCTGATTTCTTTTTGTCTTGCTACTGCCGGAAGGTGCACCTTGCTACAGTAGGTGGACAAATAGTGCATCTCCGGAAATGTAAGCTGTCTTCTTAACAAGAATTCATGCAGAAGTGCCTTTCTATGAGTAGTTTTCATTTAAGTAGTTTTCTTCTGTATGTTTAATTATATTCAATTCTTTAGAAGTGTATTTGAACCAATATGTGTGTGTAAATACATAATTTGTTTCTAATATAGTTTATTGTCAAAAGCACAAAATTTGTATGTCTGTGATGTAATGGTTCAAAGCATTTTAGGAAAAGTCTGTCTATATGATTTGTGGATTTTCTGTGTGTTCCCTTGTTCTAGAAACATAGGTGGCCAATGTCACTAAGCCATCTCCTGGCTGTTTGGGCAACCATATCAAATACTGTCTTCAGAAACAGATCAAATTCCTGCTTATGACTGGTCATGGTTTCTTGCTCTCACATCTATATATGTGGATTCCAAAACTTCGTTACTCTGGTGGTTCAAGGTTTTACTAATAGCAGTAAATTAATGGTGTTCATTCTTGTACTTACTTTGTCAGTTAATCTTGACTTCTGACTTTTCTTGCAAGTAAATAACTATTTGCGTTATAGCCATTATCGTACTGAGCTAAGGAAGTCCAGCTTTCCCACAGTTGTGATCAAAGTCGCATGGTAACCTGCAGCAGTTTGCAGCCATGTAGTTCTGAATTCACGTGAGGATGCACTGGTTTTTTTTAAACCACCCACATCAACAGTGACAGGTTTGAAAGTGCACTTCTTTGGCTTCACCCCTATAACACAGGATTTGAGGGAGGTGAGGTAACAATCCCAAGTCAGGGCAGTGGAATGGATGTGGTACCAAACCACCAACACATGCAAGTTTTCAATTAGTGTGTGAAGCAGTCAGTATAGGGTGTTTAAGAGTTTGGTTTTAACACAAATTAATTTCCACTGGCTTAAAATAAAAAATTGAGGAATTAATGAGACTTTTTACCTTGATAGTGCCTAACTAATTTTACACTTTGATTTAAAGAGAAGCAGTCTTTCACTCTGATAGGAATACCACAAGCAGCACAAGTACCTCAAGTATTACAGCAGTTAATTCTTTAGGTGCACATTTACTAAAGTGAAAGCTAGGGCTATAAGTAAATTTGTGTGCCTTCTGAGCCAGGCCTAGCAAAGTTCAGTGTTTCTGAATGAAATTAACAACAACCAATTTACTAAGCAGAGAACTGCCTTCCTACACATCTGCTAATACTGGACTTGCACGTAGGCATAGCAATGCTATGTGGAGGAGTTCCTCCTTAATTGAAGAACATACACGGCAAAGATGCCGCCTGATTTAGGAAGCAGCTGAAATAACAATTTTGAGATGATAATACTGGATTTAGATAAAATATGTGTGTCCAAGTCCTATTTTTTAAATTTACTTGAGCTGCTCAGCATTATATGTAGCGTGGCTAAGACCAAAGTGTTCCACTATTAAGGAAATGCTCACTAGTGTGAAACTTTGTGATTTTTCTAATGAATCTTGACATTATCGCTGCAAAAGAGATGAAGCAAGAACTACTCACATAAACTAAACACTTTTTAAGGCACTTTCCTAATGCCATTTTTCATTGTTGCAGGACTCTTCAGACTGAAGGGAAAGGCTGGTCATTCAAGTTGAATATTCCACTCATTAGTCTATGCTTAGAAAGTCACAATTTCTGTTGTTTTAAGGGGGAAAAAAGGCACAGCTATCTTCAGCTTTGCTATGCCCTGTCCCTACGCAACAATTCCAGATTGTAGGCAGCAATTTATGGGACATGCTGAAGAACAAGCCTCAATTAGTTCCTGAGTTTCAAAGTGGTAAAAGAGTTTGGATAGATCCCAAGAGCTACTATTTATTAATAGCCATCTTGCAGCAGTTCCCAGCTTACACTGCAGTTGTGACTCTCCCTGTAAGGCACCTCTACTCTGCCCTGTGTACACTATGAGAAACTGGGGAATTTTACTGCTGGATTTTACTTTGAGACCTCAGTTTGTAAGTGTTCCCCACGTCTGTTATACAGTCTAGTTCACCACACCTAATTCATCCTCACATTTTGGGGTGAAAGCTGCTGAACAGCAAAGTAGTTAAAATTTGGTTGTTGGTACATTTGAGAAGCTTACTTTCAGTGCCTTTTTTGTGTGCATTTATTTTTGACTTTTTAAAAATCCAACAGCTATGCTTCATCTCTGATTATAGGACAATATGTTTTCTTTTACTTAAAAGTGTTGATTTTTAAACACCAAGTATTTTTCCTGCTGTCCCTAGATTGAATGTAAACTGAAAGGTCTGTGGTGCACCTGGTAGTTTGACACAGGTAGCATCAGCCTGCTAATATGTGTTCAGAATCAATAAGCATAAACATTTAAGCAGAATGGGATATTTAAGAGTGCACATAGTGGGGATATTTTAATTATATATGACACATTTACTACATGTAATTATAAAGATGTGTTCATAACCATTCTTTGGCCTCCTGTGATTCAGGCACACTGTGCTGCTGCATATTCAAGGTCAAATTATTTTCCATAGTGTAAAACAGAAATTACATTTTTCAGCTAAGTGTCAAATTTGTCTGAAGAAATTTTAATTAAGAATTGTTTAGCTGATTTAGAAGATGATGGAAACGAGATATTTATTTTCCTCCACTTCCCAAAAGGTGGTCGTACTTAGAAAATTTGCTGAGATTGTCCAAGAAAGTGTGTAAAATCCTCATCCATCACCGAGAGCCCCTGGTCAGGGGATGACAGTGCAGTAAATATCTTCAGCAGCTGCCTTTTAATGTACAAGCTGTTTTCGGTAGGAATTTTCAGCACTCACATAAAACATACTGTCATGAGTGACTGCCTATGCTCCAAAGTCATTACTATTGGGATGATGGAGCATCTTTCAGCGAATAACCAAAAAACTTTAAATGTCATGTCAAGTGTGTTGAAGGAATTTTCAAGCCTTGCTCAAGGTTACATGAATATTGAGTAGGCCTGTTTTTAAAAAGTTTGAGATGTATGAGAGGGACCACTCACATGCTGGTTTGGAGAGCAGTCACTTGATCTGGAAGGGGGGGGTGGGGAACAACAGAAAAAGGAATCCGTCTATTAATACATGCCAAACCTGCAAAACTCCTGCCTGGATGTTAACTGAGTGCAACTTTGTGTGACAGGCAGTGCCTGTGATGTTTAGCAAAACATAGTGAATTATGCAATTTCTTGAAATTACTTAGCTGCTTAAAAGTTAACAGAAGAAAGAAGAGGTATTACAATGGATAATTAAAATAAAATAGATTTTTTAATACGTTTTAAAATTGGAATAATTAAAAAATATGTAGGAAACATAATTAACCAGATGAAACATTGGAAGACGCTGAGAGGTGCTAGGTACTCTGTTTTCTCTTTGACTCCAGTAACAAAGGAGGGTTCTGTCAGGCTATATCTGTGATTTTGTAAGAAATATGGATGTTAATTTAATGAAGACATGTTAAGTCCGTATCACTTCCAAGGGACCGAGTCCACTGCTTTTGAAGTGGTAATATATTTTGTCTTGCCTCCTTGGCAGTCATTACTGCTTCTAATACATCATCTGCAAGTAAAATTTGTCTGATCAAGAGGTCTTTTTATATTAGAGAATATTGAAACTGAGTATTTTAATAGTGAAACAAGGATTGTTTGATTTGTCTCCTGCAGAGAATCAGAAAGGACAGCTAGAGAAGCCGTGTTCGCACCACAGTATCAGTTTAAACTCGACAAGAAGCCCGCTCACCAAAGAAGTTACGTATGATGTGGAAACTAGTTCTAAGGTGTGGAACAAGGCTGTTGGGAGAAAGGAAGCCTGTCACGGAGAAGGCAGCAAAGAAAAGAAAATAGATCGTATCGGGTCCCCTTCTAAAGGAGAAGCCATTCCAGAAGTAGAAGCTCTCTTGGCAAGACTGCAAGCCCTATAGGATAATCATATAAAAGATGAAATAAAAGTTAAAAACAATAGCCTACACTACATCTTTAAAGAAACAGTAATTTTCTGTTGTTGACATTACATACTTCTGAGTTCCTAACTTCTCTGTGGATGAATGATCTACTTCTAAACTTTCTTTGCAAGACTGTACAAAACAATACTATAGTTTTGCATAACTGCAAGATGATTTTTTATTATATGTTTTTGCTTAATAAGCATATGAAAAGTGTCAGAAGAAAACAAATACTAAATTATTCCAAAGCACAATCCTTTTGGTGGACAGGCTGCTGACCACCCTTTTTGAGTACTTCTGAAAATAAGAATATCTTTTAAGGATTGTTAAATCATCATGCCTCGGAATAGGGTCGGTAAATAACAGAAAAGGTATTCTTATATTTTCTACTGTCATTTCTATATTTAGGAGGTTAAAGCACCAAAAATGTATCATTATAGTGTCCTTTACGATTACAGTAATATACAGTATCAGCCATATTCCAGTTGGAGTTCTTCAAAGAGCACCAAAGCTTGCTGAATTATAGATGTATTTACCAAATGGCAATCCATGGTCAGTAAACAAAAAAAAAAAAATGCAAATTATATACTTTATGTGTAATTAATATATCACTGCTTTAAAGGTTATTATGATGATTATATAAAAATAAGATGTAAAATTGTTTTGATTGCAAGGGTTTGCAATTGTGTCTTTAGTGGGGGAAAATGTCTTCACAATTATTTGCCAGTGTAATATTTTATCTTTTCACAAGCAAATTAATATGCTTCTATAAAAGGAACATGTAATGGAGAAGATTTTTTCAATTGGTTTTTCACAAACTCATTTTCCAGTAGCCCATAAAGTCTTATTTGCTGGTACAGCAGGAGTCTTGCATGTCATTGCATCTCTTTTATCCCACTGTCACTGTACAGTGTTGCATGTTCGCCATTGTATTTATTAATTGCACATCAGAAAGAGTTGCTCCCTATGTTACCGAGTCGGAAGCTACTATTAGCATCTTTGCTCCATTATTTAAAGCTTCCTTGTTATAAGAGTGTATTAAGTATCCAATATCTTTCTTCAAAATTACTTTACTTTTCTTTAGAAAATGCTGAGAAACATGTCTTTCAATAAGAGTCAGTTACATGAAACCAGTGTTTCAATGCTCCAGTGCTTTTTATATCCTTGTTTAAGTTGCCTTTGTACTTCCTGCACTAAACATTAATAAAGTTAATTAGAACTTGAAAACTGGGCCTGATTATACACACAGCATAGGGAGTTTCTCAGCCGTCATGGGAATCCACTCTCATGTTCCTGGGACTGCTGTAGCTGTCATTATACACTAATTACATTTCCCGCCTTAGCTGAAAAAAAAGAGGTATAAACAGAAGTCAGGGGAGGATTCAGAGCAGGCCTGTCAGACAGACATTTCTTCAGCTCCTCAGCAAACAGTGGGCACAGCTGTCATGCAGAGATGCCTTTGGTAACTTGAAATGTATCTTGAATGGTGACTGATAGTTGTTCCACTAAGGTCTTCTGCACCTCCAGTATAAAGACCTAGTACCCCTGTTTACAGGGTGCAGTAAAAATTACTATCTAAAAAGTCCAATATGATTGACTACATAAAATGACATTTCAAACAAAAAGAAAATGTGTGTTCAAGGGGAAGAAAAATTAGTAGTTCACTGGTTCTCTTCAGTTGTTGAGGAAGTGCTAAAATAAAGGGGCTAAAAGTAGAGAGCCATGTCTTAAATATTAGGATGATGACTTACCAAGTGTAGGTGGAAGTACAAATTATTTTCATGAACATTGTAGACTTGTTAGTTTGAATTAGTGGGTGACATTCCACCACAGAAAACTGACAATTCAGGACACTACTGTGTAGTTGATCAAGTGAAGAAGTTACAAACTGTCTGCTGAGTTTTGCAATGAACAAAATGCTACTAGAAGTCTAGCATGTCCTGATTTTTAAAATAAATATCTTCAAAATTAAAGGATTGAAGTTACTTTTTTTACAGTTTGGGAAGCTTTTAGAAATGTATTCCAGAACTTTTAGTCCTTCTAAGGTATTGTGTTTCTGAATTAATCCTTTCAAGAAGCCATCAAGTTAATTTGCAGAGGTTTTTTTCTGTAATAAGGCAAATAAAAATCTGTGCAACCTTTTAGAATCCATGTAAATACAGTATCCATTTTTTCCCCCTTCTGTTCTTTGTACCATCATAACTTAATCTACTCAGAGTTCAAGTACATGGTCCAGTTGAAGTATACAATAACTTTTCTTTCTACATTTTATCTTCCTTTAATTTCCATTAGACACAAACAAATACACAGGACATCTTTGTATGAAAAAATGTTTGTATTGCCGAATGAGTTCAGGGAAAAAATAACTTTGAAAGTGTAACAGCTGTATTTATTTCTATGATTTTATGTTTTTATTAAAGTATAAAACTCAGCTTGTAAATTATATAAATTGCTTTAATTCAATTTTAAAATTATTTATTCAGTTTAAAATTTAAAGTTAATTCAATCTCAAAATGCTTAGGGTAGACCTTTAACGGTATGTGCTACTCATTTGTAGTAAGCCATTTTTAGTAGGGA
The DNA here is from genome assembly GCA_013397895.1 of Origma solitaria. NCBI lineage: Eukaryota > Metazoa > Chordata > Aves > Passeriformes > Acanthizidae > Origma > Origma solitaria. The sequence continues at coordinate 1,023,126 of VZRL01000150.1, forward strand.
TGAAGTCTGTTCCTAGAACTGAGAGATTGAGCCGTGAATCCCTTGTGTTAGATATGGACAAAGGTTTCACATACTGTGCCACACCCTCTCTATAATTCACACCTGAAAATTAAATCCTTATAAAAAGAGCTCCTGATTTATTCAAACATAACTATTCAGATACAAGAATTTGAAGTGATCTTGCAAGGCACATTCCACTGTTCCTTCCCTACCTGAGCAGCAGACAGTAGGAACAAACATCCATGACTTTTCTTACCAGTACAACTGTAAAGGTCTAACACATCTCTTTGATTCTTTGCATGCATTTTGGATGACTTTTCATTTCACTCAGAAAAAGACTACACCTTTTTTTACTTCCTGTAGACACCGTGGTCTAAACTTGTACAAAAGATTCTAGTGTTTTGATCTTAGCAAGGTAGGAATGTTTGTGATCAGTCTCTTCAAGCTGCACGCGGCCAAGCTTGGCACCTGACTCACAGGCTGTAGGTAATACCTAGGGTGGGTAAATCCAGAAGGAAAAGTGGAGGAAGTGCCTTTATTACAAAAAAGTAAACAGTGCCAGGACATGGTGGCTGCTGTGAGATGTGATACTGCTCTGGATCGGGCACTTCGTTAAAGAAGCACAGACCAGCAACCTGAATAAAAATACTTATTTTTAGTTCCCAGTTATTACAGTGACATTACTGCTTAGGAGACTGAAAGGAGCACATGAAGGAAAAACTGTTTCAGATGCAGTCGTTACAAACAGTTTTTCTCCACCACACAGTTTTCTTTGTTTTCCCTCATACAACCATTCCTCAGCCTGGCCCATTCAAAGTCACACTCTCCAGAACTGCACGAGTTAATGCTGACCAGCTTGAGGTGCTGCAGCCCTTCAGGCTTTTATAATAAAAGCTGAAAAAGATGACATTTACTGCTAACACTTTTCCACATCCATTTCTAATGACCAGGACCAAATTATCATTTTTACACTAATCTTTCTATGCCTGACAATACTCAGTAAGCATAAAACAAATGGGCAACAAACAAGGGTCAGCAAACCCCAAGCTATGGCACCTAAAACATTATAATAAGCAAGTAGGGTCAAGTGAAAGAGTGCAGCAAAAAAGCAATTACATGACAACATTGTTTTCTCCAGAACAAAATAAAGCATTACTATACCATTTTGTAATTTTTTTTAAAGTGATGTGTGGGTTTTGCACAATTGAACTGCAGCAGGAAAATAACTTCTCTTGAGTCTGAGGAACTGTTTGTCTAGTTTATGAAATAAAAAAAAATTAGAAAAATTGCAAACATTTCCAGTTTTTCAGTCTAATTTTATGCCAAGATTCCTACACATAAGGAATTCTAAAATTACCATCTGCTATTGAATTAACTATGGCACCAGCTAATGAACTTGGTTTACATTTTTTAACACATGAAGCAAGCACATTTTCTTCCTTTCCAAATACTCTTTCTCCATTGCACTATTGTGTGTTTAGCTGAAGTATAGTATTTAGAACAGGGCTATACATCTCACTGTAAAAACATGGTTGATAAAGCATTCTGGTCACTGACAGCAGTGAAGAATAAACAAGAGGTGTTCAGACACAATTTTTCTCTCCCAGCTGCAGAGATAGCCATTAAGTTTCATACGTTAGCTGAGTACGTTTAAACCCGTCTGTGCTTCTACTTCCATAATGCAGCTTTTTCTTTTTGTGATCCATGCAATGGCACCCACTGAAGAATTGTTAAGGGAAATATTTTCTAGCAGCATACCAAAAAGACACGGAGCTGATGACTTGCATGCAACATCAGCCCTATATGCCGTAGGAGGCATAATACTTGAAATGTAACCCAAACAGGCAGATAAGGTATTTCATTCCACAGAAAGAAAATGGTTCCTTTCATCTAAATGAGCTTATTCCACTGCTGATACCAGAATTGTGTGTATTTTGGGAGGATAATGTACCCCTAGTTTTAAATCTGCGTTACATTAGCCAGAAAAAATAAACTATGGAAAGACAGAAGTGCAGAGACTGGGAAGCAGAGTTGATTAATGTGCTGCCTGATTTCACTTCTGGGACCTGAAATTGCATCCAGTGCAGAATGAAGGAACTAGGGGGAGAAAAACCCAGTCTCATCTGACATCTATAAAGGTCATGAAGGAAATGGTGATGGGTGATCCAGAGTTGGTATGGCCACAGGTGTCTTGTCTTTTCAAAGACATATATCAGAGTATCCCCAGAATAGCAATGCTGTTGGGCTGTGAGTTCTCAAAGCCCTCAAAAGAATAAAAGGAAGGAAAAGTCTGGCGGAGATAAATTTGAGCTACCATAAAACCTGAGAACATTTTCATCTTACGTCCAAGCACCAGTCCTGCTGCTCTTCAGTAGCTAAAGGAAGAGCATGAGGAGGGAGAGGAGTGCTCATGGTGGCCATACCTTCCCTTTGGCCGTGCCAGACAATGCTGCTCTTGGCAGCTGCCCTGGCTGGCACAGTGAAGGCAGTGCCGATGCCACTCTGCCCTCTCAGCGCTTCAGACTGTGGAAAGACACAGGAGCTGTGGTGAGCAAACGGGGCCTCAAATCATGGGATCACCATAAAAAGACTCCACAGTTCTAGAGCCACACATTAGGTATAATGAAAAAAACCAGTCTTCTAAAATATTCAGGTGTCAAAACAGCAGCAGAGGGTGCACACATTCCTTATGCCTCCTAGTGACAGCTTTTGTAGCAGCTCTCCAAGTCTGATGACTCCATGCAAGCTGGACAGAAGGAGCTTCAATTCCCTATTATTTTGGCTTCTTTGTTATATATAATTTTGCCCTTAATTGAAATTTTCAGTCCAAGGCAAGACATATAAACCTTGCAGTCTATAACTGTTAGTTTAAAAAGAGGCTTTTGTAAAACCTCTGTTTAATTTGTTGCATTTTAATGTGAGGATAGTTGCACATAGTTGAAAACATGGAGTACAACACGACTGTTTCCATTAACTAAGACAGAAAGGGCAATTATGCAGTCTGTTGATCGGACTCCTTACTAACGAAGGGTACGTTCTGCTAATGGATAGAAAAGCAGAGCAGTCCAGTCAAACAAGTCACCTTGACAGCAGAATGCAAGACCCATCAATTTTACTCATGACTTCTTCAGTAATGAATCTCAGAGCACAACCCATCAGCACTGCTCCTGAAAGACAACCACTGAGGTAGAGGAACCACAAAAAGTGATTTGAAATGAAAAATGGGATGAGCGATTTCCACCCCTTTAGAAGGGGAATTGATTATGATGAATTTATCTCCAAGGTGCTTGGGCATTGCATTAAAAATGCTTGGACAGAAAAAAATACAATCCTGCCATGTAGTTGGTGGCACCTTGCCTTTTTGTGTTGCAGCATCATGGCAACATAACCAGTGTAGTTGCACTGTTTTAGAAATCCTTCTGTTCTTTCTCATGGAGATTAGAGATAAACTGCACTTTCTGTACTTTCTTAATCTCTGTGTTTGTGTTAAGTGCTCTGTAGCTATGACCAATGACTTTGGGAGGTAGATTTTTTACTGACCAATGGTTGCTAGATTATTAATGGGTATATAAAGAAGTTTCTGTAAATAAAACTCTCTCTTTCGCCATCTTGGGAGTTTCTGCCTGCTTCCTTGCCAGCTTTCTCTGCCTGCAGCCGTGAATATTATGAGATTCACACCAACAAACCAGAGCCCTGTTTTCATCTCTATCCTGGAATCCACTGATATTGTGGAGGGAAGGAACAGGAACTATAGCAGCATGAGAATATTTTCTGCTTGGGGTGTAAAGGGTTCCAACCTGCAACCCCACACGACAGATTAAATGCTCAAGCCCCTGGGTGATGGTGGAGAAGAGCCAGCTTTCCCCCTGTTCCCTCAGCAGGGGACGTGGGGCACTCTTGTCCAGAAGGAACAGAATGAGCTCTCAGTAACTTCGGCTCCAGAATACAATTTTCTATTCCTTGATTACCAAAAATCCCCAAGGAGGAATTAGAAGTTTTTATTTTTCTCAGAAGGACTGTGCTACAGTAAATCTTTCCATTATCAAATAAACAGTTAAAATTCAATAGCACCTAGGTAGTGTCAAAATCAGCAGGCAAGAACAAATTAAGTCCTTCATGAAAGAGGCTATGCAGGATCATTTCTTCCATTTCCATCTCCAATATCTTTAAGACTAAATACACAAACCTATATTAAAGTTAGAATTGCTTTTAATTAGATAAAACCAAGAAGATTTGGTGTTCATCTTATACCTTTTGCACCAATGCTTTGATTAGCACAATTTCAGCACCTTGTCTCAAATGATTAACCTGTCCCATTTTTCAACTCAGAAGTCCAATATATGAACACAGATGCCCAAAACCTAATCCTGTGAGGTCCCCAGCATGTCCTCGCAAGTACCCATCATCCTCAGACTACATAAAATTACTCTGATCAAAGGGTGACTGTAGCCTTTCAGGATCATGCCCTAATGAATAAAATATACAAAGGTGACTTGAGTGAAATCCTCTCCAATGTGCTGACAAAGGTAAAATAAAATATTCCCCTTAGGACATTTTCCTGGCAGAACAACTTGACCCCTGTGTGACTGGCCTTCAGAAAGAAATGGATAATGTTCTAACTAACTAATTCATTCACTGAACTTTTGGGCAATTTTTTTGCCAAATGATTGGCATGTTCCACCAAATATACAGCAGATACACCTCAAAGCACCATAAAGTTTTAGATGAGTATATAATGCATGTTTAACTTCAAGCCCCTTGCATGCAAACTGCACTGTTAATTGCTGTGGTTTTTATTTCTAAATGCTGCCTATTTTCCAGCCATAGATTTGGTATTTTACAAACCTCTCCTGTGCTGCACACCAAACATTTCCCCAGAAATTCAGCTTTGTCCTTGCTTGCTGATGAAATTTTACTATTATGTAGTAATTGCAGTGCCCTGAACTCTCATCCCCCTGCAAATTTTATGTTCCTCCAAGGAGAATGTTTCTTCTTAAAGTGATATTATTTCATCAGTACAATGTGGCTCACTAAGCTTGCCTTTTGCCCCCTTGTTCTTAGACTTTAAAAGGAGACTGTTACAGTCTGATCCAGCACCTACTGAGAAGAAATCAAAGGCTCCTGTTGACTTCAGTGAGTGCTGGAGACAGCTCCTAAATAGGATGACTCAAAGTGCAACTCTAGCCTGGAGGCAGCTGTACAGCTGATACTGTGGGGCTTTATTGTCTCATTGCTTCCAGCTCCAATCTGTGCAGTTTGTAAGTATAATTATAATTTTCTTTTTGCCAGCCCAATAAATATCATGCTGGATGGAAGAGTTGAATTAGTGCCTGAAATTTTAACCAGCAAAAATGATCCTGTAATCAGATTTCTTATGTCACGCAGGAGTCAGGATTGTGTACAGTTCTAATTTTCCTTAAATGAGCCACAACCATAAAGACCACTCAATAGAAAACACATGGTCTACGAGGCAGCATTCCAGTCAGTGGCTGAACCAGGAAAGCAATGGGCAACCGATTTTGAAGGCCATGTCCCAGAACACATGGTCTCCATGATGTGTTTTGTCACCCCACAAGCTGTGCCTGGGCATACTGGCATAGGTCAGACTTGTTTCAGGGACTGATTTGTAGTTGCACTGTTTTAGAAATCCTTCTGTTCTTTCTCATGGAGAACAGAGATAAACTGCATTTTCTGTACTTTCTTAATCTCTGTGTTTGTGTTAAGTGCTCTGTAGCTATGACCAATGATATTGGGAGGTAGATTTTTTACTGACCAATGGTTGCTAGATTATTAATGGATATATAAAGAAGTTTCTGTAAATAAAACTCTCTCTTTCGCCATCTTGGGGGTTTCTGCCTGCTTCCTTGCCAGCCTTCTCTGCCCGCAGCCGCGAATATCACGAGATTAGCATCGATACTGATTAACAATTATATAATGTGGGGCATAGAGGGCCAATGCCTCAGCCCAAGCTGTGACTCCTTGTAGAGTACTGTTAGAGACTTTGTGAACTTGAAATCCACAATCTAGTGCTCTTATAAAAACAAACTATGTCAGCACACTTCTCCTGTCCGTCCAACACCAGCTCAGGTGTGTGTCACTGACCAGCAGAGATTTTCCCTGCATCGCTGAGATTAGTCATGCTGGACAGAACCAACCCTCACCTTTAAGGGAGGTCATTAGTGCAAGGAACCATGAGCCTCCTTGAGAGCCCTGCCCAGTTTGTGTGCGAGCAGCAGCCACCACCCCTAGTTTCTGCCTTTGGTCACTACTAAGAAGTGGAAGAGAGTTAATCATGGTAAAGTTAAATTAACATGAAATGCCTGACTTGTCTCATTCACATTCTTTTGACAGTAGCATATGTTCCTGCTTTACACATGAAAGCTTAATTACAGCATTTCAGGTGGCAAACCAGTTAATTATATAAAAATGGGGCCCAGAAGTCTGTGATATGACACCTCTCCATGCTTCCCTGGGAGATGTCATGAACAAAAGAAGATGTTTATTGTTAGCAGCATCAGGCTGAGGGCTGCAGGAGAGCATTGCCACCAAAGCCTGGGGTCCCTGTGCACAATCCGGCTATAACGGAGAGCAAAACGCATTTTATACGAATTGCTCTTGCTAATAACAAAAGTGAAAGGAAAGCTCTTTTTTGCCTGGAACAATGCACAATCTCTTGTGCAGTCTTCATATCGCCTCACTTCAGATGCTGCTGATGTAAAAATCCCCAACAGAGATTATCATTCATCTCAGGTTTTCTTTATCACTCATCACGGCTTTCCTCCTGCACAGAACAGGCCAATTTGAATTCTTTCAACTGCGTATGTGGGGAAGAGAGAAGCCAGTCTGCAGCCATGCCTATTCCCTCCTTCAACTAGAAAGAGAGCCTGAGGGGACCAGCTCGGGTGTGGGCAGATGAATCCGAACATTTGCAAATGATTAGAGAAACCAGTGTGCTACCTAAATCCAGAATAAAGGGAAGATGGAGCCCCTGCTCAGCGTCATGTCACGAACTCCACGTGCTTTGTTCTTTCTTGCCAGGCTTGAAACAGCAGATGTCTCTCCCGCTCACAAAAGAAGGAGGTGAATTGAGTCCTCTTGGCAGAAAATTCTCTCCTTGAATGGTATTAGCACAAATTTTTTCCTTTCAGAGCCTAACACAAGTACCTGGACAATTCTTTTCCCCGGGGACCTTCTGTCTGCCTTTCAGTTGCTGATATGCTGGATATACAGCCCAAAGGCTACCCTAAGCATGATCCCATACACTGTACATTTTAATCTGGACCTGAGCCCTGTGGTGTTGTCTGTTGTCCCATGGATTTTCTGCTCAGTTTAGACCTTGAAATTAAATTCCCACCTTTGACCCATCCACCAACCGTCACTCACTAAGCCTATGGCAAAACAATGATTTATTTAAAACCAACCCACCAACAAAACAGCAGGCACTGCAGGTCAAAAAAATCCGACAGCATAAATTTGTAGCAATCACTTGACAAGAAGGTGTCTTGTTTTGTTCTTCCTACTGTGTGTTTCTGTGCTTTGCATCAGGCTTTGGCTGGTACAACAACTATTCATGGCCTATGGTATATTTGGAATAATCAACTTCCACAAATGTCTTGGCATTGCACTTGTATGCAGTCACCTATAAAAGCTGTTTTTCATCTCATATTCTGTAGCTATGAAAATTTTCCCTTAAAATAATATACATATAAAATGCATAATGGAAAGCTTTATTTTCACCTCAGGCTCTTGATGACAAGAATCACTCCTTGAACTTCATCTTGCAGGTGTATAGTATAACTCTAGAGTTTTTTAAAACATTAAAAAAAAGGTACAACTTAAGTGTTACATAGCAAAGGACTTGCTATCTGTGTTTTTTAGAGACTTTATCTGAGAAAACCCTGTGAACATAATAGGATAAATTACTTAAGCTTGCAAAAACAATGACGTCTCAGAATGCTGACCTCCCAGTTTCACCTTTATCTTACCTAATTATATCGACATGCAGAACTGCATAATCCCCTGCTACAGCATTCCAAGATGCTTTGTAGATCATAGGTGCAGCAGCACACTGAAAGCCTCTGGCCTTAAGGTGGATTTGCACTGTCTCAGAGAAGGCAAAGGGGGATTATCTAGTGTCATGTTCCAAAAGGGTGAAGAGGGCTACTTTTGCACAGAGGGCTTCTGAAAGGCACAGCTGCTATCAGATAGAAAAATACCTAGTGTTGATATGTTTGCTTTCTTTTTTTTTTTTTTTAAGTAACGGGGAAAGTAAAATGCACAATCCTCCAAGACTGCTGCAGACGTGGTGTCAAGACAAAAAGCAATGAGATTTTATTCCTAAGCAAAGATTGCTGTATTACTGAAGGCAGGGAAACCTTTCTGCCAGCAGCTCACAAAAGAAACCATGAGATTTTCTAAAGGTAATTGAATACTGGTAAAGGAACACAGCAACAAAAACAAACCATCTCTGATCCCTGAAGGGGAATGCAGGGACTTACCTGCATCTAGCAGTTGGAAGCTATGTGCTGTGGAAACGATTCAGTCCTGTAAACATGTCTAGTACCCAGCTGATCTCTCTTTCTGCTGTTTTTCCAGTCATGTAAACATCTCTTGTACACAACGTCCTTTGGCAAGGAACTCGGCTCTCTCACTCCCCCTCAGCATCTCCTTTTGTTTATTTTGAACCTGACTCCTACTGACACCATGTGCTGGCCCTAATCCTCGTGTTGCAGGTATAACGCCAATCTCACTGGCAGTTTAGGAAAAGCCGCGCACTCCAAAGGCTCGGCAATTCATCATAATTTCCAGGAAGAAGCAAAAGAGCAGTGGTGGTGATTGCTGCCTCTTTCCTAAGGGCAACAGAGGAATGTATCTGTCAACCAGACATGGCATCCAGTGAAAGCTAACACCAACTGCTCCTGTGCTGCTCATCCGTATAGTATTAATAAAACTGACAGGAATGACCATGGCAGAACAAAAGTGACTGCAAGGAGTTGGAGCGTGGGTGGAAACCCTTACGTGCGCCAATTGTTCCAAACAAGAATCATATTTTGGGTACAGCAGAAACAGTTTTCTGGGGGTGGCACTGGAGCACTGGCTTCCTCGTCTGTGGGCTGTTGCTTAACGAGCAGATGGGTAAGGATTAAGGTAACTTAATGAGTGTGCTTGTATTTGATAGAGGGTAGTGAGAGGGAAAACCCATCCTGGGGGATGGCATCCAGCCCTGGGGTCCTCAGTACAGTGACCTGTTGGAGCAGGTCCCAAGTAGGGTGGGAACACCTCTCCCGAGAGCTGAGTCTGTGCAGCCTGCAGGAGAGAAGGCTCTGGGGAGCCCTTCTTGCAGCCTTTCAGCACTTCAGGGTGGCTCATAAGAAAGATGGAGAGAACGGTTTTGACAAGGCCTGTTGCAAAAGGACACAGGGTAGTAAACTGAAAAGAGGGTAGATTCAGACTAGATACAATGAAGAATTTTTCTTTATAAGGGTAATGAAGAACTGCAGTGGAATTCCCAGAGACGTGGTAGACGATCAGTCCCAGGAAGCATTCAAGGTGAGGTGGGTCAGGGCTCTGAGTAGCCTGATGCAGTGGAAGGTGTCCCTGCTCATTGCAGGGGGATTGGAACTGGATGAACTTTAAGGTGCCTTCCAACCCAAACCATTCTATAATTCCATGAACAGACTGCCCTAAAAATGAGGGGAAATCAGGACATCCCATAGAGTCCATAGAGGAGGATGCTCAGCTGGTCAGGGCAGTTCAGTTCCTGTATTCCACTGCAAGTGCCTGGACAGGAGGTGATGGAAGGGTAGATACGTGATCTAGTCTGTAACTGCATCAGCGTAACACATTCAGATGGAAAACGCTTACCAGAAGGAGAGTAACAAAATACCCTTTAGGGTTTTGGGAGGGAGGCTTAAATGAATTCAAAGGTTTGCATGGTAAAATCAGCTGTGATTCTGATCCAAAGTAAGTATGTGTTAAAGATATAATTCCCTAAGAGAATATCCCACCAAAATGAAACAAACAAAGCATGGGAATAGGTACCTATCTGTAGAGGAAAAAGTTATCAGATAAAAATATGAGTAAGTTGGATTTGGGAGTCAGAAATATTTCACAATGGGAGAAACATAAATCAGGCTTCAAATGACAAAAAGATAAATATTCTAAGACAGAAGAAAAAGAAAAGGAAAAGCAGCAATTTAATAGGAAATTCAACTAATAAAGAACATGGAAGATAGCAAGAAATTGATTTGTAAGAATAATGATGTTACCACCAAGATAAAGAAAAGTTTTCTGATATTCAGCGGAGAAGGAAAGCAATCAAGAAACAGCTTCAGGAAAGCTCTTTAACTTTCTTGCATGCCTTTGCTGAAAAGAGAAACTGATCATGTGGCTGCCGTTTCATAAGTGTGAATAAGGGATGATACCACATTTTATTAGCAGGGAAATACAGGCTAGGAATCATTTAAGGCACAAAGAATTTAAAATCTTTTACGTCAGTTTGGTCTCAGGAGTTTTGTTCCAGTTCATTCAGTGAGCATCCTTGAGACCTCCTAAGGGTTCAGGAGAGATCAGAGATCAGGATGGGAAACAGCAATCATGATGCCTAACAGAGAAGAGGGCTACAGCACCACCTTAGAATGTCATATACCCTGGATTCCACATGGTACTTCACACCATGTTCCAGAGCTTCCTTTCAGGAAAACATGACTATGCAAAAACAGTCCCAAATGTTTTCAAACCTGGTTGGAAAAATGTATTTTGTTGTAGGCAGAAGTAATCTATAGTGCAAATAGAGAAAAAAGAAACAACTGCAAGTTGCTATGCTGAAGAACATGGTGAGGGTTTTTGTAGAACCAAAGCAAGCACAAGTGAACTTGAGTCATGACACTGCCTCAGAAAAAAGGTAATTACCCTATTGGGGCTTATAGATACTTGTGCAGCATGGCATACCTTTAAAGCAGCCAACTCATTTTGTCCAGTCCTGTTAAAACATCCCGGGAAAGTCTGTCCAGTTTTTCAGCACTGCATTTCAGTAATAAATCCAGGCACAAATCCTAAGAAGAGCAAGGGCAATAATCAGAGATCTAGAAAAGCCTACCTAGAAGGAAGGATAGAAAAATTTGGGGTTGTTTACCTGAACAAAAATGAAGAGGGATGCAAAATAATGTAGGGAAAACAATCACAAAGAGGATTAGTCTGTTGTTCAAACCTTTGATAGTCAGGACAAAAGTCACAGACAAACTGAAGTGACAGTGCTTTACACAGACAACAAGAGAGAGTTCCTAGCCATATGGAGAAGGGCAGTGATTCCACCGTACATCCTGCTACCATCACACCCACCCTGCACTGGCAGAGGATGTGCAGCCCCCACATTGGATGTCCGTTAACTGCTTAGTCGATCATCTATCAGGATTTCCATAATTAGAGTTGAACTTGGCATATGGCAGGGTGGATTAAGTAAACAGTCTCTCCTTGCCCTCGTGGTTTTTTGTCCATCTAAGAAAACAGGGTTTTCATCCTCCTCCCCCTCCATGATACGGTAGTCAGAATAATCCTCTGACACCTAAGCTGATCTGCTGGTGCAGATCACCCCCAGATGTGTGTCCCACATTGCCGTTCTTTCTCTGGAACCAAACCACAACATTTGACTGCCCTGTGCTCAGCAGATGTGATGCTAATGCAGAGCCCTGTCCCTGGCATGTGGATGCTGGGAGGGAAATGGGAACAGAGTCCTCTTTCTGTCACAAGAGGCAGCACATGATGCTGCACCCCAAACATGGCAAAAGCTTTTACTCAATTCAGTTCAAATAGGTGAAGGTGAGGGTGGAGATTTCAATTTCCATACCTAAGTTTTGCCTGCTAGAATTCCTCTCCTTTTCTTTCCAAAGCTCAGTATGAGCAGAAGGCTGCACAAAAAAGGGTTTGTGTGAAACAAAAGAGACAAAGGATAAGACAGCAGTAGAGCTCTGAACACCACCTAATCCTGCTCAAACAAATCTGTTATTTTGGATATTTAAAGAAAGAAGGCTGTCTACTTGACAAACCAGAGTGGTTCCAAAGAAATGATTACAATCCGTCGCATCAGGTCAGACTGAGAAGAGATTCTGTACAGCCAGTGATTCTATAAATTACATTTATAGTCACTTCACTTCCCAGCCTGAAGCAGTACAGGCCGGGGCAAAATGAGCAGTGACAAAAGTGTGAGGTTTTACACAGTGGGATTGTAAAGAATAATATGGAGATGGGAATGAACTTGATCGAATTGCAATGAAAGATTAATTGTGTGACGTGTGAGTAATTGGTTAATGGGACTGGGTCAGCACCTGATGTCTGATGGTTTGAAAGGAGGATAAGAATGCAGCTTCAGCTATTTGAAAAAGGTTTTGCAGGCCAAAATGTTCCCGACTCTGTAACTTGCAAAGTCTGGGAAATTAAATAAATCTAAATGTAAATTACAGAGTTGTCTGAGGTAGAAAAATCTCTCTGCTTTGAGACTGATATTCATATTGTCAGGGTCTGAGGCACACAGAGGCCAGAATGGGCATCCAGAAGGGAAAAACATGGCCTGGGCAAATGAACCCGAGTGAAATGTGATGCATTAACCTGGAAGTAATTATAAAGAAAGGGCAGGGGGTAGCCTTGTTAGCGACTTCTCAGTGTGTAACAGAGAGCCATTATGGTAATAGGAGACTGTAAAAAATGAGGCCTTGTCTGCTCTGGAAGGATATTAAAGAATGAGTGACACTTCTCTCATGAAAAGAAGGATTGCCCCATTGTCCTTCACCAATATTTTCTCTGTCTTGTCAACAGCCTGCCTGACTATTGCCCTTCACTGCAGGCTGGCTACAGCTCAGCTGTGCTGTACCTGTGTGTTTTCAAAAGGTAACAAACTCACAGCAACTCTAAGACAATCACAATGTAAAGTTTATTTCAGTTGGTATTTAAATAGCCAACTTTTCAAGATTATTCATGGAAGTTTTTTTCCCCCTCTCTACTACAGTATGAAAAGTCCACATTTTATTTGTAGGAAATAAAAAAAAGAATTCCAGGTGATCCAAACCGATTTTCTTTAAGCATTAAAGACCACACTCATTGTGATGTTCAGAGAAACTGTCAGTAATGAAGATTTCCATTTCAATATCTCACAGAGATGGGATTTTAGATCAGGACTTCCTTGTTTGCCTACAGCAGTAAGAGGTGACACTCTAGTTCTAGAACTACAGTCAAGAACGTACCACTTTATTTTATCACACCAGTATTGAGGAAGCAGAAAGGCATGAGGGGATAAAATCAGAAAAAGTCATTTTACAAGGAACAAAGGATATAAAAGGAAATTAGAAAAAGACTTAGAAATAAAATAGAAGTGTGAAAAAGGCAACAGAATATACAGGCTGATTATTGAAATCAGAGGAGAGCAATAATTAATGGTATAGAGTTGTACGAAGAGTCTCTTGCACCAGTCTTCATAAAAACTATTCTGTGTGATCAGCTACCTAGAGCAATGGTTTTAGAAGGACACAGAAACATAAGCTAGGAGAGGAATAGAATAAAAAAATAACAAACAGTTTAGGTGAATTCTTGTCAGTATTGCTCAAAGAAATGCCTGCTAAGGTACTGAAGAATTGAGACAAAGTAGACTCTCTAATCCTCATGGTCTTCAAGAACCTGTGGATTCAGGGCAGGTGGAAGTGATCAAGAGGAGGATAAATATATCCCCTTCTGTCTGATTAAACAAAAAGAGCCTGGGCAATCGAGAATAATTAACGTTTCATCCATGATGACAAACAAGGACTAAATGACTACACAGCAGCTGACAAGCACGGGAGTAACACTCCCAACCCTTTTTATCTCCTCAGACTTGTTCACAGAGCAGGAGGGTCTGAGGTGGGACCTGGCAGGCTGGAGGCTGGTGAAGGGGACAACAAAACATGTGGTGCCTTAAGGACCAGATGCCAACCATGGACCAGCTCCATCCCACTCACAGCCGTGTCCTGCATTTGAACAGACGCTGGCCCTAAGGTTGAGGCTGGGATTATCAACCAGCACAGAGCTGCAAAGGATATACTGTGACAGACTTATCTCATTTCTCTGACGGGATCTGAAAGGGTATGTCTTTCGAGATGCTCTGACTTTACTAGAGTTTCTGATGTTAATCTAGATTATTTCTTTTATAACCAAAACCCATGTAATTTTATCTATGTGAAATTGCCATGTGGTACCTTCATAGCTGCTAAAAAAAGGCCTCGCCCTGTGAGTTGCTCTAAGTAATTCACTGATAAAATGAGGACACCATGGATCCACTTCAATGCCAGATTTACTTTGAACTGGTTGCATTATAGGACTGGTTACATTTGGAAAATGTACAGATGGTACCTGACCATGAGGCCTTGCAAGTATTTGGAATAATAGGATTAAAGTCTTAAATTATTCTGTAAATTGGGGACATAGTATGAAATAACTACGATGCTATTCAATAAGAAATAAAGAGTAATACTTAAAAGGATTAATATAACAAGAAAATGTTGAAAGCTTGATTAATCCCATAGTGTACAGTTAAGAAATCCTATTTTGAGACAACAAATTACTATTGTAATTTGCCTTTTTTTTGCATTTTGGGATATATTTATATATTAATTCAGATACATACTTATTGTGTATGCATATACTTTATGATTTCCTTGTGCCTACACACATGCTCACACATGAAGGGACTAAAGCCAGTCATTGTCCAAACTTCCTACAAGAAAAGACAAGGTCAGATTCACTCAGTTCACAACACGGCAAAAATGGATTTGAATATCACCAAATTGCTGGGTATGACAGAAGTGGCACAGTCTCATTGTAGCCCCACACCAGAGCAGCTGAGGGAGCAGCCTGACCTTAGAGACAAACCATGAGAGAACATCTGTTCCTGTGGTTCGTTTTTAATAAGAAAAAAATGAGAATATGCTGCAGGGCACTGATACAATCGAACATATGTACAACCAATACCTTTGCAATGCACCATGCATGGAGTGCTGTAAATCTAAGAGATTTTAAAGACAGATGTGACTTTTCTGTGGACAGAAGGAGCTAATCCTGAAACCTAGAGATCTTCTGCTAAAAAGAGGGGAAACAGGATGCAGTCGACATCCCAGGACAGTAGTGAAACAACGGATGTATTCCATTATTAAGCTGAATTTTTCTTCACTTATAATCTTTTTTCTTTCAGCCTGTGTATCTATTCCTTTGACATATGACAACTGGATAATTACACTTGTAATTTGTTTCATTACAAAGACAGCCTATTTTCATGGGATGAGCTAAATGTCATGGGATGAACCAGGGTGGAGATGATAAACTGGGAAGCACTGCCTCTGTGGAAATGATCATCTTAAGGCAGAGTGCAGACATCTGAGTCTTGAAGAGGTTCGGTGGCTGGCGAATACACTTTGCAGGGAGCCAGCACAGGATGATTGTGCTGCAAGTTGTCATCCTTGGAGATGAAAAATATCAGAAACTGTGTGGATAACAGCTACTCCTTCACCCCCAGGCACGGCACCCATCATCAGTGATTTTCAAGGAAAAGGTTAGACAAACACCAGGGTGGACTCTTCCTCAGAGCAGGAGGATGAGCACGCTTCCTAACTTGCATTTATCTCACTAATTTACCGTGTGGCAGTACACAGGACTGACAAAAAATACCTCCAGGGGCTTTTACCAATCAAATCCTTCCAACAGTCCCCTAGCTTCCTCTGTGGTCCTGTCTGGCCAATTTATTGCATTTTGTACCCTGAGAGGGTCCTTGTTAAATGAAGGAACTCACAGCCAATTAACAATAACATGTTCTTATTCCTAAGTGCCATCCACTCAGCCACACTAGGGAAGTGATATCCTGTTTCCCAGAGAGTCTAAATTGGTCTTTAGGTAATTTTTACTCTGAGGGCAAAGATAATTGGTCTTGTGGTTAGATCTCCTCCTGGATAGACAGTACATTTTACACCCAGTGAGATCCATAACTCTGCTTGAGCAAGTGATTGATCTGGCACGGACTGTTTTCACACTGTGAGTGCAAACAGGATGCCAGCTCAATTCTCATTCTCACTACCAATCTCTGCCTTTCCCCTTGTAACATGTTCTTATTTTGCCCTTTTTATTACACAGGGGGAAGCACGTATCACCAGGTTTTCTAACATATATTCAAAAAGTTTTCAGTCCTGCTCTGCACTGTTACAGTGCATCTTCACAGATCATATCAGCTCACATCTGCTGTGGAGGTCATTCAGCTCCACTGGCACAAGGTAATGCCTCACTTCCATCCTCTCTGAGCAATGCACATGTGCGTTGCATTTTCCTCAGAGCCACCTGATTTATGCCTCTTCCAACCTTGCTCCAAAAAGTGCTTGACAGGGGCTTTTTGCCTTTTTTTTTCTTTTCATACCCCTCCCTTGCCCCCAAAGTGTCCCATTTTTAGCCATTTATAGCATGAATTCTTGTCAGACAGTCTCCCCATTTTGTCTATTTGCATCAGTTTGATATGCTGTGAACAGACATTCTGAAACTTGTCTTCCAATCCTGCCTCCGTTCCAGTGCTCCTATCAAAGCAGAACTGCTCAGATCACATTCCCTTCCAGCAGCTACTGTGCAAGAATGCTCTTGTTTCTGAATAACATAGATAAGCCTATTTTACAGTATTTCCTTTATGCCAGGGGTTTCCATACAGCTTTTCCCTGTCAACCACCACTGGTGAGATCTGTTCAGCACAGCACAATACACCTCCAAGTGAAGCTGGTGCATCTGCAGCAAGAGCTTACCTGCTGGAGGAGGATCCTGTGCATCATTTCACAGAAGAAATGATCTCTCTGAAATTCTCTGAATGCTGTAGCCAGCATAATCTAGAAACTATCACAATCTAGGCTATTATCATTCCTGTATGTTCCAAGTCTTGCTGGGTATTCCCCTGCTGCTGTTGGTAGCAAATCCCCACCTCTCCTTCTCATTAGTCCTAAAATCATAGCATAATTCATGTTGGGAAAGGCCTCTGAGGTCATTGAGTCCAGTCGTTATCCTAACGAATGCTGAAGTCCTCAGAGCACCCTCCAGCCCAGCAGCTCTGCTACCTGCTGTGGTGCGACAGCCACAGAAAGTGAAGGACAGGGACACAAAAAGAGAGAGACAGAGTGCTGTCACACACTGCACAGTCCAGAGCAGCTACAGGAAAAGACAGCATGATGGGAGAGGGAAGAGATGGTGGTGAGAAACTGGCTCTCATTCCAGTGCACACCGATTGCTCCACCCTTCTTTGGTCAGGATTCTGTGCCAGCAGCTCTCTCTGCAGGAGAGGGAGGAAAGTGTTGTGACAGGAGCACAAAGGTGCTGCACAAAGATCTCACTTCAAGAGGATGGGGAGGTCTTCAGGTTCAAGAGAAAGAAATGTAACTTCCCTAGAGGTTTGGTCACTAATGGGATGTTCTCATCACATCTCGTAGCTAGCATTGTGCGCTGCCAGGATAGCAAAAGGCACTAGATCTGCTAATGGACATGAAAAGGCAGCCCAGAGTTAACTCAGGACATTACTCTAGACAGGGAGATTTTGGGATATGCTCCTCATTTCACAGTGTGACATGAGTGTATTACATAAACCATTGAGCTGATTTTTTTCACTTTGGCTAGATGTCTTAGGCACAAGGCTAAAGAAGGGCTTCCTATTTTCTTCCTTGGGTGTTTATTTGTTTGTTTGTTTGGGGTTGTTTTGTTTTGTTTTGTGATGTTGTTTTTGGAGTTTGTTGCTTCTGTCTGGTGGTGGGTTTTTCACCAGGTATGCAAAGGACTCTCTTGCATGCCTGACTATACATTCAACAGAGAGCTTTTAATTCTTCTTACACCAAATGCTCCAATGAACTAAGAGCATTCTCATAGTTTATCAGAGATTGGTGTTCAAGGTATTTTAGCCTGAATGAAGGTTAGAATGAGGTTTACCTATTTCTTGAGCGTGCTCTACTCATTGATTTCTGAAAGCATAAATTGTGCACCACCTCCTCAGATGAAGTTAGCTGTATGATCAGCCATGCCTAGCTTTTGGAGCTCTTTTTATTTTTCAGGTGACTTGGTTGAGGTGTTTATCCATTCTCCCCTGAACTCAAGATGATAATGAAAACTGCATACTTGTATTCCCAGAAAAGTTAATGCTGAGAATTTACATCACATAGGGTGACATTTTATTACTCTGCTTTGTACAGGGCTACCCAGGCCTGCAACACTTGAGGTGATTTTTCATTGCTTGAGCCTTGAGTAGAGAGCAGGTTCACAGCTGCTGTGTATGGAGGCGAATTTGAGTCATGTCCTAAAGACACTCGAAAAGACGTGAAGAAGTAAAAATATACCAAAACATGATCTTATTTGTAAAGTGGTTTTAAAATAAAATTTTATTTTGTGTATTATTTATATGAATACAGCCACATAGCACTGCTTCAATACTGCAGCCATGCCAACACTTTCGAAAATCAGATTAGCTCCAACACAATGTGAGTCCCTCCTTCACCTTCTTCACTCACTCTGCTTAGGTGGCTAGTGAGCTACAGCTGGCTTGTGGTGGAACAGCTGGTCTCCATGACCTTTGTTGGTTATTTCATGATTCCTAATCCTGAGCCAAAATACTTTTAAATTTTTTTTTCTTTTTTTTTTTTTTCCCTTTGTGAGGCGAACAATCCTTAATGCAGCAGCACTTTACTCTTTCAGGTGTCACCCACCTCCAAACTGTGGCCTCAGCCATGTTCCACCTACCTTAAAACAGCTGCAAGGCATCTCATGGAAGAGTTTTTATCAATCAACCTTTAACAGCCTTTCAAACCACAGGTGATCCATTCCTCCCTGGAGCACCTGTGGTGCTTGGAAGCCGGCAGGAGTCTTGCAAGTAAAACCAAACCCATCAATTTAAGTAGGTCAACGAAGCCTTGGGCAAACACAGCCTGGGGCCAGGTCTCTGTAAACAACTGCAGCATTGCCATTATCACGAATTCTTAAGTGAGTTGGAAATTACCTGACTTTCCATAGTAAAAATATACCCAGGAGCTTGCAGGACTCCTAGTGTAATCTCAGCCTTGCTCTCCAAATGTATATCTGGTAGTTTCCACAGGTACAGTTTGATGTACAACAGTTTTTTCCTCCTCTTCAAGCTCTTGTCAGCTGTTACAAAATCAGACCTAAGAGCGTTTTTGAAAGCAGATTCTATTCAAAACCACTGCAGTTTGGAAAGTTCAGATGAGAATTTGGCAGGTTCCACTTTACATTACAGAAATGCCAATCTTTCAAAGAGTCCCACAGACAGAACTGAATTCTACAATATGCATATTTCTTAAAAGAAATTGTAGATCAAGTCCAAAATGAAGGTCTAAATACTGCAAAATCAACCATTTATTTCAATATTGAATCAACCACAGTTCGCACAAGTACAAATATTTTCCCCTGTGTGAGTATCATTAGATGTTCAAATTGAAAATTACTATTTGGCTCAAAATAAGTCAAGGTAGCATTTCAACAAGGTTTCAACAAGATTGTAATTTAAGATGAATGAATCCCCACCTTCCTTCAAAACAAGAAATGTGAACTCAATGGAGTACTTTGCCATCACCATGAAGCAGAGAATTCTTGCTACGTTCACCTGAAGGGGTGTGCTCAAATAAGTATTCCTAAAATTTCTCGAAGTGTGTGGGATACTGCGATCCAACTGCTGGCACAGAAAGCACGGGAGAGAGCCAGCACATGGGAGGTGATTGTTGACCATTGTGGGAAGAAAATGAGGGAAGCAATGACTGCTAGCGATGTTGGGGAAGCAAAATAGCTCTCTGAACTGAGAGCAAATCTGAGATTTCATCCTCCAAGAGGACCCAGCTTACAGTGCCATGCTCTGCACAGGGAAGCACACAGACTGCTGATCCAAATTTGGCAGTAAAGGCTAGGCTACAAATGATCTAATTTATCTCAACTCGTATCAGCTTAGCAAATTTGGAAGAGTTTATATGAAAATAGGTAACAAGGGAGTCACAAAAGCATGGATTTAAAAGTCTTTAAGCAATAATGACTTTTCATAATGCCTGATCTTTTTAATTGATGTCCCTCTGGTAAACAACAAGGAAATCATGAAGAATAAAATGGAATTTTTGCTTAGGAAAGGTAAGAAATACAAAATTCAAGCAAACGGATTTTTTTATGCTTTAACAAGAGGAAAACAGCCTATAATTTCACTGTCAAGGTGAAATACCAAGGATACCTGTGTGCATGTTTATACAGAAAACAGTAATCAGTCAATCATCAGACATAACTGATTATATACTTTGATATACAAGCATTAAGCATAAAACTAAAATGCCATAAAATTACTCTGCTGACATCATTTGCAAAAACAAAGCCTTTATGACAACAAGAATGATTAATACAGGAAAAAAATCTCAAAAAGAAAATAGTATTTTTAATGCAAAAGCAAAAAATCACAAGGGATGCAAGAAATAATACGGAATGTAAATAATGAATAGCGGAGAAGAAAATAATTACTATCTTCTTCCTTTTCTCTATAACACTAAAATGGCATTCAGATACGCTGAAAGACAAGTCCAAATTTGAATAAAGAACAGTTTGACTGAGTAAACAAACAAAAAAATTATGACCATCCTGTGAAATGGACTGTTACAGGGCATTCTTGAGATTAATAAACCAGTAAAATTAAAGGAAGTCTACACATAATCCTATTAATAAAATTTTCCATCTATAATGTCAAGCAGCAAAGCCAAGTAAAAACAAAAAGGTGGAATTTAGAGTTTCAAGGCTGATCTGTAAGGAGAAACCCTATCAGGAACCACATGATATCCTACCACCACTTGATATCCTATAAGCATTTGGTAGGATATACTATGTGATGCAGACTATTCTCCAGACATAGACACACACAACCCAAAATCAATCAATGTCAATACCCTCAGTATGACAATTCCTAAATTAGTATTCTGTGTCTACATTCCACTGCCGTTTGCAAGTTATCGTTCCTGATAGTTGCATGCAATGTAATTTTCCTTAAGGGCCTGTCAAAAAAAGGGTGATGTTTATATGTGAATATGGTTTTTGATTTTGGGTTTTTTGGGGGTGTTTTGGTTGTTTTTTGTTTTTTCTTTTTTGTGTGTGCTTTTTGTTTGTTTGTAGGAGTTTTTTTTGTTTGGGTGTTTTTTGGTTGGTTTGGTTTGGTTTTTGCCTTTTTTTTTTGTTTGTTTGTTTGTTTGTTTGTTTGTTTTTTAGTTAGAAGGAAACCGAAGAAGGCCCTTGTGGCAAGAAGAGCATTGGCAAGAGATGGAGGGAGGTAATCCTTCCCCTCTGTCCAGTCCTGGTGAGACATGTGTGACATATGGGTCCAGTGCTGGGTTCCCCAGTACGATACTGACAGTGACAGCCTGGAGTGAGACCAGTGAAGGGCCATGGATGGGATAAGGCACTAGATAAAGCTAAGGATGGTTTGCTTGGAGAAGACTCATGGCAAAACTTTAAGCAAAAGAAATGTCACAAAAATTATTGATACAGACTGCTGAAATATGAGTAAGTCTTTTTATAAACTAGTGTTGGTTAGGATACAAAACTGCCATAAGAACACTTAACACATACCAGTAGTTGCAAACCACTGTCTGGGATACTGAAAATGCTATTATTAAGCTATATTAATAATTTGGAAAAGGTTAGTTTTTCTTTTGGTCTCCATTCATTTTAGAATTTCTACTATATGCTGTAATTTTAGGGAAGATCCCCCATTTCATTACTTCTAATTGAGACAAAAACACTGCATGGACTTCCATTAATCTC
Source organism: Origma solitaria (assembly GCA_013397895.1). Lineage (NCBI taxonomy): Eukaryota > Metazoa > Chordata > Aves > Passeriformes > Acanthizidae > Origma > Origma solitaria. The sequence continues at coordinate 1,044,945 of VZRL01000150.1, forward strand.
CTGGAAAAACAGAGTTTAGAAATGACAAACTGGACACAGACTGATCAAAACAAGTGTGTGAGTTATTCCCAAAGAAAAGCATCCCAGGGACCACATTCATTAAATGTTTTCTCTCATTCCACCAATGTTTCTACTGCGACCTCACTATTTCTGCAGTATAAGCCTCTGAGAGGACCATGAAGGTATTTCAAAATTAGAATCCAGTTCAGAACACAGAAAAAGACGGGCTATGCTATTATTTATGTACTCAAAATTCACTGAGTCTGTAGAAAAATGGTGCTTTAATAAGAAAAGACACAGGCCCACAGGACTAACTAACTTAAGCCTAAACCAAAGATCAGAGGGTTGTTTGGGCTCTTATTTCTCTGTAGATTTGGGGTTTTTTTACATATGATGAAATGCAGTGTGTGGCCTTGGACTGCCACTCACTGCTTTCTATTATCTTCAGATTTATTGCTTGTTTTGCACTTAGACACTTCTCTCATTTTTCTGTCTGAGTATGTTTGCAGCACGGCTAAAGCTGTGCAAAGAAATTCTCATTTTGTCCTTATTTTTCTGAACACCTTCCCTCTAAATAGCAACTCATATCCTGCCTTTCACCATTCATTACTGTTGCATGGTAGATAACTGGCCCATGTGAACTGACTCACTGATCCCAGCCCCAGCCTAGCAAGGTGCAGAAATGCTGTCACAACTGCTGCTGGTTGGCACCTTATTTATAGACTCAATAGCATATTAATCAGGATCTCATGGAAAACTGCACCACAACTTTCCCTTTAAAAAATGTCAGTGGTTTTCCAGTAAAGTGGCGGCACCACATAATATGTTGTCAAAGAGTCATCTGATACTGCTTCAGTGGTTTTATGTTGTACTCCGTGCAATATAAAATGGAACTCCCAGGTTATTGCCCTGCTCATGGATAAGAATAAGATTTTAATTACCTCCAGGGTAATCGGATCTCTTACTTTGAGCTTTTCTGTAAATGAATGCTGATTTATGGAATGAAAGGAAAAAATCAGTGAGTAGTATATGCTTTCAGAAAAAGAAAATTCTTCACTCTCTTGACAAAGCTAAGCTGTGTCTACAGTGATCCCAAGGTCATCTGAGTGTATCTTCCCAAATCTACAGCAAACCACCAGCCAGTACACAGTGTAACTTGGGAACACATGCAGCAGTTTGCAATACCTGGCCGGACCTGGTGCATGCTGTGAGCAACGTGGGCATCAAGGGGCTGTAAAGCACTCTGGATGGGTGGGCTGACAGGGTGCCAACCCCCCTCACCAGCTGTAGCTGTTCCCTCGGATCTTAACGCCGCTCTCTGTCCCACTCTTTGTAGTGTTGGATGTGTCTCAGCGGCCATGCTGTCATGGAGGTCAGGAGAATGACCAGCTGAGATTTAAAGAAGTTCCCAGTCCGTGTTGGGTGGTTTCTTTTTAGCCTAATGATTTTGATGTTTTAGGTTGCGGTGCAGGCCCAGTTAAAGCAATGTTTGCAAAACTGATGGGCTGGTAAGATGTAGGACAAGTGCCTGGGGACAGAGGTTCCTTCAGCTGTCTTTGTTACCAGCTAAAAATTGTCACTGGACAACATTGAGCATCATCGTCTTTGGGAGATCTTCCCTTTGGACTGTTTCCATCTTTCTTCCATGTACTCAGTGACCAGGCCACTCTCTCGAAAGATGAAATCTGAAATGGATCACTGGCCAGACATTCCCATTTCTCCAGCTCTGGTAGCATGACAAGTGCATCTGGCATCTGTGAGCCCTTCTTCCTTCAGGGATTTGTGACTGCTGAGCTGACTGCAGTTTTTCAGAATGTTTTTTTCAGAACAAAGCACTCCCTTTTTCAAAGGTACACACATGCAGAGCAGAGAGCTAAAAATAAAATAACCTTTTTCTGGATGTTTCCTCCCTCCCTCAAAGACATTTTCCCTGAAGCTTTGGTACATTCCAGTCAGCCCAATACACTTCGTTCAGTTTATGTACCCCTTTCTTTGTCAGAGACTCTTAGCCACCTGCTGGTTACGACTTCATTCATCTTCATTGCCATTAAACCCTGCCATCTTTAAGGCTTCATTGTCTCCTCCAAATTTTGGTCTAGTAAGGCAGACTAAAATTTCTCAGCCTAATTAAACGACTCTCAAAAACTAACTTCTCCAGAAAAAAAACCCTATAGTATAATACTGATTATTTTTTCCCATCTCTTGTAGCTTTCCCTGTTCTCCTGGTTCTATCTCTTAAAATCTTCCACTCTCTCTGGGCAGGCAGGATGATATCCACCTGTAAATGGAGGTACACAGAGAACTGATTACCAATCACATCAGTATTGTTTCATCCTCTGCCAAGTAACACTGATATAAAATGCTGTTCAAATCAATTTTTGAAGTAAATGGGAACAGAGCTCCAATTTACTAACAGGACTCCAGCTATTACAAATTAAGCATCTGTGATATGTGAAAAGAAGTCATAAGGAGGTCTCCAGAAGAATGTAATTTCCTATGGTCTCAGGAGAGCTAAATTACAATAAGTATTTGTATATATCCCTTTCTGCTTAATACCTGAGTGGGGAATGCACTTATTGAGGTCATGGTTAGTCTTGGGTTAAATTCCTTCTGTTTTTTGAAAGGGTTTGAAGACAGTGCCAGTACCCAAACAAAAAATTTTCAAGTGAGGAAAAGCACAAGATTATGACAACAGAGAATAGGGCTTCTCAGTACGTGAATCCTTGCATCTAAGTCTTTGTTCTTTAATTTGGGTCCAAGCTCAATTAAAAAAAAAAAAGTAAAATTGACCTGTTTGGGAAATGAGAGTTTGAGTTCATCCAAGCCAAGGAAGACACTGAGCTAGGTTTTCTGCCTTTTGAGAGTGTTCTTTAACTCCTGCTTTACTGTGGAAAAGGCTGTTGGTTACTTTCAACCTTATGAATATAAGCTGCTGGAAAATCCATTCTCAGTACAGTCCTAATTGTAATATAGGGATCATGTTGGGCCACTGTGCTGAAATCTGGATTTTATTTTGCCAAAGTTCCTCATGCATGAAGAAGTTATTCTCCATAAGAGAAATACAAAGTACAGTTTTCATGCAATAATAATGGATGTATTCCTGAACAGGACTGTGGGATTAGGTTTATACATAATGATGACTTTTGTCTTGAGATGCTGATAATAAATCTGCTGCTGATGGCAATTTACTGATTTCATGTGAATTTTTTTTTAATTCTTCTAATCTAAAACTAGAGAATATTTACCAATCTCACTGATAAATTTTCATTCAGAATACTCATGTGAATCACATTACGTAAACAATGGCCTTTTGTGGGTAATATATTAATATATGGGAATTACATTTAGCAAGTGCATATCTTTTAACATGATCAAACACAGAGCTTAGCCACATTAATATAAATGAAAACCTGATTGTATTACTGTTTGTAGTCTCACAGTGCACTGCACTGATAACAGACGTGCCAGTGCACGCACTACAGGTTATGCAGGACAAAGAAGGATTTTGCTTTGCGACTCTTTGTTGATGAATATGTTATGAAGAACAGAGATTTTGGTTGCTAATACCATTTTTTCAGTAGAAAGTCTGAAAAAAATTTTGGAAACTGTTGGCAAGTATACAGAGAAGATGAAGGGACATATCTCTTCCCTATATTTTTACAAAGCCTTTGAGTTAAGAGAAATGAATTTAAAAAATACTTTTTTTTGTGCCTTAGAAAAGTCTTCTTTGTAATAGGTGAATAATTGTTATTTCCATAGGCCCTGGGTGTGCATGATTTTGATAGCTATAGTAAGGACATACATGCAGCAGACAAAAGGCAGAACTAATTGCTGATAAAAATTTTCAATAACAGATGACTTTGCCTTTCAACATTTAAGGGTCCTGAGCATTAGTTGTTATTTATTTGATGAACACTTACTTTATGTTCTTTTTCAAAAAATGAAAGCATTGCCACAGACAGTTGTAACAAAAACTAAAATGCTTTTTGATATTTACCATACATGCTTATCAATACATACATCTTGTAGTCTTTATAATCAGTTCTTTCTTAAAAATTGTCTTGTAATATGTTCTGCCCAGTTTAGACTTCCAAGAAGTACCAGATTTTGAAACTAAAGCTCATTTTCAAAAGGGGGAGACATTTTGAATCATAAGTCTCCTTGACAGTTAATGTCATTTTACTCATGAGTTACTTCTGGGGACAGGATTTAGAAGTGCAAATCAATGAGATTTTTATAAGGATTTTTTTCCAGTGACCTGCAGGAGGAATCTGAAAATCTTGAAAAGAAATATAAATACTAACTAACCTATTCTGGTTGCTTGCAAGAATGTATGGATTTTGTCAGTCAGCATGCCTAGTTTAAGCCTTCTAGTCTTTGCAGGCAAAGCTGAATTTTGCCACCTTGGGGCTCTCAAAAAATACTTTAAAAAGTGTTTCTTGGAAAGGTCACTAAGATACTAACATCTATACCTTTCTTTTCTTCTTCCCAGGAGCACACACAAAAGTTCCAGCTCATGGAGTGAAATAAAAATAGAAGAATAAGAAAAGGTTCAAGGAGCAAGGCAGAGCAGTGGGCTCCTCATCATTCTGCTCTTGGTTCATGCCATACTTCTACTTTGCAGTTCTTCATCTAGGTCTCACCAAGACCACCCTGTGATGGAAAGGACTAGGGACCCCACGAACATAATTAACCTCAGAGTCAGCACTGGCTCCTACACTGAGAGAGAGAGCAGGAGAGCCGGCTCTGCACTTCTCCACTTGTTTTGTCACGCTGCCGCAGTTGCACCCCACTCCTGGGGCTGGCAGGGCGCAGTGGGGCAGGTGGACACAGGGCTGGACTTGATCCAAGAAAGCTCACGTGGCCCCACCGTGGGGAAGGCATGCCATGGGAGAGGGATGTGGTGACTCCCAGGTCCATTGGGGTAGTCCATGCAATCTCCTGGAGAGCTGCTGGTTAAGCCACGACACCTGGCCTAATAACTCTAGTAACTCAGCAAGTGCAGAGCTCGCAAGTTTGGGTGGAGCCTGAACACTCTACCTGTCGTGCTAAATCAGGGAGAAGTGCTTGAAAACAGAAGCTCAGTCGTTGAGCAGAAAATTAAATATTGTTACCTGAAGAATATCTAACCACCTATGTTTGATAATGCGTACTGATATCTGCTCCCATGCTGGAATGCAGCCAGCTTTGCCAGACACTGACAGCAACAAAAAGGAACATCTTCCTTTAATTAGTATGTCCAGATTCATCCAAAGTTGCAGCCTTCAGTCAAGCAATGCTCTAAAGAGTCAAGCAACAGGCTAAGCTTGACAGAATCTGTCAAACTTCATCTCATAATAGCAAACACAAGCCCTTGGATATCAATCTCCATTTTTATTCCTAGATAATTTTTTTGTCTTAGGTTCACCTAAATCAAAGGATATTAATACTTGAAAAATGAGGGGTTACAGGCAAACTTGAAGATGTTTTCTCACTCTTCTCTCTAAAGCAGGTATATTGACTGTGGCCCAGGGAAGTAGTGGAATCACCATCCCTGGAAGGGTTCAGCAGTGGGAGCTGGCACTTAAGGACATGGTTTAGTGAACATATTGGTGCTGGATTAACAGTTGGACTCAGCGATCTTAGAAGTATTTTCCAACTTAATGATTCTATGATTCTATAGCAGTCATTTTTACTTGTCAAAGCAGTACCAAAATGAAATAGTGTTCAATATAGAAAAAATAAAAATTATGAAATGATCTGGGTATTAGAGTAAATCAAATAATCTGTTTAAAAATGGACTTGGCTAAGAAAAAAATTCAAAATACATATCTTGATGGATTCTCATATTGATGAGAATATGTTATGAGCTATGCTGCTCAGCATTTGTCAATATATGAGAAGTTATGACTGCCCCCACCATTCTCCCTAAGAACTGGACTTGGATGTTTAACAGACAGAGAAATCTTTCCTGATTTTACTTGCAGAAAGACTGAAATTTTGTGGCCTGTGTACCTTAGAAAAATACTGGGATCTGTCTGGAAGAAATGTCTAACAGAAGACACTATTTAGAGAATAATGTACATTATGAGGCTGATTTTGAGTCTATTAGCTCGGAATTAAATTTTAAATTACCTTTTGCAGGCAGAATGCTTGATATTCCTTCAGAATGTATGGTGTTTGGTACCTGTCACTGAGAGATTTTTTTCTGCCCTCATGTTTTGGACTGGCAGAAGTCGCCTTGTTCTCAGCTTATCAGAGGGAGGTACTGGACTGTGAATAGCTTTACTGTATTCAATGTCCTGTGAGGATATACTCATATATGATATGGAGTTACCAGGCAAAAGGTGGAAATGGTACTCACCTAAAGCTTTATAAATGCAAATAATCTCTCATTACATCAGTTCTGTGTTCAGAAGCACATGGTACTTTTTCTAGTGAGTATAAGAGCAAAATCAAACTGTCCCTTGAAAACTGAGGTAAATTTCACTAGAATTCCAGCATCCTGAAATGCTTGTAACCTTTTGCTGATGTACTGGAGGGAAATACAGCCATGTAAAGCTTGATAACATTAAAAATCAAGTAGCATTCTTTCTCAACACTTTCAGAGGCTTGTAAGGAACCACTGGAGGACTGTGTTTGTTGCCTGAAGATAGAAGTCCTCAAGGAAATCCTTGTAACTGAATAGTATAACAAAACATAAAATCCTATGAATCCCAGGATCCCAGGAAGATACTGAAATACATGGCCAAAATAAATATCTGACTGAAAATAAAAAATCCCTCTATTCACTAGGGTTGCAAGAATAGTTGGGATGATTTTAAAGCAGGACAGTAAAAACCCTACAAAAACTGTATGAAAATAATGAGTGAGTTACATTTAGTATCTGTAAAAGAAGTCATTTACATGGTGTGTAATTCTGTGCTGCTGTACTGGACAGACTGAAACTCCAGTGTGAACTTGAGTTGAAGGAATTGGGACATGTGAATGAGTCCATGATGGGGCAGAGATCCTCCTGCAGCCTGTGGAGAGCCCCATGCTGGAGCAGGTGGATGCCTGAAGGAGAATGTGACCCTGTGATGGAGCAGGTTTGCTGGCAGGACTTGTGACCTCACAGGGAATCCATGCTGGAGCAGTTTGTGAAGGACTCCAGCCCTGGGAAGGATCCATGCTGGAGAACTTTAAGGAGGAGTGTCTCCTGTGTTCAGGAGCCCACAAGGGAGCAGGGGAAGTAAAGATTCCTTTGCAGCCTGTGGTGCAGACCATGATGAAGCAGGCCAGAAAGGGCCAGGGGTGGAGGTTGTAATGGCTGTGCCTTTCAATTGTTGTGAGCTGTGATTTGAGCTGTGTGTTGCAGGAATAAGTATAATAGGAACCTCATGAACCATAGGAAACAGTGAATGAATTCCTTGTTTCACTCTGCTTGTGTGTGCTGTGTTTGCTTTCCCTCTTAAACTGCCTTTATGTCAACTCTTGAGTTTTATATCTTTTACCCTTCTGCTTCTCTCCCTGATTCTGCTGGTGGGGGCGTGAGTGAGTGGCTCCATGGGGCTTGGTGGCTGGCTGGGGTTAAGTCACAACACGTGGAAAGAGGTAACATGTTTTAGTAATCCTCAGACTGCTGGAGATAAATTTAAAGCTAGACTGAAACCTTTTTTTTTAATTTTTTTTTTTTTTTATAAATCATTTTTATTTGCTGTACTTTATCAGATATACAATGGGGAGGGGGGTTGATAATACCAAAGATAAATACAAAGGTGATTTACAGACAAATGGAAAATGACAGGAAACCTGCTCTAAAAAAGGTGCATCTGTTTTATTTATATATAGTTAGGAAACATGAAAGCCCAAGAGAGCATATAATTGCATTTAAGTTATTCAGAGTGTGGGGTGGGGGAGAGAAATATTGTTCCTCTGTTAAGCTCAAGAGAGCTGTCAGCTCTTGGGACTCTGAAGTATGTATTTGCTTTCAACAAGCAGAAAATAGAGAAAGAATCCAGACAAGGGACAATCTAAATAGCTAGAACAAATGAAACAACTGAAATAAACACTCCCTAGAGGATTCAATGATTCCCTCAGCTACTCCAACATACTGGCACTTGTGATTATAATGGATTTCATAATGGTGCTGACATTTCCTACCAGAGTTTGCAAAAACAAAATGGAGTAATGACAGACTCTTACACTTACTACCTCTGAACAATGCCAGGTAAATTGGGCTAGGAATAGGGTTAAAAGAGCAAGAAAGCCTAGAGCTTCAGGGAAACTGGAGCTGGAAAAGTCATTCCAAGTGGATCACAGCAAGGCAGTAAAATTGCTGCCTCCACACCTTTCTAATCTGGGCTACCCATGGTGATGGGATGAGGGGAAGACATGAGAAGCAACTGAGGTCACTTGGTCTGCTGAGCCTGGAGAAGAGGAGACTGAGGGGAGACCTCAGTGCAGCTACAGCTTCTTTGTGAGGGGCAGCAGGAACCAATCTGTTCACTCGTGTGACCAGTGACAGGACATGAGGCAATGGCCTGAAGCTGAGCTGGGGTGGTTTAGGTTGGGTGTCAGGGAAAGGCTCTTCACCCAGAAGGTAGCTGGTTGGGCACTGGAATGGCTCGCCAGGGGAAGTGGTCACAGCACCAGCCTGACCTGACCTGTGAACTTGGTGGATGACCTACTAACTTAATCCTACAAGGTGCTGGCCTCGTCAGTTAGAAGGCACACCAAGTCCACAAAGCCAAACTCGTCCCTGCAGGAGTTATAGCAAGGAGACCATATGGGTACACGCAAACATACACACTTATATCACTGCGGATGGTTGGAAAAGGTTTTGGTTAATAAATTATAATTATTTCTTCAAAGTACTGCACCTAAATCAAAGGTAATTTTTTCAAAAATAGACATAGTACAGTGAAAACAATGCAAGATTAATAGCTTCCCCCAGTTGCCAGTCTCTCTCAACATCATACAGATATGATAAAAAAGCCTCTGATAAAACAGACTATGGCTAATTTACATATCCTCTGCCCTCACATGAAATCCCTTTTGGTTGATAAGGTCTAATTTTCCCTCTAACGCTGTGTAAACTCTAAAAGATGAAGTGTTCATTCACAGAGCCTAGTGAAGACTTTCCCCTTACAGTACCTGCCCTTTTTATTTTTCCAAGGATTCCTGTAGGTATATTCATTTTCATTTGTGTTGAGGTAACACCAAGGGAATGCACCCAAAACCAGAAGCTAGTAGGAAGGCAGAGGACAATGTGAAGTCTCTAACAGACTCGCTTCTCTTGTTCCTGCAAGCTAAACTCATGATGGCAAAGTCAAAGGGAGGGAATCACTGAACCACTTCCTACTTAAACCGTACTCATGAAGGGAGAAAGAAGATCCCACCCAACAAAGGCGATCCCTGATGACTTGAGAAAGGAGATGGTTCCAGAGGGACAAAGACATCTCAACTGCTCATCTTGAGGTCGTCTTTCCAAACAGTGACTTTTGTCTGAAGTATGGCTAAGTATGGACTTAGCACTCTTCAAGGTTTAAACATTAACTAGTTGACCCTAATAATCTGACATTTTACCTCCACGCAGAAAAGTTAGCACAAGAAATATAAATACCTTATCTAGACCTCTCATGTACAATATGTATTATATATTCCACTTATGGAGATCCTTAAACACTCCATAAAAATAGTTTTTCTATAGGGAAAAGAAAACAAATCAATGGCTTCCTAGAGAAACAAGGCTCTCTCCCCATAAATGAAATTAAACAGAACATTAGACAGTGCTGCCAGAGAGGCTTTCACAAAAAATCAGTTAAAAGACTGGCAGATGCTGACACTAAAATAGGAATAGGACACTTGCACCTCAGCCATGCTTACCTCTGTAATTTGCACTTCAAGAGACCCTTTTATCTAACACGTCAAAGTTCCTGACAAACATTAAATTTGTCCATCAAAAGTTTCCAATATGTTATCTTCCTTGTACCTGAAAGGAAACTGAGGCATAGTGTGATTAATCAAAGTTTTCACAAAACTTTAAAAAAAAAAAGAAGACATATAAAAAACCCTAAATATACAGAGATAGAAACATGATTTTAGGTAGCTGACTTTCAGTCCTGTACTTTGATCATCAGTCAGAAAGTTCCTTTGTAAATGAGATCTATTTGCCTTCCTAATGAGCTGACGAAGTGCAGCAATTCTGATTATCACAGCACAACAATTACTTTTGTGTTATGCTGGCATTTCTGCAGAGCTGCTAAGACGAAAAGACACACAGGAAGCCAGGCTAAGACTATAGCAACCTCTCTTGCACCCTGCTATCACGCATTAGAGACTAAGCAAGTTGTTGAGCTAATGGGGCCTATGGAGATTAACATCAGTTTCTCCTACTATTACTTTATTTTTAAGCTCCAAAATTCCAGCTGTGAGAGGAATATATATCCGTGAAGGAACAATAGAGGAGGCTGATGCTGTCAAGCTACAGAGCTTTAAACTAAAGCTGCTGGGGGAAGGGAGATTCAATCCACCCCACTCCTTCCAGTTTGATGCCAGGACCAGTGAGAAATGCCCAGAGGCTGGAGAGGGATTGCAAGTCAGGAGAGCACCTGAAGGGCAGCAAAAAGAAATTCCAGGCACTTCAGCCAGCAAATCAGCTTTATCAGCAGCCAGTTACATGCCCCCATGCAAACACATATAACATGGGGAATAAGCAAGAGGAGTCAGAGGCGTGCACATGCCTGCAGGGCTGTGATCTTATTGGCAGCGTGGAGATGCGGTGGGATGGCTCCTATAACTGGAGTGCTGGAATGGAAGGATACAGACTCTTTAGGAAGGACAGGAAGGGCAAACCAGGAGGAGTGTCACCCTCTGTGTCAATGACCTTCTGGAGTGCATGGAGTTCCACCCGGGGGTGGATGAGGAGCTGCCCAAAGGAGGGGTAGGGTAACATTATAGTGGAGGTCTAAGAAAACTGGTTAAATCAAGGAACACCTTCTTCAAGCTCAGGAGTGACACATCCTGAGGAATTCAGGGAAAACTACCAGTAGACCTGTATGGATGAACATGGACCGGTTGGAAAGAGTCCAGAGGAAAGTCACAAAGATGATCACATGATTGGAGCACTTCTCCTATGAAGACAAGCTGAAAGAGTTGGGGTTTTTCGTCCTGAAGAAGAAAGGCTTTGAAGAGATGTTCTAGCATGTTCCAGTACCTGAAGGGTACAAAAGAAATGGAGCGGGACTTTTGATTAGGGCATGTAGTGATAGGACAAGTGGAAAGGCTTCAAACGGAAAGATGGTAGATTTAGATTAGAAATAAGGAAAAAAATCTCTTTCTTGTGGGAGTGGTGAAACACCAGAACAGGTTGCCCAGGGAAGATGTAGATGTCCCATCCCTAGAAGTGTTCAAGGTCAAGCTGGATTGGGCTTTCAGCAATCTGATCTTTCATGTGGAAGAGGCACTGGAACTAGATGATCTCCAAGGTTGCTTCCACCTCAAACTGTTCTATGTTTAGATGAAAATTTTCCCTACCTGCTTTCCTCAGGGAACACTCATAGAAAATATCTTCATGAGGATCTTGCAGTTGTGGTCCAGTCTGGCCAGAATAGGCTGACTAACAAGTGTAAAGCGCCACATGAATTCTGCACTGTGTGAAAAACTTCTCTGCAATAAGATGCTGTTGGGAGAAAAAAGAAAACAACCCACCAGTTAGCATATTTCTGTGAACTGAGCACTTATATACCCTTGAAGAAACCAAAAGTCTCTGATTGGCTCCCATGAAAGCTTTCTTCTTGGATGCAATCCTCTATCATTAGGTTGAAGTCAAAAAGGCTGGAATAATTTTTAATTACTTGGGCAAAAATGAAGACGCTTGTCACCATTCTGCCATGATCAGACAGTAAAAACAGATTTATATGAAGATTTAAGGTCAATGATGTTTTCTTTACTCCTTTCAGAACACTATTTTAAAATGCAGACATTTCATGGTTTCTGAAAAATCCTAAAGAGTCTGAAAAGAAGTGATGGCTGTGAAGTTGCATCACTGAGATAGTATAATCCTTTATTACATTCTATCATTTTTAGATTAATTTAATCTGTGCTGGTTCCTGAAATACTTCAGAAAGGATCTTCTTGAGTAAAAGCAGAGAAATCAACTCTGTTGTTGGGAAATGATAAATTCTTGTCTCTCTGACTTCAAGGAGGTGTGCTGAGGATCTGTCCCCATTCCAGGAAAGATCATGGCAAATACCTTGTGTAGGAACATACTGTGAAGAGGCCTGTGAATATCTACCTTTATGTGAAAACTGAGAGAGGAATCACCACCTAAAGAGTTTTGATCTGTGTCTTTGACTCACTAGTTTTAACACATACAGGGATGGGTAAGGGAGAAAATACAACGTTGGCAGAATGAGAGTGAATGTACAGCTATAGAACAGAAAACATTCTCTGTGAGCAGGCTTTTCAAACCTGCCCTTAATCTCCTTCCTCACAGACCCATTCAGATTTCTAGCAAAAACTTTCAGATATAGAACACTTGAAGCAATGCTTTTCACATGCAACCCCTTCCTCACCTCCCTTTCCCTCCCTCCTTGCAGGGAGGTGGAGAAGGTCAGGGACAGTCACTCCTCTCCCACATCAGGGGCCATGTCAGGGACACATCACAGTTTCATGCCACGTTCCCCAGCTGCAGGAGTCTAAAGGGCAGTCTGGCTCTCAGTCACTGTCATGGCAGAAAAGAGGGACAACTCGTACTCACTGTCTGTGAGAGACGAGAGCTCTGTTTAGCTCTGGCTTCAAGTCTGATGATCTCAGGCTGCAAAAAAGTAAGACTAAGTCTGGAAGGTTTCCAAGCAAACACTGTCTCAGGATTATTGCACCTCACTCAACATCTGTCATTCCCTACTTCTTTGCCTGCCCAGAAGTCCTGTGTGGGACAAAATAACTCTACCCTGGATTAAAATATCTGGTGTAGTGCAAGAGAGAGAAAAATTACTATCTCTGTATTGCAGACTTCAACAATTCAAAAATTTTCATGCCATATCTCTCAATACTTCAGAGGGAGACATTTCCAGTAACAGTAGAGAATCATTTTGCCAATAATCTGAATAATATAAGAAACCCTATTTCCACCTAGTCAATAGAGCTGTTTTTGTGAAAGCAGAACACTGACAGAAGGGGACACTAGAGGTTTAGCTGTACCCAAATGTGAAAGACATTTTTAATTTAAATAATATCAGAATACATTAAGAAAGATTTCAGGAGGGAACACAGAGTGCTGCAGTGTTAAAAAGTCAGGTGAAAATCTGAACTGGACCTTTCTTTCCCTTCATGTTGAAATTCAGAGATGACCTGTCTGTCACTACACACTCTGCGTTTGTCTGCCACCATCGAGGAAAGAACAATTCTAATGCCTGCTGATCATATCAGCTCTGTTAAATCTTGCCCATCTTTGCCCTCATTAGGCTAATGAGATTATTTCAGACTGATGATGGGAGTATGAGATAGAGCCTTCCTTGGTCAGAGCCAGTGTTTGTACAAGCAACAGTAAAAAGCCAGACTGGCATTCTCACAAAGAGAATATTTTCAGTTCATCTTTCAGGGAGTATGTTGAAGTCAGAGCAATATTCTCTATTTCTGTCACAGCTGTATGGATGTAGGCACTTGCATAATACTATTTCCTTCCAAGAAATAGGGTAGAAGAGGAAGTGTTCTGAACTAGTATTTATCAGAAAAAAAAATAAATGTGCTGTTACACAGGTTGTGAAATATTAGACTGTGATAGTGGGAGAACTGTCTGAGCAGGTGCGAATAACAGAGTGCGTGTAAAATACAAGTGTGCTAAATCAACGGGCCAAGCACTGATGAAGGCCCAGACTAACTTCATTTGTGTTTCTTTTAACTTTGAGAAACTTGGATGAGAATCTCACTTTCTGTACATGTAAAATATGTATATGTTTTGTCTTACGGATGGAGGAAAATATTGATATTTCAGAAACACAATAGCTATTTAATATTTTCAATTACCTAATGACATTTCGCTTTCATTATAACAGTTGTCTCAGCCATTTTTTTCTGCCTTCTTTTGGTCCTTCATATGAGCCCCTTTATTATACAATCTCATTCTGTATCATGTTGCATTATGAACAAAAAATGGCCCATAAAATGTTATTTGAGTCAACAGAAAAGCAGAGTAGGATAAAGTGACCTATTTAAAAAGCAACCATTTTACTTCACAGAACAGCTACAATTGATATTGCAGCAGCACTCTCATGTTGAAAAATGCTCCACTCCCAGGTACTGTATACAAAGAACACAGCACTGCTTCTGTCCCAAAGATTTTATGTGAAAGCTTAAAAAACTCATTTCAGAAATCAAATGGCAAAAACCTCATGCTATTTTGTATAGCAAAAATAATCAAATTTGCTTCTAATTCAAAGCAAATTCTAATTACGTTTCCAAAGCCAACAGTGTTATGTAACTATACAGGTGTATCAGATTAGGATTTCAAGAAATTCAGACTTTGAAAGATCTTGAAAACTGTGTGGTTTATATCAAGTGACGTAACTTAACACAATACCATGAAAAGGTGAAAAACAAGCATTCTCTAAATACCTGCAATATCATCAAGCTTGTCTGTTTTAATATACTTGAGCCAGATAAATCTTGCACAGATGTATCCAGCTTTCCATTAGCAGGCATGAAATGCAAAAGATACCAGGTTTGCAGAATTACTCTGTGGAAAGTGAAATAAATCAGAAATTAAATTCAAGGAAAAAGCATCATTTTTGACAAAAGTGAGTTACAATTAACATTAACAGTATTGGTGCGTCTATAACACTGTACCATTTACCAATACAATCTAAAACATCTGCTGTTCTTTAACTGCTTATTTAGGTGGAAGTTTATGAGTTTTTTATGCTAAGTGTTTCTCTTTAAATAATTTTTTCTTGCAAGTTATTGAATGAAAGAATACCTCAATCTTTTAATTAGTACCATGGCCAAAAAACATCAACAAGATGGCAATAGCAAGGCTTTAAAGGCAGTATGTTGTGATAAAAGGAGGAGCACTATTAAAATCGCTAAATGTAACCAAAAATAGAACTATTTTAAGACATTTCAAAAATGTTTCAAAAGTTGTTAAGTGGATTATTTGGGCTTCTATGTTCAGGCCTGACTAGAAATTTCATACTGTGTATACTGCTCTGTATCATTGAGCTTCACAAGTTGCACGTCTGCAGTTATAGGTAGATCCATTTTCTCTACTTGAAGGTTTGTGCTTAAAAAAAGAAGATTAGAGGTAAAAAAAGACCATTTTCTAAACAGAAGACAAACTCTTTTTCTCCTGAAGAGAACAAACTACAGATAATAGGCATGAGGAAATGGTGGAGACTGCATTTTGCACGGCCATATCTCTCAAGGCATATTTTCAAGGTAATCACTTGATTTCAGTTCTTGCAAAGGCATTAATTGGGCAATCACCCACAAAGAAATCAGGGAATCCATTGTAAAAATCAAATGGACTACAACATCCTTACATTTCTCTAATTTCTGTTCTTGTCCCTTGCTCTGGAGCAAGCCATGTTTATTTCTTATCATTAAAGAGGAAATTCACTACAACTGAGTGGACAGATCATGGTCAAGGAAAAAGGGTTATATAAATGCACATAAAAGTTTGCACAAGGTCAGGATGGGAAAGGAATGGACAGGATAGTTCTTTATTCAATGTGGAACCAAATGAATTGCATTTTAAAGCATTTGATTAACAGCTAGTCTCTAAAGCAACAGTGATTAGTGTCCATCTCTGTCCAAGATAATGGACAGTGACTGCCTGAAGGACCCTTGAGAAATAATAATGAAGAAATAGATTTTTACCCAGAAATATCATAAAGAAATATTTATGAAGACAGAACTGAAAGTCACCTTTTTTTTTCCTTTTTTTTTTACATATATCATCCATGAAAACCAGTTACTTCATAAAGGACTGTGACCACCTAAATGGGTGCAATCAGAGAAGAACAGAAAATAAGAAAATGAAACAACTTCTGAGTAAATATGCTTACAAGTGAAAAGTGTCAAACTGATCCAAATGCAATTTTAAACAACTAAAACAAGTATATGAGATTGGAGACACAATTTTAAAACATGGATATCAAATCTAGTTCACACCTGATGATAACTGAGCAGGGTTGTGGAACAGTAAATTCAGTTTGAATACCAGGGTGACACTTTGGACACCAGAAAAGCTGGATTAGTATCTATGTTTCAAAATCATTTGGCCTGATAACATTTTGTAAATTGAGTTTCTTCACAACTTGCACTTCTGATGACAATACTGTAGAAAAACTTGAGTACTTTCCCACTTCTTTCTGTATTTTTACTTTGAAATTTAATTTTTAATAACTTCATGTTTAGAATTTCCTTAGTCCTGATTCAACATGGAACAATGAGAGCTATATCTTTTAAACACTTATGCAGTCAGACCAGAGTAATGCTTATGTCTTTCCAATGTATGTAAATAGAGGCAGAAACCCAATTTTCTCTTCCCGTAAGTGAGAAGAAGAAAAAAATTACATCTGTATTTTTATGTCTGTTGTGTTCTCGGCTCTTCCTGTGACATTTTGCATTCGGGCTTGACTGACAAAGCAATGCCCACTTCATCAAAACTTGTGCTGATTTTTATTCTTCCTAGTATGAATTCCTGCCAAACAAACACTCAATTCTCCTACTCAAAATGCATGAGCAATGTCTACTGCCCAGTAATCCCAGGGCTCAGAGAGTGTGTGTGCTACCAATTGTGACTTTATAGGAAGCTGCACACAGCAGTTCCCCACTGGAAGCTGTGTATTGGTAGAGGGCGAGGGTGCAACAAGAACAGTGTTACTCCTGTTTCTGGTCAATTCTTTTGGTAAGCAAATGGGTGTTGTTGTTAGCCATTGCTAATTAAGCCACTCAGCCAAAGCTGAAGCTTTAGTAAGAGCTGTAGAAGCTGAGAGTGGTACAGCAATGGATGTACAGTTAAGCAGGCAAATGTCTCTTAGGGGAGAACTCCACTTTTCCTGTAGTAACTATAGGAAGAGAACCTTGATAGACATCTGGAACTAAGCAATTTGGAAAGACTCCACATGTGCAAAGCCCCTCAGTCTAGGATTTGACGCCTAAAAAGAGTGCACAACATGAAAATTTGCCACTGGGACATGCTGCTGATCCTTTTTTAATGTAATGAGAAGTCAAAACTGGCATCCAGCTACTTCTAAATTCTGTGCAGCATAAGCACCCCTCTTTATGATTACACACTGAATGTGAAATAAAATTTTTGGTTTTTAGGCTTTTGTTCTTCGGAATCTGTAGAAGAATATGCAAAGGACCACAGTAGCAATCATCTCAGAGAAAGAACCTGAATGATTTACATTTTTGTTTGCAGAAACAGAGCTTGAAGGCATGAAAAAAAATGAGGGAGAGGGGGAAAAATACCCAAAGAAAGAAAAGAGGGCATAAAGAAGAGATCAGTGCAACTGAACACGTCCATGCAAAGAAGAGTGCTGGTAAAAAGCAAAGAGCTGAAAAGGCAGAAATGAATTTGCTCAATAATCCTTCATGAGGCAAAACTGGAAGACTCAGAAAGTAAAAGTTGCTTCACAATTTTGTCTGAATTCTGAATTCAGTCTCTGCTTTGTTTGCGTGTGGAAACACTTTTAGTTTCATTTTTCTTAGTTTCAGTGGACTGACTCTTCCTTAACCCAATCTTTACGTAGGCAGAACTGTTAAAGTCTTGAAAGAGCACTTAGCCTCAACACAAATCTGAGCAAGGTGGTAATGATGTTATCTCCTGTTTGTTTCCATCTGTGATTAGTTATGAGCTGGCCATATCTGGCTGGCAGAAGGAAGGCTATGGAACAGAATGACCAGGAATTAGCGGAGACCTGTGAGCCGGCCAGCATTGACTCTGACAGACATGGGGGAAGCTTCTGGCAGCTCCTCAGAGAAACCACCCATGTAACCCTCCTGCAGCCCCCTGCTACCAAACTCTTGTCACGCAAATTCAATTAGTATCAGGCTATAAAATGGGCAAAGTGAGGGGAAACTCCCCAAAGCTAAAAAATCTTATGATATGTTGAATGACTCTATTTTAAAAACAAACAAGAAAGGCAGATTTGAAATAAAAAAATCTGAACAAATTACAAAAGTAAAAGTTCTTCACTGGGGCATCTTCATGTGCCTGAGATGCTTCAGGCACTAAAAAAGACATATTAGCACCATATAAAATATGAATTGAATGTAACCTGCTGGGCCCCTGATCCGTGTGGTGTTGCTGGCAATTACATCATATAACTCCCCCTGTGAAATGATTGTATCATCTCTGTTGGATGCTTATGAAATATGACATCATCCTCAGAAATTAGATCATGCATAACCCTGATTATCAGACCATTACAATGACATTATATGCAAAAGCAAATCTGCAAAAAATTGCCTTCTTTGCTACACCTATTCATCTTCACCCAAAATACCCTTAGACCAGAAAGGAACGTATTCTCGAAGTGACCTGAAGGAAGGCATATCTGGGTCATGCTCAGTCTCTATGCAAATTGTTCTAAATCACCCTAAAGTACTCATCAAACTTGTATTTCACCCCCCTCCCCAAGCTGTTTTATCAAACGTACCTCATTTATAGCCCTTGAATCAACACGGCTACAGTACCATTTCTGCATGTAAGCCAGGTATTTTTACTCCTCCTGGATAAAAGGTAGCAGGCAGAAGCTATGTCCTTCCTACCACGTCTCTAATTTGTTTAGAAGTTATATTTGATGAAGTAAAAATCCCAGCTGCAACACTTTAAGTTCAATGACTCTGTTGTCGCTGCTCATGCTAGCAAGGTGTTCTATGATATTTATAGAAGCTTGATTAAGATTACACTAGGATCAGAACTGGTATGTGCAATGTTTTTAGAGAATTATTTTAATTGTGATGCAGCCATTACCTAGTTATTTAGATTTCTTAGTTGCTTCGGCAGAGAAAAATCTCAGCACGCAGCACAACTGGCATTCACTATAAAATTATCAAGGGCCAAATTGTTTGCTGGTATAAGTGCCATTGAATCATCCAGTCCAAACCAAACTTGGTTTAGAACTACCAAAGAGATGATATTCAGGATTTTGCCCTGTCAAGAATGAACTGGACTTTTGTGCCCGATAGTTCTAACCCATCACATTCTGTTTATATAAAGTCCTTCTGTCCCAAATAATTAATTAATTTTGTTCTGGAAATATCATCTTCCCAAACCCTGTAGAGTGAGGGATGGAATAAATGAGTTGGAGAAAGGAAAAAGTGAACGATAGATTAGAGAATCAAGCAGAAGTCAATATATGTATTAAAATGTGTTATTAAATACAGAGAAAAGGGGAAATAAGAACAAAAGATTTAAAAAAAATATAATACATAAATGGCAAGGGAAAAATAACCAGATGAAAGATGAAAGAACGCACAGTAGGACAGGGGATGGAAGCATTTTGGATTTGCCAATTCATCCTCCCAAAGCAGAGGTCAAAGCAAGGGTTGATAACAACTGATAAAACTCACTGAACAGCTATGTTGCAAATTCCACATACTGTGCAGGCTGACAAGAGCACAGAGTTAACTAGTCAGGGAACACAGACAGAATTAGGCAGGAGAAGCTGGAGGGCTATCACTCACAAAGCTGGTGTTAAGCAATGGAAATCCTTTTCAAACATCAACAGCTCACTCTTAGCATATGTCACATATCTAATGTATGTGTCTCAAGACTCCGCGACAGCAAGAGTGACATGCAGCAACCAACATATGCCTGGCACTTTTCAAGTACTGACATACTGAGAGAAACAGCAAGTACAAGGTGAAGAACAGCATGAGAGTATTAGCATCTTCCATTTTCCTGGAAGCTGAGAGTGAGAGACATTCTGTAGTTGCCAAAGGCAGTACCAGCTTTACACAGAGGCTCTAAGGCACACAGGATGTGCTCTGCGCGTGTTACTGGAGAAACCACTGGATATGCAAAGCTGGATGTCTAGTCAGGTACCAAAATACTTAATTGACCACCTCTACCACCACATATTTTATTTGTTTGAATGTGAAATTGTAGAGGTGCTGGCCAAGTCATGAAGCCTCTTTTTACAAACATACCAACTGTATGTTTGATGAACTCCACCTACAGAAATGGTGCTAGAGGAGATCCTGAGAGCTACAGAGTGGACTGGTAATTCTGGCTTCCACTGCTGTTAAGATGGTAGTGCTTGTAACAGAGAATAACTCACTGAGAACCCAAATAGATATGGACTGCTGCAAAAAGGGCCAGCACAGCTTCTGAAAAGTGAAATCTTGCAACACTAATCTGTTTTTACTTAACCAGGAGGTACATGGACAAGGATAATACCTGCCTAAATAATTCAGTTAGGTTTTTTTTTTAAAGTCTCTGATAAGATCTTATGTCAAAGATTATGAAAGAATTAAGCTGCAGCTGGAAGTGGTGAGTGAAAAGGCTCTTTTATAGACTGGAAGCTGGTTAAAGAATGGGCGCTACACAGAGAGATTACTGGCCACTTTTCTAAATTAAAAAGACTCTTCAATGGTCTCCCAGAGATTGTCAGTGTCCTGGAGAAGGAAATTAACAGTAACATTTCTTAGTCTGCAGACACAAGGCCACCTAAGGCAAAAAGGCTGGCAGGTGAACTTCAGTGTAGACAGGCATGAAGTCATGCACCTAGAAAAAAGAATCTAAACCCCATCTACACAGTGCTGACATCAGAACTGATATTAAATCTAGTGAAAGAGATTTTAAAGCAGCAGAGTTGACAGTTTGCTGTATCACTGAGTCAGTGTGCAGGGGCAGCCAAAAAAGTCTGCAAAATCTTGGTCACCACCAGGATGGATGCTGTGGGCAGGAAAGGATGTCACTTTGCAGCTGCACAAAAGCTCTGCTGTGGACACACTGAGTCCTGTGTGTCATTCTGTTCTCTGCATCTCAAAGAAGGGTGTAGTGGAGTTGGAGCGGGTACAGAAAAGGACAGTTAAAATAACCTACAATGAGGAGCAGCCTCAGCAGAGGCTGAGAATCTTCATGTTGGAGAGGCTAAGCAGGAGAGAGGATATGAACAAGGTTTGCAAAATAATGAAGGCAATAGATTAGCTGAATGCAGAACTGCTATTTGCTAAATATTGCATAGTAGCGTTGGATTGAACTGTAAGAGTTCAGTTTAAACAGAATAAAAGAAGGGGTTTTTTTGTGCAGCAGATAGTGTTCTGAGCACAGAGACTGGAAGCAGACAGTATCAGCAGGATTTAAAAGAGGTTAGATAAATTCATAGACAGCACATCTGTTAAGGGGTACTAAAAGGACTAGACAGGGATGCAACAACTTTAACTACTCTAATACAGCAGTTCTGGATGCCATGGGAGTCTAAGGAGAAAGATCATAGAAAGAAGTCGAGCCCATGTACTCTCCCTGGAAAGCATTCTCTTTTGCCACTATCAGAAAAAGAATTCTGGTCTTTCTTTGTATTTTCTTGGCACCTAGAATTAGATACAGATCAGTGGTAACATACCTTGGGAGACAAATACCCATCCCTTGCCAAAGTCCCAAAGCCCCAGGCAGAGATGCTTGGGTTTCACACAGACTCATAGCTGCCCAAGCTGAAAAATGTCTAAGAGATGCTGACAGAATTAATTAAAAATAAATACAGCAAATGCTGATGGTACCAGCACAGAACTGAGCTAAAGCACAGCATGGCTTTTATACTGACACTGTCCCATGCTTGTCTGACTCAGACAAAGAGTTAAACTGTACTGTGTCTGTCTGCAAAGGATCATGTAAAGTGATCATTTGCAGACAGTCTTGGAGAAAACTAATAGGAGCAGACCAATGCACAGAAAAACAAAATGCTAATAATCACACAATGACAATCAAGGTCCAGTGCTCAAGCTTGCTCCTTGGCCCACTTTTGTATAGCAACACATGTGTGTTCACTGGCTCTGGGTTGCTCCGCCATACACACTTAAACGGGGCCAGAGCCAAAAATGACCTTTTCCTGGTCACTCTACTCTTAACTACAAACTTGAGAGTGTGGCTCATCCTGATGTAGCACAGACTGCTTTAACACTGGGTCCTGCTAGCAGTCACAAGGGCAGATGGGAGCCCAGCAGGGTTATGTCTCCTAGTTACATGCCTGAGGTCTGCACAGGCTTCTTCTGCGAGCTTTAAGCTTTGTGTTGTTTTTACTACATTTTGTTGTAGCAGAGCTGGCAGGCTGCAAGAGCTGCACTGCATTTTTGGCTTCAGCGTAGGCACATTTGAAGCAGAAAAGGAGGTAAAACCCACTATGATCACTCACTATGCCAGTAATTGATTGTGCACAAGTCCTCCTTTCCATGCACGTGCTTAAAAATGTAAATAGGAAAGAGAAAATATCACTTTTTCATTTCAACCAGGAGAGAAACTTTTCCCTGAATTTCTCTGATCGTGTTTTTCTTGGCACAAATTTTTGTCGTTTTGCTGGCAAATGATTTGCTAACAGCTAGAAACGGTCACATGTAGAAGGAATAGACTCACTCTGTCTCATGACCAGCAGTCATTGATTCTGGGCTTCATTAAAGATCATTCTAATCTTACAGAACTGTAGCATTGAGCATTAACAGGCATCAATTCATTCCAGTGCCTAAATATTCAGAAGGACCTGTAGGACTATGCTTCTATATATTTTAAGTTCCCTTGCCTAACATGGCAACAGCATCAACTTACAAATCGCAGTATCAAGAGGTTAAAACAAAACCGTTTAAGAGCAAAACAAAGAAAACTTCACAAGGTGCTGTATAAGAAAGACAGAACATTATTTTTGACAAAGAAAATCTCACTGTATTTGGGGAAATCAAATGAGTTTGCAAGACATCCCCAAAATTAGCCAAGTTGCACAGTACAAGCCCATAGATAGGGGGCTCTGCAGGACAGGAAATAGAAGATATACTTTTGCAAGCAGACTCTTAAATCTAACACAATCTTTTTGTGCTCGTATTCCAAGTACAGTAGACCTTGTCCCTCTGTTCAGATGATAAATGATGATAGAGATCCTTCTTAACGCATTTATATATTTTTTTTTGCTCTAAAATACAGAGTAATTTACCTGTAGGTAGTTTAAATGAGACAGCAGTTTAACTGATTAACAGAACAACTATGCCATATAACCAACAACTCTGGTGTTGCCATAGTTTATGGCAGACAAACACCTCAATCTGTTTATAGTACTTTTTTTAATCACAAACATTGCAACCTCTTTGTACCCTGCAGTTCTACAGTTCTGTATTTTACAGTGTGAAGTCAGGAACCTTCATGGTGCTCTGTGGTGCACCAGTGCAGAGGATAACTGCAAATCTCGGACACTAAATGTTTAAAATCTCTTTCCTTCTCAGACTGTAGCAAACACCCTTTTAACTTGTTTAGCTAATGGTGGTATGGCCTGTTTGGCTCTTATTGGTAAATCTCTTTCTCTAACATTTAGAGGGCCAAGTGTGCTCAGCAGCAGCCTTTCAGTGGACACAAGGCACAGCAATGTCACGTCGACCTCAGCTGAGCACGCACACTCCATGGGCACTGCTCGGCTCCATCATTTGGCCCTGCAAGTCACCAGATACCTGAACTGAAATAAACCTCCGTAAATCCTCCAGTTATTTCCATGCCAGATACCGCCTCAGCCCACTTCTCTGATTTGTAACTGTCCTATGTGATTTCTGAGCCTGTAAAACATCACTCCATCATCCTTCTCAAGAAGCGTCTGCTTCCTACAGCACCTTTTTTCTTACAGCCGTTCTAACAGCCTGGCTTCTTCATGACCACTCAACGAACTCCTGTTTTGGTTATTTACACACACACACACACACACACAAACACACACACAACCCCTCTCCTTCTCCTTTGACACAAACATTCGGCATTTCGCTCACCCAACCGTCTCTTCAGCATATTAGCCTTTCTTACAAACTCAAAGCACCCTCATCTGCCATCCCCTCAATGGTGGCTATCCACACGTTACTTTCCCTCTATGGCTCCTATTATGTCACATCAAATTCTCAAGACCATGCTGTCTTTGTCTCATTAGCACTTCCTCTCCTTCATTCCTTCCAGCTAATGTTTAAGCTGCGTGTTACTCTGCCTGATGGACATCTCCTTCCCACTCTCTCAAAACATAAAATATCTTATCAGCTCTGCAAAAGCCAGGAAGATTTGAATGGCTCATCAGGTGGGGCTGTCCCCCTTCCCCCCTGAGCTGCAACCTGGTGTTCTCTGTGGCTGTCAAGCTCTCACTCATGTCATGCACAAACAGGGTTTCTGGGCAGCACACCAAGCTTCCCCATCTGGATATTCTTCCCACAAGTACTGACTTCTGATGAAGTAGCAAGAAACTCTTTCATTCCCTAACCCAAGCACTTGACTCTGCCCTGCTCCACCTGCAGAAGAAATTGCATTGGAAATGCACAGAAGGATCTGTGCACAGAAGAAATAAACACAAGTCAGCTTGGATGGGAAAAAAATTAGTTAATGATACAAGACTTTTACTCGTAATTGATCTTATAATAATCTATTGGTATGATTTTTATTTATAATATGTGCTTTATAAAGGACAGATTACTTGTGTAGCAAATTTGTTTAAATATTTATAATTTGGTGTGATACTCTTTCCTCCCTCCATGTAGGGTGTGTGCATATCTCATAAGATGCCATGGTAATTCTACTGGTTTTATCTTGAAATCTGATTACTTTATCACATAGAGATTAATCCATTTTATTTGCCTGCTGGTAATAGCTTTCATATCCCTTTGTCTTCTAGGAAAAATGTACTTCAAATAACACAAGTAAAACATCAAATAGATAAGACAACAAACACAACCCATTGGAAGGAGGGAAGAAAACCACCCCAAAACCTGAGACAAGCAATTGAGCTGTCACACAGGAGAGAATGCATTTAATACCTGGAATACTGAGGAGTAACAGGTCCACTTCACTACCTGTAGCATGGAGATGACTACTTACATATTACTCTAACTAGCAATTTATTTCTGAAATATCTGGTCACGGAGTGGAAAGATATCTTAGTAAGAACTTAATGAAGCAGAAAGACTGCTTAATATATTCAAATAAATGTTTATTCAAAGGAAAAGGAGAAGATAAAATCCATTTCTTGGGTAAGATATTATTGGCTACTTAGAGACAGGAAACAGCTTAGGAGTGAATGTATTTTGCTAGCACTTTTCTCCCTAACATGCACAACAACTGCAATGAAATGTTTTGATGGCCTGCTATGTTTGTAGAAACTTTTGACTGCAACATTGCCTTTATAGACAGAACTGTCCAATCACTGACTGGTTGCCAGCTATTTGTCACTCTATCAAGTGTTACCTTGAAAAATGTTCTCTTTTGTTTGATGAAAAATCCAATTTCCCACCAAATTAAAAAAATGTTCCTTTAAAAACACTTCACATTTAAACCCGTCCTTTGAAAGAATGGCAGCTACTACCGCGGGGTTTTTTTTAGGTGTACAATGCAAATAAGTGAGAACATCCATTCAGTTGTTCAACAGACTTCTGAAAACTGTTGCTGATGACAGATTGCCAAGCTGGCAACCTAAAATATGAACTATTATTGAATCTGGTGTTAGAAGTTGTAGCTACAATTGGGTTTGCATCTAGTGGTACTTTCTATTCCGAAAAAATATTGTTTCAGTGCAATGCTGCATTTCTGTTATTGTCACAAACAGATAGTGCAGGGGGAATTCTGGATAGGATTACATCTGCTAGTAAGACCTGCACTGTTCCCTGTACAAATGCGCCTTGTCTCAAAATAGAGAGGAAGGAGCTTTTCAGATGCACATTAATTAAGCCTTGTTATCAGTCAGGCAGGCTATACTACCTGGAAAATAGAAGCTGATTTGCAACTCATGATACAGTTCAACAGAAATCAAATACCCGTTCGGATGAGTTGATACGCACATTCACTGTAGTGGAAAGACCTCTCTCCTCTGGCTTACTATGGATGTGACTTACATATGCTCAGGAATCAGCTTTTTATATCTACTTGCTGTACAACACAGGCAAGCACAGCTATGAAAAGCACCGTGAAACTTTATTTCTGATTACATTGTCTCCCTTGCCTATAGTCTTGGGTAGTACAAAATTGATCTGAAGAGGAGATCAGACAGAGGTGCCTGGATAAGCAGTGGGAAAGGAGGTGTGTGCAATTTCCCCAATGTTTCTGATCTCTATCATAACATTTTGACCTCATATAAGAAAACCCAGATCAGTTACTAATGGAAATTTCCTAAGAAACATTAATGTCCAAAATAGTAGGGAACTATTGCTTTCTCATTTTTGGCTTCTCCAAACTGATGTATCAGAGCAGATATCACTGATGTGTATCAAAGGTTACTCCAGGTGACCTACCACTGCCATCTTTCAACCTTCCCCTTGATTATACAGGAGACAAATAAAATCAACTTCCAGTCAGCAGGAAGAGATGACATACATGATGAAATCGGGACAATTGGATTTCAAGGTAAAACTGCACACATATCAATAGATTTGAGACTTGGCTGTTCTTTGGGAGACTTGTGCAGTCAAGTCAGTAATCTGCGTTAACATCTCATCTCTGAAATGTTGACCCTGATTTGAGTCAATGTTTCTAGAAAAAGGATTCACTCTTCCTTAGTTTCAATCTCATTATTTGGCTTAGAAAATAATTGCTTTAAACAGGAGGCTTTATACTTGTCTGGGTAAATTTTGTTCCAATTTTTATTTTGGCCACAAGTCAAAGATAACAGCTGTACACTTGTGGGTTCACTGAACTTTACGTGCTTGTTGGCTGCATCACCAACTAGAGGGAATAACCAATAATTAGAACATTTTGGGTCATCTTGAGAAGAACAGAGTTTTCCTGTGTTTGGAAAGGTCATGTGACCTTTTTTTCAGAGGTTCCCAAATGTGGAGCTGTCAGCCATAGAGCACAGAGCCCCATAAACAAATAAAACAGCCATCACTGTTCAGAGACCAAAAGAAAACAACACAAGGATCTACATCTAATGACGATTGTTGGACAGAGGCTTTTAACTACATATAACAATTTTAACTCTGTAAATTCATAGTAGACCTAAAAAATATCAGCAGAACTCAGTCAGGTATTCTTTGCACATAGGCAGTCCTGGTCATAATGATTTTCAGCACAGCATTGAAAGCCTTGGTTTCTTTATCCCTTTTTTTTTTTTTTTAAATCAATAGTGATTTACATAAATATATGTTCATGTTTTCCAATTGTTCCTGCAACAATGTTTATGTCTATCCATTGACAAGAAAAACAACAACAAATATGGTAGGATGAAAACAGAAAGGAGAAGAAAATAGACATGACTGAGATTGGATGGCTTTAGGTGTGTGCAAATTTTTTATTTCTGTTAGACGTGTAAATATTTTTGTCACTTTAAGATCATTATAAAGAAAAGTAAAAAGCATTAATCTTCAGAAAACCTTACTAACAAAACGGTACTTTTCTTGCTTCTAACAGCATAGACCCCTCCTAATATAGAAAGGAATGAAAATAATTTTTGTGTCATGTCTTTTAGTCCCCAGGTATCCTAAATCTGTTTGTAGAACTTCTGTCTAGAAGTTCATGAGTTTATACTGTAGATGGATAATTTATTTGACAATATTGGAGTCCTTATGCATATTAGACAGCATATATTTCAAAGATTGAATAAGAGGAGAATTCTTGCAAGGCTACTACAGTTATCTTTTTTATCATTGCAGAATATGCCCTTGGAGCTCTTGGTTACAACTGGTGTACCATTGGAGAAAGGAAATTGCTTGAACATCACTTGATACAACAAAAGGAGGCTACCACTGAGAAGGAAACCCCTTCTACCCTGTTGTTGGTATGTCCTGTGGGTTCAAATGCCACAGGGAGGACTCGAAAAATGCAGAGCACTGTGGATTCCTTATGCTTTGTGAAATTTCCCCGTACACAAGGTTGAGGGTAAGACCATAAATATGGGGATTCTCACACATTCATATTTGTGTGCTCTCCTAAGATAGGGAAATCCTTATTCCGGGTGGTTGAGACCAGCAATTGAAATTTCAGCCTGATATCCCAGATGAATGTCTAGTCCATCAGGCTTCTAAGTGTTTGAGGAAATTGAAGGGTTTTCTAGTATCTCTTTTTGGAGCTGCTACTTGCTATATATATAAGTAAATATCCTTCAGAACAAGTATCTGATCTTTCATCTTCTGTACCCAAAAGCAGTGCTGAAACTAGTCTCTTTTATTCTCCCTCAATGCATTATTAATACAAAGTGGAACACCTCTGAAAGGAAAGATACATCCAGAGTAGTTGAAATGTGTGATCAGGCCACTCATCTAACAATGGAAAGTCTGCAGATTAAATTCTTCTTCTGAATCACACAGAAGAGCATCTTCATACTGATCTCCCACCTCATTCTTCAAACCTCAGGCTACCAGGGGTTCTTGTGGGTAAACAACTTTCCTGTTGTGTTCATAAATTGCACTACTTTAGAAAATAAACAATGAATACCTGCAATTTAAGAATTTTTACCTATGAAAAAATTTTTCCATCAAATAAAATTTCCCATTGGAAAAATGCTGGCCAGTTCAACTTATGAAAACAATAATGTCACTACTTTATATTTTAAACAGACTTACCACTGTGCTGACAAATCATACACATTACACATAAGTGCAGAGTTAAGTCCATTGTTTACAAGATGCTACCAAAATATTCTGCTGAGGCTGTTGGATATGCATTCTGCTCTCAGGTTATTCTGCAAGTGATTTCTGTATTTCTTTGTAAAACTACTATTAAGTACATTCTCGTGATTGAACAATCACACTCGTCTCAGAAGTTTGAGTGCATGAAGGACCTAAAAATACCATAAAATATATAGAACTGTGATAACAATTGCCTGAAAGTCACACCCCCAATCTGTATTTGTGATAGTTAACTCTCAGATTAACATTGGCAAAAAACACTGCCCATCTCTTGATGAGGTTTTTAAGTGGCAAGTCTTCAACAGTGAAAACTGACTGACAATTCCTCCTAAAGCCTCTCAGGTGAGCTTTCATCTTCTCTGCTGGTTTCTTTTTCAACCAATTGAAAGTGAATAACTATTCATTAAGACTCAAGGGGAAGAGAGGAGGGAGAATGAATCTGGATAGGAATAGCAAAATAACAAATAAATATACCTAAGGCAGCCAATTCCATTTAGTAGCATTAGCTTGTATGGTTCAGCTTTTAAACAGCAGTTTCTAGGTGCCTGCTTGTCTACAAATCCTTGATAAGAGGATGGGAAAATTAGTTTTGCAGAAGTCTGTCAGTCTTTCAATAATATTTATGCCTAAGACTACAGCCCTTTTGAAAGCTCTCTTGAACAGCAAGGCAGGGGGACAGTTGTTCACTAACCTCTGCACAGAGCAGAACGTGGAGAGCATGAGATTTATAGGAATTAATTTTATATCCTGAGACAAGTCTACAAAGCTCAACCTAGGTAATTAAATTTGATATTGAGGTTACTGAAGAAAAGACATGCAACAGGATGCCATCAGGATATATTGCTAATTTTTATCAGATCCTGGAGTCTGTGTCTCAGGAAAAGTCTTTATTGCTCATGCCAGCAGCCTGTTAGTAAAACAGGAGAAAGGCTCCTGCTGTACTGAGGTGCAACAGTTCTGCTGAGATGCTACTGACTGGTACTAAAAACACAACAGCTGGGAGTACTGGGTTGGATGCAAGATGAGCTTGAACTTGTTACACAAGAAATAAAAGTCACTTCTGATTCAGTCTAGATCAATGCTATAGACCACTAATCATTACTTGAGCCACATGTGTAGTTATACACTAACTTCTTTTGCCCAAACTGCATCCTTAGAAGATACATATACTGATCAAACAAAGAACTGTCATTAAAACCAGATAGCTCTTCCAGTTTTTGGAGGTAGTGCGAAGGAAGAACTAAATATAACTCCACTTTTATCAAGAGAGCAGCATTATTCCCCCATTCATCTCTTCTTCAGTTTAAATATTTGGTTGATTTTTTTAAAAAAAAGTATTGCCTCATTTCCCAGTGGTGTAATATCCATAGAACATTTGTGGAGCTTTAACATTTTGTTATAATTAAAGGGATTTATTTTGCTCACAAAATGTCGAGATGCATTCATGACTCCTAAATCTGCTGAAAAGTAGAGCTAAAATATTGGCCTCACTGAAGTCAGCACTCAAACTACCGTAAAGAGGAACATGTTTCCACCTAATGAGAGTGGAGCCATGCATCTTCTCAAAGGGCAAAGAACTGTATTACCAAAACAGAATATAATTCATCAGTGATTTATATATTTTTATGATCTGTAAGTTATTATCTAGAACACAGTAAATTATTCTGGTCATTTGCAATCAAGAAAAACTGCAGCTGATTCAGACATAAGGTGTTAGGATAAAGACTGAAAAGGCAAACCATTCCAAAGAAGTCTGGTTTTATTTAGCCCAGCAAGATGAAAGCTGCGAGGCGATGTCACCTGTTTCTGAAAGTGCATGGCAAAAAAGGATAGGCAAGACTAGTTAAATTAAAGGATGAGCCTGGCGCAGAAACTAGCTGTGTAAACACAATTAAGCTGTGAATTAGGGAAGGGTTTCTAACCTTTATAGAAATGACATTTTGAACAGCCATCCAGTACTAGTAATGAGATTAAAATCCCAGTTTCTAATACGGAACTCAATAGATTTATAAAGCCAAGTATGTGGTTGCTTCAAAAAGTAGAAGCCTTGATTTATGAGCTAGGAGATTCCTTTCAGACCTATGTAAAATACTAGAATCTCATGGCTATAAAAATATGTCCCCGAGTGACAAATTTTCTGGGGTTTTGATATTCTAGTGCATTTGTGCATATGTTTATTAATTCAGAAACTAGGGCAGATTTAATAGTCCTCTAAGTATCAAAATAGTTATAGCAATTCTAAAATTAGTATCTTTATGACAAGATAATAAAAAAAAAACAAAACCAAGCCCAAGAAAAATGCAGGGTGCACAATTGTTTTGTGAGTACCGAAAATTCTTCATGCACTAGTCACTGGGTAAATATTCTGTACAATACAAGTATCAGCCCAGTTCAAATGTACGTATGTCCTGTCTTATCGTGGTTGGTTATACACAATGAATTTTTAATGTGTTGTTTGCTTTTGACCAAACAAAGGTTTAGTGTAAGGCTTCTCTCAGTCAAATGACAAACCTCTGCAAATCAGGAAAACATCTTTCACTGATCTTACTAATGAAGGCTCATTAAGACTGGCAAATCTCCCCATACAATGCCCTGCCATGACATTGTTTGATCCTGGGGGCTGAAGTAGTGTCCTGAGCCATGGGCAGAACTGGGGGAGCCAACTGGGCTGGCCAGAGGCAGGCAGATCCCCAGGGCTCTGGCACTGTGTAATTTCCCATACTTTTTCTGCCCATCTGAATCTAACTGAATGTACAGGAAAACGGAAAGCTATGCCTCAGATTCTTTTTGTGCACTGGTGTGAGTAATCAACACTGAGGAATTACTGGGAAAAGTCTTGTTTTCCTCTTTTGTTTCCATACAGCAGCAGAGAATTCCAGCGGTATGTCTGTCCTCTGCCGTCTCCCAGCTTCTAGTTCTACCTCTGGGCCCTCAGAGATTTTTTTCCCCCATCTTTCATCATCTGGACTGCTAGGATCTTCCTAACTACATAAAATCTTTAGATTTTATGTAGCTAGAGCAGTGCTTGCTTAGCTTGAATGAGACAGGAATTTCCTATTTGTTTCTTGGAGAAAAAGAAGAATTTCATCAGTGCCTCTTCTCCAGTTATGAACCACTCCTTCTACAAAATTTCACACAGTTTTTTATTTGAAAATGATTTTCAGAAACCAGTAATGAAAACTTACTTCTCTGCACTTCAGTAGGAATCCTTTATGAGCACTCTTTTTATTTACCTGCTCCTCTTGTATTATCAGATTCCCTGTCCTGCCATCAGATCCAGGCATTAAGCAGCAGATCACATTTAATGGATCTTGACAGGCCTCAGTAGCTGGTACCTCCTACAGTGACAGCCCCAGAGACAAACACAAGGCTATGACAAGGTTTAACATCTCTGTGTTTAATCACTAGAGCTCACATAATTCCTCTGCCTACTTGACATGAAACCACTTGTGTGATAAATAATATGCTTAGTTAAAAATTGAAAAGAAAAATATAAACCCCTTCCAGAGTAATTTTGGAAAATGCTTTCGCATATTATACCCCATACATTTAACTTGCTCATAACGTAGGAATTCTTTTATCCACAATTTTCTTGAACTTTGGCATTGTGCATCCCTGGATTCAGAGAAGCTAACCAAGGATTTCTGCATCTTTTAAGTCATGTTTCAACTGTCCCACCCCACTTTGGTGCTGTACAGCAGTGTAAAGGGAGAAAAAGTAAATCTTTGTGAGATGCTTTTCACAGAAGATCCTGAAACCAGTTGTACAACTGAAACCTTAGAATCCATTTCCATGTTTTGAGCAGCCTCTTTGGGGAAGAGCCATTTTGTCAGCCATTGTCAAGCGCCTTTGGCACCCAGTGGCTTTGGTCAGCAGGTCAATTAGAGACACATTCCATTATGTCTCAACACAGCAGAGGCACATGGGTAAGTTAATAAAGAGCTGGGCAGGAGGATCTGTGAAGCACTGAGCCTGATTACATGTCAACAAAGAAAAAAGTTTGTGGGCATTTAACTTCTTTAATTAAAAAAGGAGTATTTCCCTCTTATTCAGGATATGACCTCAAAATATGATATTTACATGGCTAAAAGTGTCCTTCGCTATCAACACTGAGCATCTTCCCACTATTGTCCTTTTGTCAGCAGTAAAAGATTGTCCTTTGAAAGAGATTAAAAACCTGCTATTAGAATTTCTGGTTTCCAGCTGTTTAAAATGCATTACTTAACACTAACACTCTTCTGGAAGTGCACAGTAATGGTAAAGAAACCCCCATACATCTAGATATATATGATAGCTGTAAAAAACTATTTATAAATTTGCCACTTTTATGAAGCCATAGTCACCTATTTTGGCAATTATGATGTCCAGTGAAAAGAAATGCACATCTTTTCATATAAAAGAGAACAGAATTAAAGTCCTCCAGACCGGGGACTGCACAGAAAAAGAAATCATTGCAGCTGTTCATGCAACACCATGATTCTTCAAAGATTTTATTAATATATTTGTCATTGGCATAATGATTTTTCTCCTGCTCAAGTGAAAATTAAATTTCTGAGCAAGTTACAGCACTATTTAAAAAGAGACAGGGAGGTATGCAAAGTTTCAGGGGTAAAAAGTCCACCCAAGCTAGCTGCAAATACAAGCCTTCTGCAGATCATTAATAAAAGTAATAGTTGTTCATACATGATTGCCTCATTATAATAGTGACATTCCAATTAATTGTTTCAGCACCTTTTGAATTGAACAAATTTTCTTTTGATGTTCTTTATTGTGCCCTTTCTATTCTCTTGTAAAAGAGAAAAGCCCTGATCTACTTGAAAAGAAAATAGGTAGGAACCTTGCAAGTCCTATTTTTTAGACCAAGTTAGTGGATTTCCTCATTCAGAAGAAATCATAAGGAGTATAAATAATATTTTCAGTCAAGTAAGAGCAGTCATGTATTTTTGAGCATCTGAACACATCCCAGATTTCTGCACTTCCCTTATCAAGTGCAGTTCTTTAATAACTATTGGGTATCTGCCCGCTATAGGAAAATTGTAAGCTATGCAACATGCATTAGAGATGTATCAGTACGAGGCTGTACCTTTACACCTATACCATATGATTTGTTGTTCCTTTTCAGCTGGGATTTGAAAATACTTAGCAAATAAAATAATAATTAAATGTAATAAAATACAAGTAGCAATAGTTTATTTGGCTTCCAGTTTCAACCTAGTGCTTGCATGCACACACTTGTGTATGCAGGACTTTTACACAGAGGGTTTTAAAGGGAATTATTTAAAGTGTCTTAAACATGGCTTTCTTTACACAGTTCCCATTGGCAGACAGTACAACTAAATATTTGAATTGCCAATGTGTAATATCAGCAGCCCATTTCAATATACAGATATTTATACAATAACCAAAGATACATTTAGTATTGGTTTCAAGTAAAAGCCATGATTAAAGACAGATACAGCTTTGAAATTTGGTCCAAATCCCTAGACAGCTAATATGCAAAATGAAGAACAGATATATGGTATGTGGTAGCAGCAGTATACAAACCTTGAAAGAGATGACTATATATTAATAATTACAGTAGCTTAATAAATCATATCTCATTCAATTTCTCCTCAAAATGTGAAAATCAGCATAGCTGGTTCTCTTCTGTCATATTTCTCTTTCTCTTATTCCTCAGAGTAACTGAATCTCCTCCTTTTTTTATGATGTTGTAGAAGCGATCAGCTAAGAAGAAGACAGTTCAAAGCAGTAGTTTAATAGAATCATAGTTGTAAGACTATGCTTCAAGATGCAGCCTTTTCATCCATTCCAATTACTTACATGCATTGCAGATTGCAACGAAAAGCATTTATAAAATAAAAAAAATTGGATTCAGTCCCCTTGTCCACATCAGTAAATGACCAGTGATTATTTTTTCATGATCACATGATCACTGTAGATTTTTCAGTGAACCCCTGCTCCTTTAAACACAAAAGACAGATCATGCTCAAAGAGTGAGCAGATGCTAGTTTTTTGTCTTTTATCCGTAGAATTTGATGTGTGGCCTCAGGCCCTATTTGCTGCACACTATTCAAATGTCATTCTGAAGACTGAATTATTACTTTCCGCATGGGTATTCCCTATGGCATCTATTATTATTGTATCTGAATGCTTCAGAAAGGAGCAGTTAACCATCCTCCACTTTACCTCTGTGAGCTTTCTATACAGCTGAGCCACTAGCAGCTCCTCTGTACTGCGTAATGTCTTCATCAATGGCTTGGGCGATGGCACAGAAAGCACATTTGTCAGCTTCTCATGGGACATCAGACAAGGTAAAGCAGGTGATATGCTGGAGATCAGGATTGTGATACCTCCCCAGCCTGGAGGAACGAGCAAGCAGGAACCTCAGCACACCTGGCAAAGGGGAATTAAAAGTCCTTCCCCTGGAATGGAATAAGCCCATGTGTGCTGGGCCTGAGTAGACAGAACTGCAGAATAGCAGTGGTCGAGGAGGTGCAGTCTTTGTGAACAAGTGGAACACAAATCGGCAGCAAGGCCTTCTGGAGATGAAGGATGGCCACAGACTAGGATGAATTAGCAGGAGGATAGCTGTCAGATCAAGGGGAGGGATTATTTCCATGTTCTCCAGCCTTCTGAGGTTTGAAGCATTTTGTCCAGCTTTGAGCTCCTTGGTATAAAACAACCTTTGACAACCTGGAAAGGATCCACTCCAGAGGCACCAAGATGCCTGTCTAGGTCACCCAGCGACTAGGAGTGCAGAACACTTAACATGCAGAAAGAGCACGGGAAGCTTTGTTTGCTTAGCCTGGAGAAGTGAATGTTAAGTATGAATCCAATTGCTGCTTTTAGTTTCTAAAGAGCACAGTAAAGGACAAGAGGCAATAGTCACAGTCTTCAGCAAAGGGAATTCTGGCTGGATAAGCTGGGTAATATTCTTCAGAGTGAGGTCTGTTGAGCACTGCAAAAGGTGCTTGGAAAAGCTGTTGGAAACTGTCTCCTGAAAGATTTTCAAATCTGAATTGTTTTATCATTCTGTGATTTCCAAATAATTTTCCATCACTACTGCATAGAAAGGAATGCCAGCCCTTGTAGGGAGACAAAAAGGAAGAAACTTGCCTTTGCAGCCTTGTAATGAGACTAGTTCTCTGCAGGGGAAACATCTGATTTTACTTCTCATGAAGATTGCTCTACTATGATACTACTGGAAATTGCATAAACCTAAATATCCTTGGACAGAACTTGCAGAAAATGAATGTGGGGGGTATACAAAGTAAAGTGTAGGTAAAATACTCTATTAAAATTCCTTTATTTTAAGTAGTTTTTATTTGGATAAGACCTGCTACTTCTTGCAAGGCAAAAAAAGTTTTTAGCAAGTCCCCCCAAAAGTACTTTGCATCTTTGTGTTACAGATAATTTCTAACTAGTTGAATTTTATTCACATCATTCTCAAAGTCATCTGTTCTGTGAAGTTCACAAGTTGATATAACATTTATTAGGATTGCGCCAGAGATATTTTTATTAAGGTTAGAAGTATTTAAAGAGCAATCAGTGCAGAACTCTAAACAGTAATAAATTATTTTTTAAAGGTATGAAAGAGATGTTTTCTTTAAAGCAGAGTAAATCTTTCAATCTTTGCCAGCCTAATGTGGCATTTTAAACTCATACAGCAATGAAATAAGATTCATTTTCTAAGATAATTTTGAAGTGGCCAACACAAATATATAAAGATTATATAGCAATATATGATGTGTCATGGGGCCAGATGTAGTCAAATATCCCATTACAGGCCTGCAGAGAAGAAGCTGGTGAAGGAATTGCACTGCCAGGTTATCAGTACTGTCTCCCATAAGATGCTGAACAGAGGGAAGTGCAACATCATGCACCTGGGGAGGAACAACCCCAGGCACCAATAGATGCTGGTGGCTGCTGATCTGGAAAATGCTTTTGCAGAACAGGACCTGGGGGCCCTGTGGGACACCGTGTTGAAAGGACCCAGCAGTGTGATCCTGCAGTGAGGAAGGGCATCAATATTCTGGGGTGCATGAGGAACATGGCCAGCAGAAGAAAGAAGCTGATCCTCTTCCCCTGTTCAGCCCTGGGCAGGCCACAGCTGGGAGTCTGAATGAAGGTCATAAAAATAAGGAGTGGTTGACCTTGCTTGGCCTGTTCAGCCTGGAGGAGAGGAAACTGAGGACTGAGGGGAGACCTCACTGCAGCTGCAACTTCCCCATGAGAGGAAGAGGAGAGGCGGACACTGATCTCTGTCATGACCAGAGACAGGACCTGAGGGAATGGCCTGAGGCTGTGTTAGGAGAAGTTTAGGTTGGATATTAGGAAAAGGCTCTTCACTGCGAGGGTGGCTGAGCTCTGGAAAGGCTCTCCAGAGAAGTGGTCACAGCACAAGCCTGACAGAATTCAAGAAGCATTTGGGCAATGCTCTCAGGCACGGGGTGTGACTCTTGGGGGCATCCTGTGCAAGACGAGGAGCTCGACTTGATACTCATGGGTGCCTTCCAGCTCGGGATATTCTGTGATTCTATGATTCTCTGATACTGTGTCTCATTCTGGACTTCCCAGTACCAGAAAGACATGGACATACTTGAGAGAATCTAGCAAAAGTTCACAAGGGGAAGTACAAGACTGGAGTATCACTCTTATGATGAAAGGCTGAGAAAGCTGGGACTATTTAGCTTAAAGAAGTAGAATCTTTTTAATGGATTCAAATACCTGAGGGCAGACTGTAAGGAGGACAGAACCAGCCTCTCTTCCAATGACAGGAGAGGGGCATGGAGGAAAGGGGCACAAAACTGAAACATTGAAAACTCCACCAGAACACCAGGAAAACCTTTTTTTTTTTACTGTGATGGTGATTGATCACTAGTACAGGCTGTCCAGGGAGGTTGTGGAGTCTCCTTGGAGATAGTCAAAAGCCACCTCTACATGGTCCAAGGGAGCCTGCTCTTAAGTGGCCCTGCTTGAGTATAGGGGTTGGAGCAGATGGTCTCCAGACATCCTTACCACCCTCAGCCATTCTATGTTTTATTCTGTGATTCCATTATAATGCTGCTGTCCTATAAGCAAAGTTAGAACTTAATGATATTACCATTAGTGTGTTGTGGAAGTATTTAACTGTTACACTAGTAATTTTCCAATTGCAATAAAGTAGTTCTGCTGCATGTCTGAAATGCAAGATTAATAATGGCTTATGTAAGATCTGAGTGTGTGTGCATGTCTAGATGTGAGCAGTCACATTTAGCTGCTAAGGCTCAGTGACAGTCAAGGGTCGGATCTAGAGGCATGTATCATGATCAGGGAATGCTGATCCAGAAACGGGAAAATCCAAAACCCCTGGCAAGATCACAATGTAGTCAAAAGTCTGTTGAAGATAAGCAACAAGGTTTTAAGGCAGAATTCAGGAGGCAGGAAGAAGGAGCAAGATGAGTAAGCACAGCTGCTATCAAATGGGACATCAAACAGCCGATGGGTGGGCGTCCACCATCACAGCTCTTCAGTCTGGAGTCTGCTTGAGCTTGGCTGCTAAGGCAAAGCCTTTTCACTGTGGGAGCTTTGTTGGAACAGTTGTGGCACTTCTTTGAATTCAAGATCAACGTAAGGTATTTCTTTATGAACCAGCATACTGTGGCATTCAAAAGCAATAAATTCAGCTCTTTATTTATTGCAGTCAGTAGTTTCAGTCTCTCCAAATAAAAAAATTAAACCCACCTTCAAACTGAGCTTAGCCATACAATATCTAGTTTCCTTTCTACCCTCATTCTTCTAATTCACCTCTTTTATCTAATTCACTGCATTTACCAAATTTGAAGCACGTCTCAACAAACATCTATGCAGAAACTCAATTTCTATTTCTTATGTCTGTAGTAATGGAAAATACTCTGCTAGACAAACAGAAAAGTGGATCCATATCTACATTTTATAATGTGCTTATGAATTATAGGAGTGCATAAAATTTGCTTCCATCATAATGGGAAAGCAAATTTGTCCTCCAAGGTGTCTGTGTTACCGAGTGTTTCATGAAAATATAAAAAGGAAAATCACAAGGGAATTGGAAAACTCCCGAAGTTTTTCCTGCTGGCACATTTTTTAAATCACTTTTGAATTTCCTTAGCTTCAAAAGGACAGTCCAATCTGGCCTTTTATTCTGCTGAGTAACCAGACATATTAGCCTTCACAATCTGACCTTTCTCCTGAGACCTGTTTCTTGCAAGTATAACGGTGTTAAAGGAAATCTTCAAGGAACTCACAAATTTCTTTCGGCTCATATTTCATAGCTCCGATACAGTTCCTAATTGCTAAAATAGATTTTTTTTATTTTTTATTTCTTTCCCTGTCTGAAGTTGTAAGCTAGCAGCATATGAGCTTTATTACTTTCTTTGAGAAAATGCTGTTTTAGCCATTTGAAGTCTGTCCGGTTCTGCCCACAGACCTCCAAGTTTAGTATTTAACTGCCCTCAAAAGGTAGCTCAATTTATAATTTTCAAAGCTGCTGTTTAAACAGGAATTTTTTAATTTTAAATCTTTCTCAAGTCTGTGACCAGCAGGTCCTTTTGCTCCTCCCTTCCCTCCATCCAACCCAAAGCTGCACTAACAACTTCCATTTATGGAGTATCAGATGTTTTCTGGGTAATATCTGTTCTTCCACAACCTATCGCTTCTGCATTCTCCCTCTGTCTCCTCTCTCAAAAAGCATCCTGTCTCATTAAGGTGCTGTTTATTCTATAGACAGAGAGATTTCAGTGCCACCCTGCTAGATTATCCAGACAGTGAGTGGGTTCAAGGGAAGACTTCAAGTAGAAGAGAAATCCACTGAGAGCCATGAAGACTTCAGCTGCTGCGGGGGACTACACAGACTTTTGCTCTGCTCTAGTATGATGGCTTTTAGGATCAGATCAAATTAAAAGTCCCACACATTCAAAGTGTTTTATGTGGAGTACCATCAAAGGATGCAGAGTTGCATTGAATTTAGAGGGCTGGGGGGGAGTTTAGGTTTCACCTTTGAAGATCACATGAGGAACTGAATCACAGCAGTATGAGAACAAGTGTTTAATCATGGTCTCTGTGAAAAGCAGAATGGGCCTTCATGAAGGGGAGTATACACAGCTTCCATAGTCTCTCTTCCCTCTGGAAAAATTAAAGTCTTTTTA
This sequence comes from Origma solitaria, assembly GCA_013397895.1. NCBI lineage: Eukaryota > Metazoa > Chordata > Aves > Passeriformes > Acanthizidae > Origma > Origma solitaria. The sequence goes on from VZRL01000150.1 coordinate 1,084,859, forward strand.
GTTTTCTGAGTTTTAGCCCTCAGACAGAGATATCTTGGCAGAGGCACAGGTGATGAAGGCACTCTTGGAGGAGGGCTGGGTGTGCCAGCAGCTGCCACCTTGTCCCATGGTGGCTGGGGGACAGTCCATTGGTGACCTGCAGCCATCTTTGTCCTCTTCCTCACGGCCATCCTGGGTCAGGAGAGAAACAGAGGACAGGAATACAAGACTGTTCCTGTCTGTCCTCTTCTCACTGGCAACTTCCAGGTCCAAGGAAAGGGACTGGAGGATGAGCGAATGGAGCTCTGCAGGCCAGGGGCTGCTGATGTGTAGTGCTGAAAGAAGGACAACCATGCTCTGTGCAAGGGGCTTGCAGAGAGTGCTGGTGGAAGCCAAGGGGGCTGATGCTGCCACTTTTTGGGCTACCCAGGCAGTTCCCCAGGCGTGGCTGTGGGTCTAGGTGGGCTCTACCTTCAGCTGCTCCACCCTCTGTCCCTAAGGACAGTCACTGAGAGGTGTTGAGCCTTTGCTGGCCGCTGGTTTGGCCTGGAGTGGAAGCAAGGTGCTGAGTCTAAGAGTAATCTGATGAGACAGCAAAAATTCAATCCTTTGGGCTGCATTTAGGGTTTTATTATCGGGGGGGTTTTCTTCGGGGTTTTGACAATCCAGTGAACTGGCTTTGGCTGCTGATGAAGCGTTTCCTTGCTTTCACACGAGGCGGTACTCCTGCCTGTGTCACAGACTGCTGAAAGCACTAGACTGATGACACCAGCGAGTAACATTTGTCGATATTACCTTAGGAGGGATTAATTTAAGCTTCCTCATATCACTAAATCTTCTATCACATCTCAATTTAGCCATAATTGATCTCTTCTGTCTCTAAAGAGCATGCTGTAGAATAATCTGTATTACATCTCTGTTAAAATACACACCTTTTTAGTCCTAAACCCTCCTCCCTAGTTCTCAAAATGTCTTTGTTTACTTCGCTAGAGCAGACGTTGAAAAACCTGCATTTCAGTCCAGCTGTGGGACTGCTCCCTTTACTACAAGGGCCTTGGTCCTAGCATAAAACAAAACAATGATTTGTTCCATAATCAGCAACAGAGGATATATAACACCCCCTCATCACCCTGCTATATTACTTTCATGACTCCCATGGGTCAAAGTCTCCAAAGGGTATTTTTTTTGTGCAACTGTACTAAAATAGAGGTATTCCTTCTTGCATCAAGCTACATTTTACATCTCTCAAGTTCTCTCTTGGCATGTACACATGGCAGAATTTATATAACAACATGACTAAGAGAGTAAGCATTTTATCCTACAGAGTTATCTTCAACACTAGTCCCTAATCAAGAATACTGTGTCAGCAGCACTGCAAATTAAAAAGACACATACTATGTAGGAGGAGACATGAGACCTGGAGCTCTAGCAATAAGCTCCATTTCACAGTGCAGCTCTACACAGACCAGCAGCTGTAAATCGTCTGAACTACTGACATAAAATAGAGCTAGAAAGGTAAAGAATATTTTATAAATGTCTTCAGTATTATCCAGCGCTGGCCCACACGACCACCAACAATAAATATAATAGTGGTAAATCATACAAGACTTCCGGAAGACTTACTATAAAGCTGCTTCCAACCTTCGGTTCTAAAAAAATATAATCCTGCACATTGTGTTAGTGCTTTGTTTGGTGTATGAGCCACTTTCAGGATGCGCCACTTGGCCAGCACTTTTGCCTCATTGCCAAGAACAGCTGCCATGCAAAACCATTTTCGAAACTTGCATTTATGTCATTGGAATTTTTACCTAAAAATACCACTACTGTGTTAACAGTGGTTTGAGTTTTTTACAATCTGGATTATACTGCCCGCAAATTCAGGTAGTACAAGACTCACACTGAAACCTCTAAGGATGTTTACTTTTTCAAAAGTGAAGTGGGGCAGCATGACAGACTTCAAAATTTAAAGAGGCCTGGGAGTGAATACATTGAACCCAGAGGGTTTAACTTGTGGCTGCATGAAGAACAAATCCATTGATTTGAAAGATTCAATGGAATTTACCTTTTTAAGCACATTACGTTATAAACTGTGTTGAATATTTCAATTAGTTCAACTATTTCTAGTACAAATAGAACTATTACTGCTGTTTAACTCTGTATCTGTAAATACTAAACTCTTGTCCCCTTAAAAAGGCTTTGCATTTTCTCCTTATTTGCTGGGATTAACAGTAATCCCAGACTGAATTTTACTGTTTAAACATGACTAATTAAAAAACCTGATAAACTTTGGGGTATTTTAAAACACTCACTAGACACATTTTTGTTTCATGTCAGTTTTAAAAAAATTGTTTCTATAGCGCTTTTGTGAGTTACCATTTTTAATCTTTTTCTTACTAGTGCTGGCAGTCATGTATAAATAGACATGTTTTGGATTCAGTCAATCTGTGTCACTGCCTTGGAAAGCAAATTTAATGATAGAATGTTTCTGTTAATCTACTTTATCTTTTAATCTTTTATTGTCTTTCTTGCTTACTTTTTACTCTTATTTTTCTTTCAGGAAGAAATATGATCAAAATTACATTAGGCTTAGTCCTAAAAGATTTTGAACACCTATCATTTTAATTTAATTTAGCAGGATCTGACAATGCTTGGCACCATTTATCATGCCCATCAAAGAAGAGACAGAGAGGCTTGGCAGAGCAGTTGATTGAGTTTCCTTTTGTTAATGAAAACAATAATGCTGACAGTCCATTACAAACATTCCATTTCTTTTTAATATTCCTGGAGTAACAAGAATAAAGCCAGAGGGAAAGCTGAAATTGGAAGAATGTAGACTTCACTTCTTTCATTTGTGTTTAGACCTATAAGGCACTGGGTCCTCTTGTTTGTTTTTTTTTTTAAATTCTGATCTCTGTGGCAGAAGATAAAAGGAGGAATGGAATTGCCCCAGAAACTTGCTTTGGCCATTCAATAGCAGCTGCACCAAATTTGTTCTGTATAAACTTGTAACCCATATTAAAAAGATATTTTTTCAGTTTTATTCCTACTGAACACCAAATCTGAATGCCCAGACTTGCTTATCACACAAGTGTTCAAAAAATACATCCTAATACCTTAAAAATGTTAATTAAATGTGAATTTTAAAAGTACTTTCAAAAAAGAGAATATACTTAGGCTTTAATTATAAGATGCACTATGTTTTAAGTCATCACGATAATTCATTTTTATTTTTACGGGGGTTCTGCAGTTGCAAAGAATGGAAAAGTTTTTTTCCCATTGGAAAACTATTACTAATATAGTCTGCACGTGCAAATTGAGAAGATCAGGTTTTTGCAGCAGAAGTGCATGTCTAGGAATTAGCTTTTGTTTCACAGGCCCTCCATTCTCCTAACAGCGTTTTAGCAAAAATAGGAGAAGAAGCTATAACTTGCTGCTCCATTTGCCAATGACATATATTCTGAAATTTAATCCAAAATGAAATTAGGTATTAATTTTGATTTGCTTCACTGTTTCGCTTCTAAAACAAAGAAATCTAATTAAAGGTGTAATACGTATGCTACAGAATAGCCTAAAGTCAGTCCAATTTAAAAGAAAATTGTATGTACAGATGTAACTCTGTCCTATTTCCTCTCGGTCCTCCCACCTCATGAATCCCAGAATACATAAAGATGATGTTCTGCCCTGTTCTCTCAGCCAGTGTTTCTTGCAGTCCTAATGCAGTCTTTCCATTGGTGATGGGCACCCAAAATTAATTCACAGCTGAGTGGTAACATTTGCTAAAAAGATAACCTTGAACTCTGCTTACCTGCCAAACAGTATTCAGCAAATCTGTTCCATATCCTCTCCTTTAGTTTTTATTGTCTCTGGATCTTTGCAATCATGTAATGATTGGACAAAATAGAGAAAAAGGAGAGGTTTAATTAGTATAAACAAAACCAATGTAAATTATTCATGGAGATTCACCATTTTCAGTTGCCAAAGCCTCACTCTTGGTTCATTTAAACTTTTTTCAATAGCAATAATAAGATTTCAATGCAAATGAAGCTATTCTAAATTAAGTCTCACTTCTCAAATACTTACTGCAAACAAGAAGCACACACCCTATCCTCTTACTGGGCTGAATAATAATTTGAAAATAAAGGTAGAGCAGATAAATCAACTCAGATTTAATTTATTCATTAAATATCACATATGTCCACATATGATTCTTATTCAGGTTAAAAAGCATAAACCAACTAAGACACCATAAAACTAACACAATAACAGCACATTAAAATGAAAAACAAAGATAATTGGAATTGTTAAATTGATACTATTTTTTTTTGCTTTCAGAAGTAGTTAAAAATATTAAAATATTAAAAT
>VZRL01000151.1:0-15981 GCA_013397895.1 Origma solitaria
CCATCCCATCCCATCCCAAATGAAGATGTCCTTTTAGAGGTTCGGCAGTTCCAGCAGTAACCTGGCCACAAGAAGCAGTCCTCAGGCAGTGCAGAGCACTGTGTGACACCATGGCAGAGCTGCTCTGCCTCAGGGTGACCAAACGTGCTCCAAGCAGCCCGACACAAACCCTAGGGACAACTGGCAGCTGGAGAAGTGGCCCTGCAGCCCCCCTGCAGCAGCACCACCATGGGCTCCACTGTCCAGGGGAATGGAGGTGGCTCTTCTGGATGTGCTTTTACTTCCAAACCCCCCAGGCTGAGGCAAGGCATCCCCGGGGAGATGTTCTCCCTGCTGGACCTCTCTGACACAAAGCTGCAGAATCTGAGATCCTCAGAGGCTGAACCTCAAAGTTCTCACATCAACCCCAAGGCAAAGCCTGAAAATGCTCCATAAATGCCCCAAATCCAATGTGTCCATCCCCTGGGCTTGGCCATTTCAGTTGAAGTGGAGCAGAGCAGTCCTGGGAAGAGCTCAGTCCTTCAGCAGAAGCCAATCTCAGTCACGGCCCTCTGCATGGTGGGAGGTGTCAGTGACCCCCGCAGGACTGGCCAGACCCTCCTGACCAGGGCCACCAACCCCTGACCTCTGGGGATTGGATTGGGTGGGGATGTTCCAAGATTCCTTATCCAGTCCTCTCGCAGGAAAGTTTGAGTAGGAGAGGCACAATTCCCAGCAATAACAGCTCTGCACTGGGATATCTGGCAGCCCAGACTGTCATTTAAGGATTGTCCCCATACCCATCCCTCCTCAGCAGAATTAGGGTGGCAGCCTCTGCTGTGGCCCCAAAATCATGGATTTGCTGCTCCACTGTGCCCTTGGCAGGAGAAAGGGTTGGGAAAAGCCAAGAGGAGAAAAGGAAACTCACCCAAGGTGTCACGGGAACCCCTGGGACGAGCACAGAGGGGCTGCAGCAGCTCTCGTGCCACCCAGGACGGCTCCACTGTGCCCGTTCCTGCTGCCAGCCCTCAGACACTTCCCTGTGGTGGCACCTCCTCTCCTCACACTCCCAGCAGCAGCTTTCCCTCCAGCCCCTCCCAGCCCAGCTGGAGAACACCCCATCCAGCTGAGCTGGGGGCTCAGGCTGCTCCCCTCACTGGGGATGCTCCTTTTTCCTCCCCCGAGGCCCCCCAGGCCCCGGCAGCTGCAGCCCTCCCTGTGCCCAGCCCAGGCCAGAGGGAAGTGCCGCTGTGGGACCCCAGAGCAGCCCACAGGGACACGGTGACCTCCCCTAAGGCATCTCCATCCACAGCCCTTCCCAAACTGCTGCTGCTCTCCCCCACAGCTCCAAGTCCTCCTCTCCCACCTCAGCTGCCTTGGGAGTTGTTCCCAGGCTCAGCATCTGCCGTGTGACCTTGGAAAGTCCTTTGTGTCTCTGGAAATGTGTTGGCTCTGGGTATTTTTGCATAAGCTACTTTCCCTGGGATGTTTTGCCCTGGTGCTGAACACAAAGGGCTCGGTAATCAAATGAGGTCAAAGAAAATTCCAGCCAAAACCTCGGCAGCCTCAGTCCCTCCCCAGCAGCTCCCAGTGGGAACAGCCAAGAGCATCCCCAGGAGGACAGCTCAGGTTTGGGTGAGGGCTGTCCCTCTCTGGCAGTGCCAGAGAAATCATCACAGAAAGTGGGAATAATGCTGTGGAAATCAGCAGCATTCCATGGCATCCATGACAGCCCACGGGCATGGGATGGTGGTTCCCAAGGGTGGAAAAACAGGAGAAGGCAAACCCCAGCAGAGCTGCAGGTCCCATCCTCCTGCTCTCCGACACTTCCCATCTGAGGAGGAAGCCACGGGCCAGGAGCCGAACCCATCCCCACACAAACCCCCTCCCTCCCCAGGCCCTGCCCGGGAACTGAGTTTCCAAGAGCAACCCACACTTCTGCAATTTCAGAGATCTTCTTACCCCACCTTCCGTGTGCTGTGCCAAAAGGAGAAGTGCCGGGAGCCAGGGGGAAGTTGTGCCACCGTTTCCTATTCTGGAGGAGGATTTCAGGCTCCTGCCACATCTGAGGAGCACCCACGGCTCTGGCCACGCTGGGACTGCAAAGGGCCCGGCTTTGGGGCAAGCAGTTCCAGGAAGCTCAACAGTCGTGGGCCAGAAAATACAGAAATAAAGCCCACACGCAGATGGTCTGGTCAGAAATAACTGGGCTGTCCCTGGCACGTGCCAGGCTGTCAGATACCCCAGGGGGGCACGGGGCCAGGGAGGGCTGGGCAAGGAGAGGCACAGGAGAGCAGCTCCAGGGCCAAGCAAGACTTTGTGCTCCCCTGAATGACGGAGCACGTGGCTGGGCTGGGCACAAGAAGTCCTGGGATGCTCTCTCCTCTTTTGAGGGGTCAGTTCCCCTTCAGGCAGCACTGTCTGGTACTGGGGAGGAGCAGAGCCAGAGGAGCCAAGAAATCCACTCCTCCCCGTGTGCTCATGGGGCTGGATCTTCCCACCTGCCAGAACAGCTCCATCCTGAGCAGCCACTGCCAAAAACTGAAGGAAAGGCTCTTCCCGCCATCCATCACCAGAATGTTCCTCCATTTGATCAGCATGGGCATGAGGGCTCAGTTTTCCAGTCTGGATGAGACTCAAGCATCACTCTTTCCTTACAGCCATAAAAGCCTGGATTTCTGCTGCCACGATGAAAATCTCACCCCCGTTTAGAGGGGAAAATCTCCTGCCGCCCTTCCCCAAAGGGGGTTGATAAGCCCTGGTACCAGAAGCTTTCTCCAGCCCAGCTAAAGAGTGGCTGAGGCCTCAACACATTCACTTTTTACAAGTTCTTTCTGTAGCCCCTCACCAGAGAGGCAACTTGAGGTGTTTTTAGAGGAAATATCCACCAGCACTGGAATTACAGTGCTTTAATCAGCAGGGAGGGCATCCCAGCAGTCACAAGGTCAAAACACATCCATAATTCACACCTCGTTGGGTGTTACTGAGAGAACAGCACACAAGATCTGCCCTCTCTTAGGGCTTCCATCTCCCCTGAGCAAATGGGGAAATGTCTTTCTCGGATGGACCAAACCCTCAGGGACAGCAAAACTCTCTGGGGGCTCTACAGGCAGGTGGAGTCAGTCCCCAGAGGGAAACTCAAGGCCCTTGTCCAGCCCTGATGGTTTGTGGGGGAAGTAAGAAGGGCTGGTGAACATTTGCTCTTCTGGGATAAACCACAAAGAAAATGTGGCTGCATTTGGTATCAGTGGCCATTGCTCATCCTCAACAGACACTGCAGCCCAAGCCTTTCAGATGGGGTGTCTTCAACCTGAGGGATGGAGCTGCCTGTGTGAAAGGCTTGTTAGGATTAGAGAGAGTTTTCAGTTGCTTGGTCACACAGAGGGGCAGATTCACCTTCCTGAGCTATTCAGGCCTTCCCTCAGGTGGTTCTCACCCCAGCCCCACCCTCACCAGTGTCTCCTCTCCCACTGGGTGCCAGTCATTGCTGAGGAAGTGTCAGAGCAGGTCAGGCTGGGATAGGACCTCCCACAGCATCAACGAGCTGCAACCCCAGAGCAGTGGCCCAAGAGAAGGCAGCACTCAGGTTCCATCACTGCTGAGCAGGACAACCCCACCAGAGGAGTGGATCAAACAGGAAAACCTGGTTCCCCTCCAAAAACTCCCCAAAGCACAGCTGCTCAGAGGGGAAAAACCGCTGGGGGATTGAGGCTGACACTAAGCAGCAGCTAGAGACCAAAGCTGCCATTGCTGGCCTAAAAATGCTTCATCTTGACAAGGATTCAGTTGTCCAGAGGTGGCTGTGGATGGTCAGGGGCACTGTGCTCCCCAAGGAGTTTATTCACAGAACCCCAGAATGGTTTGGGCTGGAAGGGACCCCAAAGCCCATCCAGTGCCCCCCCTGCCATGGCAGGGACACCTCCCACTGTCCCAGGCTGCTCCAAGCCCCAATGTCCAGCCTGGCCTTGGACACTGCCAGGGATCCAGGGGCAGCCACAGCTGCTCTGGGCACCTGTGCCAGGGCCTGCCCACCCTCACAGGGAACAATTCCTTCCCAATATCCCATCCAGCCCTGCCCTCTGGCACTGGGAAGCCATTCCCTGTGTCCTGTCCCTCCATCCCTTGTCCCAAGTCTCTCTCCATCTTTCCTGCAGCTCCTTCAGATCCTGCAAGGCCACACTGAGCTCACCCCAAAGCTTCTCCTCCCCAGGTGAACAATCCCAGCTCTCGCAGCCTTCCCTCCCAGCAGAGCTGCTCCATCCCTCTGCTCATCCTGGAGCTCCTCTGGACTCTCTCCAGCAGCTCCAGCTCCTCCCTGTGCTGGAGCTCTTTTATTCCCATACACAGCAACTCTTCCTTCAGTCAGCCTTTCTGCCAGACCTTCCCTGAGCACCCTGCAGCCCCAGGGCTCTGCCCAGCAGGAGAAGCACCCAGGGAAATGAGGGAAGTCTGTCAAGCCCCGAAATCTTTGTGACCTTCTGCATGGCCAACGCTCCTGGGGTCCTGTTTCTTACAGCAACGTCCTTAAGGCCAGAAACTGCGAGATTTCCATCCTGAGCCCCAAAAAATGATGGAGTCCAAGCCACAAAGTAAGACAATGAAAACTAAATCATGCAGTAGCTTTGAAGCACCCCCATCAGTGCTTTGCTCTGGGTCTGTCCAGGGACAGGAGTCACTGCCTCCAACTTTACCTATGCAAAACTGAGGTGATTAAACAAATTAACATCTCCAGACACAGAGCACCTGATGTGGGGGGCAGCTCACCCCACCCAGCAGGAATCTCTTCTCAGGGCAGCCTGAGTCGAATTTTTAGGCCTCTCTTAGGCCATCCTGAAGCAAGACAACTCCCATCCTTGTTCTCCTGAGCTGCTTCCCACACACAAAACAGGAATAGTCCCACTTCCTTCCTTCGCCAGCAGTTGCACAACCAAATGTTTCAAAGCCTGTAAGAAGCTCAGATAAAGCAAGCACGGGAACATGGAAATTGCAGCCATTCTTAGTTGGGTTTTTACCTCCTTTCACCCCCAATTGCAATTCTTACCGAACAAAAGTAGAACCCAACATTTTTACAGGAGATTTTTTTCTGCTGAAGACCCCCAGGATTCCTCACTAGAATTGCACTTCTGGGAAGCCAGGTGTAAAATCTGAGTGCCAGAGGCTGGAATGAGCAGCTCTCCATAAACCAGCAGGCCAAGAAGGTCCTACAGTCGCCACTTTAAAACCTCTGCTCCAAGTTATTCCCACCTTTAAAAATGGAGTGTGCACTTTAAACCTTCCTCAGGTCAATTTTGTGCGGGTATTTCACCGATGAACCGCATTAGAGCGCTGATAACACAGAAAACACAAATTAGAGAAAATTGAGGCATCATTATTTAGTTATTTGGAGCATATGAAGGCTGGTAACAAATATCCATGGACGCCAACAGCCTGGGATGTGTGGGACAGGGCAGCACAGGTGACCTTTCCACACCAGAGTTGGATCGGCTCTTCAGCCAGGAGTAAAATTCCCACCAACTGTGGGAGGACCAGGCACAAAACCTCACCTGAGGTTATTCGAGGCATCAGCTGCCCTGTGCCCAAAACCAAGCACCTGCCAGCCCTGCTGGAGGGAGGGTCATCCCTTACCACCCTGCCAAGGCTCCGTCAGGAGCAGCTCCAGGACACTCCACAGTTGTGCTCAAGCAGGATTTGGAGCGAAGGCAGAGGAATGGGGAAGGCTCCAGCGCTGCTAGCACTGCCTCTCCTCTCGAGTCAACTTTTTTTTGAGTCACTTTTTAAATAAGATAAGTTAGGCAGGCAGGGCTGCCCCTAGAACTGACAAAACCCAACCATGAAAAATTTGAGTGATTTCAGAGTGAAACCATCATGGTGTTGTCATCCTGGTGATGAACTTCTCATCACAAGGTTTCTGACCAGAGCCCAGCTCCAGGCCCTTGGGCACTGCCAGGGATCCAGGGGCAGCCACAGCTGCTCTGGGCACCTGTGCCAGGGCCTGCCCACCCTCACAGGGAACAATTCCTTCCCAATATCCCATCCAGCCCTGCCCTCTGGCCGTGGGAAGCCATTCCCTGTGTCCTGTCCCTCCATCCCTCGTAAATATTCTCTCTCCATCTTTCCTGCAGCTCCTTCAGGCACTGAAAGGCCACAGTTGGGTCACCCCAGAGCTTCTCCTTTCCAGGCTGAGCAATTCCAATTCCATCAGCCCTTCCTTGTGGGAGATGTGCTCCATCCCTCTGATAATCCTGGTGCCTCCTCTAGAACCAGACATTCACCAATAACTGAGCAGGGATCACAACATTTCCCATTGTTTTTACATCTGGCCTGACCTGAGCTCAAACCAGGCATTTGAAGCTCTGCTGCTTCCCTATCCAGGCCTGAATTTTAGCCCAACTGTGCATTTCCCTGAGGAACGGGAGCAGCCTGGGATGTGTCACGGCCTCACACAAGTAAAGCCACCTGAAGACTTGTGGAACTTTCTGTAGGTGAGAGATTTCTTTGTTATAAGGTTGGAAGTGTGAACAGGGAGACCACAAGCAGCACCAGACCCCAGCACAAAGTGCAGGGGAAACTGAACCCACACCACTGTTAATGCCCAGCACAGAACTGCCCTCAAACCTCCCCAGCTCCCATTCTGAACACTGCGACCCCCCCCGATTTATTGCTAACACATTCTTTTCTACACTCTCTGCTTTCCAGGCCAGGATCTGGTGTGATTTTGCCACACACATAACAGGGGAATTCCTCTCACTCCCCCTTAAAAGCCATGATGAGTTTGATGCTGAGAAATACCAATCTCTGAATTAGTCCCACCGAGCCAGCACTGAGTGGAACAGAGTGGGACCTTCTGTCCTTCTCCAGAGTGACATTTGTTTGTCTGCAGCCCCAGGGACTCAGTGCAGGCTCCAGCCAGAGATGCTCTCACCACTGGCACTATCCTGCCTTCATTTCAGCTCCAGTATTTTTAGCTTCTCAGGAGCACAATGCTCCTGAACTGTTCAATTTTCCACCTTTGGGAAGGGAAAGGCCCAGGGAGGGAAGTGTCTCCCTGGTGCTGTTCTTACCTTTTTGCAGTGGTTTTTGAAGGAAACTGCAAAAGTCCCATTCCTAGAGATGCTGAAGGACAAGGTCCAAATTGAAGGATGAGGAGAATATGTGCCCTGGTCTGGTGGAGGTGGGAAATGGGATAAACTTCCCACAGAAACGCTGCTGTGAAGAGGAGACTGATCTGTGCCCATGTCCTTGAAGGCAGAACAGGCAGCAACAGACTCAGAGGGACAGGGGCATCATGGTCCTTGTCCCCAGCCCAGGAGGGACCCCCAGAAACCTCCCAGCCTGCACCCCAGTGCCCTTCCCACCCTCCTGTCTTGGACAGAGGAGCAGATACAGAGCTCTGGGAATGTCTTGGATGTCACCATTGTGCAGCACACCTGACACTCACAGTGACTTTCTGAAAAGAACAAATGGCTGGGAGGGGATCCAGCCCCATCCTGTGCTGCTTTCCCTGTCCCCTCCACCAGCACTGTGCTCAGCCTCACACCCAGAGGGCCAAGGCTGGCAGGTTCCAGCAGCCTGGCCTTTGCTTTCTGCTCAGGAGCACAAATCTCCTCTCCTCTTGCTCTCATCAGCAACAGCAGCTCTGAAATCGGGAGCACCTCCACACCTGCCTGGAATCCCACACAGCTCTCAGCCAGACTGGGATGGGCATGGAGAAGCCACCCAGGACATCACCAACCCCAACATCATCCCTGCCCACTCACTGGGCTCTGTGAGTTCAGTGAAACTCAGCCAGGGCAAGAACAGCCTCTCTTTTCCTCCTCAAAAACCCCAAGGCCAACAGAAATGACACCGATCTGATGTGAGTAAGAGCAGCCCAGTTTTACAGCTCGGTTTTCAGAGAGGAAATACTCTTGTTCCTGGCACCAATTCTGAAAGCCCCTGGCCACATGATGCAAGAGTTAATTTTAGTCTCTACCAGTCATTGTCACCACAGCAAAGGTTGAAGTTTCACCCAACATCACAGCTAATTCCAGGCTCCAGGACAAGTCCCATGAGGATTTAGGCTGGGGACAGCCATGGTGTGGTCACAGCCCGAGAGGAGCTGGGTGTCACCAGCAGGATGTGATGGAAACCCCAGGCCTGCTCCTCAGGGAAGGTGGAAGCTCAGCACAGAAGTTCCTGTGTGCCACAGGAGAGACCGGGGGAAAAATAAAAAAATTCAGCAAATGCATCATGTCGAGGGGAAGAAGAAGGTGTTTTCCAAAACACAGCAGCAGCCCCAGCTGTTCCTGCTGAGATGGAAGTGAAGGACACCCCAGTGTGCAGTGATGGCTCCCAGCACTCCCAGGGACAGCACACAGGGTACATCCTTGCTGGGAGGGACTTACAGCCTCACCCTGGGGTGAGGGTGATGGACTTCCATCCCTGCTGGGAGGGTCTTACAGCCTCACCCTGAGGTGAGGGCGATGGACTCCCAGGTATTTCCCTGCTCAGCAGGAATACCCCCCGAAGCCTGTGGGACACCTGGGATTGGGGTCCTTGCCCACACGGAGCAGGTGCTGAGCTCCCTCCCAACAGTTCCTGGCAGCTGAAGATGCTCCAAGGAAGTGCTGGGATTGGGAGGGAGCCCAGCACCTCCTGCTCCAGGCACAGACCCCGTGTCCCACATTTCCTACAGCAGATGCTCTGTGCAAGGGCTTCTTTGGCCGTGGTCCCTGGAGAAAATCCCTTTTCACTGTGCGAGGTCACACGTGGGTGGCACTGTCACGTTCAGGACAGCATCACACAGGAGGGAAACACCAATACTGCGACATCAGGAAGCCTTCTCATCATCCCTTCTGTGTTCCACTGACCCAGCACTTCCTGTGCCTCTCCAAACCCTTCCCAAAACATCTTGCCCCCCTGCAAATGTCATGTGGCTCCCTGTTCTGCTGCAGCAGCTCACAGGAGGGGTGCTGAGTTGTTTGGGGTTTGGGTTGGGTGTGTTGGGGTTTTTCTATTGCAAAAACATCTCCCAGCCTGAACAGGGGCAGGGACCATCCCCATCCTGCACCCCAGCAAGGTGGGGTCCCTCACAGAGGGGACCCCAATCCCTGCCCCACTGCCTTCCCCCTGCAGCTCCCTTGTGATGAGGGAGGGAGCGCTGATCCTAATTCCTTCTGGCTATTTGGAAAAACAAGTTTACACGTGAGATTTCAATTGGCTCTGTCTCTGCTTAACTCCTCCAGCTGTGAAACAAAGTGAGTGAGAGACAAAGCCCTACAAACAAGCAGCGTGACCATTTCTGAGGGCTTTTTGTGAGCTCTAATGCCAAACCCACTAAACAGATTAACTTCCAGCATAAACAAGCAAGTAAATCTTTCCCTCAAGGCCCTGTGTAGCCAAAGGAAGCTTTAGAAGTTGCTTCCTGCCATTGTGGAGGCCCTGCTGGGAACCCAGGAGCCTTTTCAGTCCCTGGCTTGGTTGCCCAAACGCTTCAGTTTACTCCCAGCACCGCTGGCTGCAGCAGCACAAAGGACAGATGGTGGCAGGGATGTTTTTGGCTGTCCCTGTCACCCTCAGGCCAAGGGCAGGTGGGGCTGGGATTCGCAGATCTCACAGGAGGCTGTGAGCCCCACTTTGAGAGGCACAAGCACAGCATCCCCATGGACTGATGGGAGTAAAGGAAGTCTCCACATGGGGAGACAGCACAAGGAGAAATTGGATCAGACAGCAGTGGTCAGCCCAGGCTCCACCCCCTGAGCACCTTCAAGCTGCCACAGCAGCATCCACCCTTCCTTTTGAGAGGAGAACAGTGAAACCTTCCCAAACCCCGTGCTCACCTCTGGGGAGCAGCAGGCTCAGTGCTGCAGCCCAGCTGTGCCAAACCTGTGTCCCAGGTGTGCCAGAGCTGCAGATGTGCAGGAGGCCAGGCTGCACCAAGGGAAGGTGCTGGCACAGGGTGGCTTGGGGCAGTCCCACCACAGGGAGCAAGGTCCAGGCCCCTGGACTGTCTCTGCCGAGGGCCCTGAGCTGGGCCATCCTTTGGGCTGGCCCAGTGCAGCCATCAGAGCCACATCCCTGCCAGCCCAAGAATCCATGGAGAAGACAAGCCAAGAGGTGATCCTTCTCCACAGGCCCTATCCATGGCTCTCCATCCCCTCTCTCCAGCTCAGGGACTGTATCTGAAGGTGACACCACAGCCACAAGCAGCACCAAAACCAACCCAACTCTGAAGAGCCTCTGTCCAGGCTGGCACAGCCCTGACCTGCAGAGCAAGGCCCCAGATCCCCCCCAGTACCCATCCCAGGAGCAGGGAGTGCAGCACATGGACCACTTCCAGCCCCCAGCTCCTCCCAGGATGGGAAGGAGCGTCCTGGTACAAGGGCTTTCTCCCAGAAGGGGCAGTCCTTCATCCCAGCCAAGCTCCTGAGAGCTGCGAGGAGAGTGACTGGAAAAACCCAATTCCCACATTCAGAGGCTGTTCCCTTCATCCTAAAGCATCACATGGTGATCTGGTTGGAGCCCACCGAGAGCAGGTGGGATGATGTTTAATGCTCACCAGGAGCAGGTGGAATGGTGTTTAACGCTTACCTGGAGCAGGTGGGATTGTGTTTAATGCTCACCAGGAGCAGGTGGGATGGTGTTCATGGCTCACCTGGAGCAGGTGGGATGGTGTTCATGGCTCACCTGGAGCAGGTGGGATGGTGTTTAACACTCACTATCCTCCATCACTTCTAAACCCAGCACCAGGATCTGAAGCTCAGGGCCACAGAGTTCCCAGGCTCTAGGTGCGCTCTGGGCCATAAAAGTGGGTTTGCAATCATTTCTTCACATCCTGGAGTTCCCTAAGAGGTTTGCACCCCGTGGCACCAAGACCAGATCAATCTGGGGACAATTTCCTTTTAATGAGCAGCCCTTTGGGAACATTAACCTCGTAGGCTTTAATTGCAACGCAGCTAATTAATCCAGGGAGGCCTCAAGCAGAAGCCCTGTCAGGCAGGATTCCCACAGCTGGATGAGGAGCAGCAGGGATCTCTCCCAGGCTGGAATTCCCTCAGTCCCACTGCAAAGCCTCCACACCTGAGAGAGGCCGTGCCTCCCCCAGGCAGCTGCAGACTCTGTGTGTATCCATTTATGAGTTTTATCAACACAAAGACACCAAGAATGAAGAAACATTTGTGGAGTTTCACATGTACAGACTGCCAGAAACAATGAGAAAAGGGAAATGGCACCTGAAAGGATGGGAGCTTGTTTGCCGAGAAGCCTCTGGGCTGAGGGTTTAAATAGACACACAGCAATGGGGGAAGCAGCTGAAAGGGGAAGCGTTTCATCCTAATTTGAGACAACAAAGAATGGGCCTTTGTGGAAGGGATGAAAAACACTTCTGCAGGCTCAGGGCCTTTCCCAAAGTGTGCACACAGCAGCCGAGCCCCATCCACACAGCCCTGCGCTGGAACAGGCAAACACGGGAGTGAAAACAGCCCCAAGTGACCACACAAACCCCTCCAACACAGGATACAAACATGGCAAATTCCCTCCCCCAGCAGCTGCTTAGGACAGTCACAAGATCAGGTTGGATCTGAGCTCTTCCTGCTCAGACAAAGCAGCGTCGGGCAGCCGTGAGCGGCGTGACCGGGGATCCAGTGTGCTCCATCCCCGGGCACCCCCATCACATGGGCTGCTCATGCCAGCTCTGCTCACTTCTGCTTCAGCCCACCCCAAAATAAGCACCAGCGGCATTTCGGGAGCACCCGAGCTGCTCTCAGCCCAAGCGCTGTGGAATTTTGAGCAATGAAACAGAGCATTCGAGGGGAAGCCAAGGCCCATCCCCGTCTGCCTTACAAATACAGTGCCCCTGCGGCACCCAGAGTCATTGATATAATTGCCACTGATAATTGTCATTGATCAATCTCACAGCGCCGCGGCACCGCCCCATGCAGCCAGGGAGCGCTTTCCTATTCCCCTTTATACTCAGCGAGAGGCTCGCACTCACATCTGCTGGCTGAAAACACGTGCGGAGCTTTTCCCCGGCCGGCCCAGGTGGGGAGGCAGCCCCGAGCCCTCCCCGGGCACGCCGAGGGCTCTGGCCCCGTTCCGGGAAGGAGCGGCGCAGGTGCGAGCGCTGAGCCACAGCTGCCCCGGGCTCGGCTTTGCGGCAGGACACTGAACCTGGCCGAGCTCCCAGGTGCTGCAGGTGAAACACAGCTGAGGTGAAACCAGCCCAGCCTCGCGCTCCTAACCCCCAAAGCATGCTGCTTCCCCCAAAGCACGCTCCCGGAGCATCACTCCGCTCCAGCCCCACAGACCCAGCTCCCTTCCAGCCGCACATCTGCCATCCCAGCCCAGCATTGCCGCTGCGCCAGGGAGCCGATCCGCCGCAAGCTGAAGTTTGTTTTGTTTTTTTTGTTTTTTTGGTTTTTTGGTGGGTTTTTTTTTTTTTCTTCTCAGTAGCAGAGCTTGAAATCAGAGATGAACAAGTCTGAAGGAGCTCCTGCCTGGCCTCTCATGTATTCCAGATGCACATGCTCCAGTCGCCGCTTGCCAAACAGGATACGAGGCGCAAGGAAATAAAGCATTTTATCTTCAAGCTTTTCCAAGAGGGTATTAGAAACAATGGGGAGGAAATACAAAATTAACACTAGAGAAGAGCAATTGGCAGTGCCCTTGCGAGGCTGTTCTTCATTACAAGGCTGCCTATTCAGTGGCTTTCATTAGGAAAATCACATCGCAGAGCCATTCCCAACAGTGTCCCTATTTCCTAATTAGGCTTCGCCAAAGGGCTGCATCTCTCAGTTCCCACCCGGCACACAATCACAACAATTACCATTTCATTGCACCCGACCGCCGAAAACACCGCAATTAAAGCATCTGAGGAGTCACACGGGCGTGTCAGCAGGGAGACAAGTTCTCACGTCGTGTTAATTGGCAGCCAAAGAGAGATCAGAAGGACGGGAACGGCGGGGTTTGGTCTCCATGCTGGGAAAGGCGCTCGGGAGCTGCGGCCGCTCCCCAGGCTCCCACCCAGGAGGCCGCGGCGGGGCTCGGTGCCAGCACGGAGCACTGGCGACAGGTCCTGTCCACCCCTCCGGGCTGCGGCACAGCGAGATGCTCGCTGGATCCTCGGGAATATCCTCGGATCACACCCACGGCACCAAACAGCCCCGAGCCAACCCCAGGTGGAAGCAGAGGTCACCTGGAGCCCCCCGGCGATGGCTTTGGATGGGTGGGACCCTGTCCTCACACCGGACATGGGAGAGAGGATAAAGATGGGCAGTCCTGCACTGCCGAGCCCCTGAGGGAGGTCTTGCAGAGAGGAGGGAAAGAGCTGCGGCTGTGGAGCCTCGATTGCATCCACAGGTCACATTCTCCTCCAAGGAGTGACATTTCCAGCCCAAACCAGCAAAGCACAGAGCTGCAATGAGGGAAGACCTGCTGGGCAGCAGAGCAGTGCCCAGGGATTTGGAGAGGGCAGAGCTTCCATAAAAACCTCATCTTCCCTCCCCATCCTCTCACCTGGAATTCAAACTGCTGCTGGGAGCAGAGTCCAGACAAAAAAGGAGCCTCTCACTTCTCAGAACCACCTTGGGGCACCCACCTGAGCACTCTCCCCTGACACCCTCAGGCACGATTTCCCCCTTGCAGAATAATAATGCAAAATTGGGCAGCCCCGCTATGCTCAGTGGGCACCCAAAAAAGAGAAGTTGAAACTACTCCAGGGTGAGCTGCAGCATGGCAAGGTCCCCATGCCATGCTGGGGCATCCCTGGTCCCCAGCAGAGCCAGAGCACTGAATTTGGCATCCCTCAGCTCTGGGGGCTGCTGCAGCATGGGCAGCTCACCCTGCCAGAGCAGCCTCTGCTCCCTCTCTGCCAACACTTCCCACTGCACTGAAGGGATCCTTCTGAGTGCAAAACCCACATCTTCATTTTCACATTCAGCAAAAAGGCACACGAGGCCAGTTTGGGTTGGTTTCTCTCCCAAATGGATGCCCTGATCTCCATAGGGAGGAGGGAAAAGCCAGCAGCACCAGCCTACAGCAGCAGAGATGTGGGGCTGCCCACACCCAAGCAATGCACACCAGCGCTCCGCTCTCTCCTTCTGTAGAAGCATCTCCAACACTTCCCATCCCCTTTCCTCTGCCCTGGGCAGGCTGCAGAGCTGTCGGGAACAGGACAGGGATGGCCACTCAGAGCCAGGGAAGGCAGAGCGCTGAGGTCCCCCCTCCTCAACTCCGCAGGACAACATCACAAGGCTGCAGCTGGCCTCGGACCACACTCACGTCCAGCTCCCGCTGCAGCAGCCCTGGCTCTGCTCAGCTGCTTCCTTCAGAAAGCTGTGGAGCATCCCCAGCGGCACCTGTGCCCTCCAGCCTCATGGAGTCACCGTCACTGTGGGATGGAACCACTGCAACCACCATGGCCAGGCTCCGCTCGTTATCTTCTCACCTTTCTGCATTTGAGCTCTAATCTGAGCGACACCCAGAGCTCCAAACCACTTTGCAATCAGGTTTCGGAAACACTTTGCTACTCCATCCGAGTTCTTTGCTTTGAACAAGAGAAAAAAAAACTGAACACCAAACCAACAGAGCTTTCTAACACCCAGGAAAATTAAACCATTGACATCCTGCATATCCCTGGAGTTTGAACCGAATTGAGATTTAGAAAATTGATCTAAATGGGAAAACGAAATAAATTGCAGCTGTTCAGCACCAGGGCAAGCAGCAGGAGCAGCACCAGCCTGCAGCTGCCTGAGCAGTTTTGCTGTACCGGGAGCAGCAGAGTCCCGAAACCAGCCCTTAGCAAAGCTAACGGGTGCGGGGTGACAGCAGCCAGATTGTCACAAACAAGAAAACAAAGGGCTGAAAGCTCTTTTCTCCCGCTTTCGTTAGTGATTTGAATCAGCAGAGCCTTTTCCTCCCTCAGGGCTCACACCTCCGGAGCAGCTCAACATCCTCTCGGGGAGGTGCAGGACGGAGCACGGCCCGAGGCCGGGCTGGGCACTGTCTGGGTGACACTGGTGACAGTGGGAGGCCACAGGAGCACCTGACGGAAGGCGCTCCTTGGCAGGCACAGCACTCAGCACGGCTGCTGCAAGAGGCAGCGCAGGGACAGCTCGGGGCTGGCGCGTGTCCAGCCCCCGATGCCGGAGGGGCGGCACGCTGCTGAGCTTGTCACATCCCAAACCACATCCTGTTGCCAAAGCAGAACCTTCCCTGGGGCTGCACCTCAGCCCCCTCGGGCTGCGCAGAGCCAGCGGAGGGAGCAACAGGCGACTTGTGACCTTTGGGTCCCTTCAGGGGAGGGCTGCTGCTGCAGTGACCGGGCTGAGTCACTGCCAGCAGCCCTGCCAAAACTCCAGGCGGGGAGTGGAGAGCCCCCGGGATTTCCCGGGGACCCAGCCACGGCAGGGTGGTCCCCTGGGGCGGGCACGGCCCCACACCTGGGCCCCGAGTAGCAGCTCCGTGGGGCCGCGGAGGAAAACAAACCCCGAGTCCCGAAATGAGTCACGGCAGCCGGGCCGTCCCCAGGCGCGGGGTGACACCGGCTCCTCCTGGCCAGCCACAGAGCACCCTGCGCTGCCAGGGCACCCCGAGGGAGACGCCGTGCGGGGTGCCCCTTCCAAGGGTGCGAGGGAAACTCCCACCCCGGGGAGTGAGCCCCGCTGGTGGGTTTAAGGGGACGCCCGCAGTTACACGGGATGTCCGCGTTACAGGGGTTTCAGTCCCCCTCCGGTACCCCATTTACAACGAGCCCCCGCAAAGCACACAGCCCCCTCCGGGCACGGCGGTGCCCTGTGCACCAACGCCCCAAACCCACACGTTACCGGACAGCCCCGGGAGACAAGAAATTCCTCGTCCTCCCCACGCTCGCAGTGTACGGAGCCCCCCGCCCCGCTCACCCCCGGGCTCGGTGTGTGCGCGGTGCCCCCGCCCTGGTCACACGGACGCTCCGGGCACAGGGACATCCCGGGCTCGGTGTGTGCACGGTACCCCCGCCCCGGTCACACGTCCCGTCCCCCCCGGCTC
>VZRL01000151.1:16375-31507 GCA_013397895.1 Origma solitaria
ATCCATCCCTCCATCCATCCATCCATCCATCCATCCATCCCTCCATCCATCCATCCACCCATCCATCCATCCCTCCATCCATCCTGTCCATGATGTGAGCTTGTTTTCGTTCCCTCCCTGCACTGCCCTTTCCCTCACCTTTTCTGGGCAAACCCTCAGACACTCCATGCCAGTGCCAAGCCCAGGATGGTGACACCAGGCTGGGGACCTGCTGCTGGTGAGTGCTCTGGTGGCACCTGGGAATGGCCTTTTCCTGTTGCCTTCAGGGCTGCACCTGAGCAAAGGCCCGTCCCACCTTTAGTCCTGGCAGCCACACCTGTCCCCTGGCCCACCTGCACATGGGGCTCGTGGCCGGATCCCACCCAGCCGGTGCTGTGGGCAGGGGCAGGAACCTGGGCGGGTTTCTCTGCGGATTTCAGTTGTCGGAAGAGAGTGACCGCTGCCGCTGCTGCTCCGAGACTCGAAACCCACTCGGAGGCCAAAATAGCTGTGGGTTTTGCAGTGAAATTCCAGCGAATTTTAAAAAAAATGAAGGCAGTCAGAGCCAAAATCCCCTTTCATTGGTGACCCATTGACACAACCGCCCGCTGTGCGAAGTGCGTGGGACGAGAGCCGCGGGTGCCTGCGTCACCTGTGCCAGGTGAAACCCCTGCGGAAGGACATGGGCTCAGCCTTCTCTGGCTGAGCGGCCACCAGCAGTTCCGAAGAAATCCTGGGGCAGCAAAAATAGCCAGGCAGGGAAGGTCTGGTGTCGATGTCATGGTGCCACCTGCCCCAAGGCACTGCCCTGGGTAACAGCTCAGGTGGAGCTTTGTGTGCCAGACCCTCTTGGCTCGAGCTCGTCACTGGATGCCAGCCTGGGATGCCAATCTGATCTTTCCTACTCTTCTTCCCCATTCCCACCACCTCATTTCAGACCCAGCTTTTCAGGCACATCCCTGAACTGGAGGAACTGGAAGGTGTCTGAAGGGCCAGAGCTGCAGAGGCCAAACTCCTCTGGGTACTGGGGCTGCACTATTTCCCCTCCTGTCCCATTGCCTCCCCACCTGAGGCACTGGAAGCTGCTGGTTTTGCTCCTGGGGGCTCGGAGCAGCTGAGGAAGTTACCAAACATGGTCTGGGGGGGCTCGTGGTGGCGGAAGGAAGCGGAGGAGGGCAGGGAGGGGTCATGCCAGGGCTGCAGCAGTGACAAACAGCAGCGTGGGGCCACCAGGCTGACACAGCCAGCTCGGGGAAAGGGCTCTGGAGCAGAGGCACCTCCAAGAGATGTCGACACCAGCATGTTCCTGGGAGTTCCTGGGAGCAGGGAGCTGTGTTCCTCTTTCCTGCTCAGCTGTTATGAGTTCAGGGGACCCTGGCGATGACAATGCCACGCTCCAGGGTGACAGCAGGTGGCAGGGAGTGATCCCAGCTGGCTTTTAGGGTCACACAGAGAGCAGGAATGGCATCTCCAGTGGCTCCCACCCACGAGGCGCAGTTCCATCGAGCGTGGCTGCAGTGACACCGACAGCGATGCTGGAGCTGACGGAGCTGCAGCTGGATGAGGACCATGGAGCACATCCCAGCTCCGTTCCTGCCCCTGGAGCTGCCGGGCAGCCCGAGGCAGGAGCAGGAGCAAGTTGAGCCTGTGCTCTGCTGACGCTCATTTAGACCTTTGGGTTCTCTGTAAATGCCCCAGGGCACGCGGCGTGAAACGCTGACCTGGGGACAGCTCCCTGTGCCAGGGACAGCGTGGCACCACCAGCTCTGAGGGAGCAGCTCCACGCTGGGGACGCTGGGCTGGCAGCACCGCTCTGCCTTTGTGCCCCCCTGAGCTGCTTCGTCCCTCACAGCTGAGGGGCAAGGTAGAAACACCTGAATATCTAAGTGTGAGTTCCAGCCACAGAAATGCCCATATCAGTTCAAGTTCAGAGGGCACAAATTCAGCCACGTCCCTGCTTCCAGGAGCCCGAGGGCCACCTCCTCTGCTCCAGAGATGCTCAACAGCCAATACAGGGATAGAGAGCAAGGAATTAAATATAAAGGTCATTTTTCTGCAAGCAACTCCAAAGCAACTCATGGAACCCCTCGGCTGGGAGAAGAGCAAACTGTGCACAAAGCTGGAAAGGGATTTCCAGAGAACATTCCTAAGCAAATCAGGTTTCCCATGTATGCAAAGGGGTGGCCAGGAGGCCAGCAGGCCGCGAATGTGTCCTGTGATAGCATGACTCTGCTGCAATCAAATCCTTCTGCATTTCCAGGAATGGGAACCTACAAACCCAGCTCTTCCTTCCCTGGCTTCTGCTTTGACTCCTTTTCCTCCAGACCTGCAAAAAGGCCCCTCTTAGGTGACTGCTGAAAAACAGGACTTGCCCTGGGCTCACAGAGAAGCTCAGAATTTCATAGAATTATAGATTTGTAGAGTCACAGAATGGGTTGGGTTGGAAGGGACCTTAAAGATCATCCTGTCCTAACCCCCTACCAGGGGAAGGGACACCTTTCACTGAATAGGTTGCTCCAAATCCTGTCCAACCTGGCCTTGAACACTTAGTTCCCCTTACACTTCAGTTCAACATGATCTCGTTCCCATTGCTGTGTGCTCCACACCCACACACACCCCCTGGCACAACTCAGACCACCCCACGCACTGGGAATCAATCAGCTCCCCCCACAAAAGCCAAAATGCCATAAAGTCACCAGCTCCCCACTCAGGCCAGGCACTGCAGACTGCAGCCAGCACATTGCCACGGGGTGCTGCTGACTGAGGGTTTCCGTCTCATGTGGGGTGGCTGACCCTGCCCTTACACAGGCCTGAGGCTGCTGTGTGCTGCTGGGGCTGCCCAGGCTCCAGGTGAGCCCACTGCTTCCCTCTCCCGCGTTCCCACACTAACAGAGAAACCCAGCCCTGGCGGAGCAGCTCTGCAGCCTCTCCCCACTGCCTGTCCCTCAGAGGAAAGGGGAAGCAGGGTCACTGAAAAGGGAACCTTTTGCTCTCTGGTTTTCCCCACAACTTGTGTTTTTCATTTCTCACTGCGAGCTCAGAGGATCCTGACAGACTCTTCCAGAGCCCTTGAGAAATGAAACTGAGCCAGAGACCTCAGTGCAGGCAAGTCTGACCCTGGAGGTTCCCCTTCCACCTCGTGTGGAGGAGGTGACAGTAGAACTTTACGTGACCCAATCTGCTGAGGTGTGAAAGGTTTTCTGGCCAGTTCTGGACTGGGAGGGCTCCAGAGCTGTCACACTTTTGGCAGATGTGTCTGATCTGCATTTTTCTGTCCTCCTGTGCAAGGGCTTGGGGTGTCCAGATCAAACCCTCGTTAACGTCTGGATTTCTTCCACCTTCTTTCTCAGGTGCTTCTTCCCCAGAGACAGTCTGGTTCTGGTTTGGGATCTCACAGTTCAGCTGCCCACACTGCCACCACCACCCTGGGGACACGAGCAGGTCCCTCAGCCCCCCGTGCCTCAGTTTCCCTCTGCCCTGCAGCAGGTCCTGCTGTGGCTGATACATCCTGCACCCTTGGGACCATTCCTGTTTCACTCTCTGACCTGTCCATGCTCCAAGCCACATGGAAGATTGCTGGAAGCATCCACACCTCTCACAGGGAGAACGAAGTTGAGCTGAAATTTGAGTAGAAATTTGCTGCAGTAAAACCAAAGCTATTCCCACTGTAACATCAACAAGTGTGGTGGGAATTGTAGAAGGAGCCAGACCCCGTCCTGCCCTTGTGGCCATGGCACTCTGGGATTGGGATTCCAAGCTGTCTGTGGCTGGTGGCCCTCTAAGGGCCCAGTGGGTGAGGCAGAGCTGTGGAAGAGGGCGGGGAGCTCTTTTCCTATGGGAGAAACAGGGAATGACAAGAAAGGGGTGCAGAAATCAGGGCTGGGCTGGAAAGCAAGGGGAGCCACCCCCTGCACCAAGGCAGAGCTCTCACAGACACTTGTCTGCCCTGTTCCCAGGCCCACCACAGATCGAGGATCCCCAGTATCCCCAGCAATGCCAGCCCAGCTCAGTCCTTACTGCTGGAAAGCCTTTCCCAATGCCGGTCCCAACTGCCCTGGTGCTAATTAGTCCAATGAGCTCTCTTATTGCCGATGCCTTCTGGAGGAGAGCCCTTCTCACACTCCGTGCTGACCTTGTGGTGATCTCTGGGCACAAATCCTGCCCGGGGCTCGGTCCCTCGGTGCGCACAGCCCCGGGGCTGCCGGCATTCCCAGCTCCGCTCACCTCCGGCTCCGGGCGGGATTCAGCCGAAGCCGGAACATCCTTGCCTCACTTTTCAGAGCTCCCTGCCCTGACAGCAGGGGATTCCTGTCCGGATCACCCTCCGGGACCAAGAGGAGCGCAGGCGGCCCCGGAAGGAGCAGAGCCCTGGGCAGAGCCGGGCTGGGAGCGCCTTTCCCGTGGGCTGAGGTTTCCACCCCGTGTCCTGCCGGAGAACTGCACTGATGGAGAGGGTTCAGCATCCCCGGGGGTGCAGCTCAGCCGCCCCTGTGCACCCCGCTGGGCGATGAATCCCTGGAAAACACTTCCCAGGGAGAGCCCTGCCTCTGGCAGCCGTCCTGGGTCAGGCCGGAGGAGGGACGCTGTGAAGGTGTGAAATTCAGTGGGTCCCGGGGTGTGTGACCGTGGTGACCCTCAGCCCTCTGTCCCTGTCACGTCTGAGCCTCCAGAACCAGCAGCACCTTCCACTTCCCAAAGTACCCCAGATGTTAACACCTGGATTCTGGAGCTTGTTCTGGGCACTGCCGGAGCAGACGTGTCCATAACCAGGACTCGCTCCAGGTCCCGATGAGACTGAATAAATGGGAAATCCCTGGAGCTGGCTCCACACTGGCCCTCTGCTCTGCTACCCACAGGCCTGGGGACAGCTGGACACCTCCCTGGGCAGCCACACATCCAGGGGTGGAGGTGGCAGTGTTCCAAGAGCCCAGAGCAGCTGCAGTTTGTGCTCCTTCACCAGCTCACGGCTCTGTCACCAGGGAGCCACGAGGGCCTCGAGGCAGCACCACCCAGCCATGTCCTGTCCCTGTCACTGCCACTGCCCCTCCACTTTTGGATGCACATTTTATGATGATCGAGGTGTAAATCAGGTGTAAATCTGAAAATCTAAGTAGAAACCACAGATTCCTGAACCTCCCAGGAGCTGAGCTCTGCCTTTCCAAATCCAGGGGCAAAATACTTCTGCAAGGGACAGCCCAGAGGAGCAAGGGACACCTCAGAGCAGCACGGGACAGCCAAGCTGCTCAGCTGGGAACCTTGGGGCTGTTTGGCCTCTCCAGAGCTTTTGCTCCCAAAGGAGGATGCAGCGGAGAGGACCAGATCAAGAAAAACAAGGACGGGTGATCCCCTCCCCTTCCGGCCCTCTGGGGGGGTCCCTCCACCCGGACATGACCCATCCCCATTTCCATCCCCATCCCGGGCTGGAACAGAGGCCTCGGCGCTGGGACCCCAGTAGATGGCAGCAGGGCCTCAGGGTGAGCTCCCAAGGATCGTTTCTTTCCGTGAATTTCCTTTTTTCCCTGCTTGTTTTCAATAAAATTAATCACCCCGTGCAAATCCACTGCAGATGCACCTCAGGATGAGCTGAAATGGGAGAGGGACGTTTGCCCTGCACCTTATCCAGATGACAAACTCCATGTCCTCTGCAGGCATCTGAATAATGTGCCCAGATCAGCACATTATTCAGATGGGAGGGGAAAATGGGATTTGTGGACAGGGTTTATCTCAGCCTCAGGTAAATGGGAAAAGTGGGACAGAGATGTCACCCAGCCCAAGGAAAAGAGGCTGGAAGCAGGACAGAGCCAGGCTGGGCGGCCAGGGCAGGTCTGTGCCCAGGGATGGCTCTGTGTGCCTTCAGGGATGAATAGGCTGCACAGGTGAGGGACACCTGTGAAAGGAGACATCGAGGTAGCAGCAGTTTGAGGCCACTGCTGCCTTCGAGGGGAAGGTTTGGGGCCATCCCACTTCATCCAAAAGGACAAAATCCTGATGCCACCATCACCCAGAGATGCTTCCAGGAGAGGACCTGACCTGGCAGCTGCTGGGAATATGCAGGAGATAGGGAACTGTCAGTGCCCATCCCCTGAACTACCCCAGCACAGGCCCTCTGCATGCAAAATCCCCAGGAGAAACCTCCCAGGGGCAGCGAACCCTTCCCATGCCAGAATTCAGCTCCCACTCCAGCACAGGAGCCACTGCTAGCCTCACACTGACTTCAGTGACTGAACCTTGAGATTGGCTTCAAGGGTTTTTCCGGAGGGATGCAGCTGAAAGGATGCTGGGAGCTTTGGGAAAGCAAGCTCCGTCCATAATAGCACTTTTGGAGATCCCCACCAGCCTGCTCACCTGCAGATCCCAGGCTGGAATAACTCCCAGGGAAGGAGCAAAGGGCAGGGAAAGTGGATGGAGCAGGCAGCCCCATCCCTGTGTACAGTGATTTGAGGTGCCAGGGTGGGAAAGGATGGATGTGCCCACCAGGAAACTGGCAGTGGAGGATGTCTGAGAGTTGCCCCAGCCAGTCTGGGTTCAGCAAAGTGGTCACCAAACTGGGGAGCTGCCTGCAGGGAGAACTCCATGCCTGGAGAAGCAGCTGGGAGCATGGTGTGCTCCCAAGCCTTGGTGGGAAAAGGCTTCCCAGCCCCTCTTGGGCTGCCAAACTACATCATGGCCACCGAGGGAACACAAAGATTTGGGGAGCTTTTTAAGAGCCCAGGATGTTGGGGCTGCCAGCAAACCCCTAGAGCAGCCCATCCTCAATCCTTCTGTAGGGGTAGCAGGGCAGGCAGGACAAGGGGAGGTGCCCAGGTGGGCACAGGTGGTTCTGACTGAGGACCACAGCAAGGGTAGGACTCCTCCAGTCAGGAGGCACCCACAGGCCCTCAGGTGCCCATAAATCCTTAAACTTCGACCCATTTTCCACCATTCCCAGTGACCAGTTTCGTCCTGATGTTTTAATTCACATTATAGTGAAGCCATTCCATGCTCAGCAAAGCCTCCGAGGTGCCATCAAAGGGTCCAGGCTTAAATGTGCAAATCTATGTTTAACCAGATCATTACAAACCCCACGCTCTGGTTTATCAGAGGCCAGCAGGGTGGATGTGTTCCAGATATCTCCAGGTCTCAGGCAGTGCAGAATTGTCTGTGCATTTGGGGTGCCCCGGGAACAGCTCACACCCCACATTAACCCTCACAGCAGTGTCATTTTACTGCGTCTGTCACCATACACTTAACGATCCCACCAAATGACCAGGGGACCTGTGTGAGGGGGCAGCGATACGGGAAGCGAGGTCCTGGAGCAGCGTTTGGTGCATGGAGGTGTTTGCAGCTGGAATTCCATGGGCAGTGTCTGTGTGCATCCATCGGCGTGCCCGGGACACGCAGGATCCTGGAGATAAGGATCCAGCAGCATCCAAAGCAGACGCTGTGCTGGGAGAATGGGTCTGCTTTTCTCTAGCACAAGATGAGCACTGAAAAACAGCAGGGGGTTACTGGAGCCATGGAGGGAAGGGCCAGAAAAAAGAGTTGTACCTTCCTGTCCCCCTCGCTCCTGAGGCATCGGGAGCAGGGATGACCCGCAGCCACCCCCGGCTGAAGCTCGGAGCAGCCTTTCCTACCGCGGACAGCAAAGAGCTTTCCCAAGGCTGTGAGCAGCATTCCCTGCGCAATATCTGGGGAAACAGAATTGGAAACAGAGCTGTCCCTTTGCCTTCTCTCAATCCCCTCCCCTCCGTGCTTCCCATGCGCTCTGCTTGGCTGTCCCGCGGCTCGGGCACGCCGGGGCGTGCGCGGCGGGATCGGCTTCCAGGCAGGCCACGGTGCCGCTGAGCAGCAGTCGACAGCGAGGAATTCGGCTGGGCAAACAAGCGCTCCCCAGCTGCTCCAGCCCCGCGAGGAGCCGCCGGGGCCGGGCCAGGGCCGGGACCGGGGCCGGGGCGATGCCCGCCGACGGCAGTGGGGCAGGGGAGCCCGGCTGGCTTTGGGACGGCGCGGACCCCCAGCACGAGGGGATGATGTGCAGGGAGTGCCGTGCAGGGCTCAGATCCATCCGTGCCCCCTGCCTTGGCATGGGCACGACGCTGATTAATGGCGCTGGTGACGGCTGAAGTGCGGAGACAGAGCCGAGAGAAAGCTGCGGAGCTCAGCCCAGCCCCCGCAGGGACTGCGCTGGGCAGGGGAGTCTCGGCATGAACCCAGCCCTGGGATGGAGCGGGATGAGCGCTCTGTGTCCTGGGAGGAGGCACGGCACGGTTTCTCGGATGGAATTGGTGGCCCCGTCCCCAAAGCCCCGTCCGGGCTCCCAGGACGCTCCAGTGCCCGGCCGGAGCCGCTCCCGCCGCCTCTCCCCAAGTCCCCCTTTAGAAGGTTATAGCCACTCGAAGGCCACTTCATCCCCGCTTAATACATCCTTAATTATAATTAGGTTAGGATGGCTGCCAAAAGCGGCCCGAACGCTGCGCAGCGCCCTGGGTGAGGTCCTGGAAAACACATCCCGACAGACGCCAGGGCTCTGCTCAGGGCCGGGCCAGGGCTCGCTCCCAGCACCCTCTCCACAGCCTCCCGTGATTTTGGGGTGTCAGGAAGGCCACAGCGCTCCCCGTGCCCCGTCTGATACCCAGAGGACACTTTCCTTCAGAAGATACAAACCCAAAGGCTGGATGAGGCTGCTGCATGACCCTCTTTGCCCTGCCCCAGCCTCGCTGGCTCAATCCCTACAAATCCCCCACTCCTTCCCTCAGGGAACAGGATGCTTTCTGGAATATATTTTTTTTATTACTTTTAAACAAAGAAAGCAACGAAACACCCCCTTCCTCTGCAATGCTGAAACAGAGCCTGCCCCAGGACTGCCCCAGCTGCAGTCGGAGCTGAGTCCCACGAGCCCACTTGTCACTGCAGAGGGGATGTTGGAGAAGAGTTAATTATCTGGCAAAGGGAGTTACTGAGAGCTGGGAATCCAGAGGCTCTGGGGATCTGTGTTTCCATAATCCTGCTCCTTAGGTAGCTGAAATCCACCCAGCCCTGCCTGCACCGGCCCCAGCCTCTCCCACACACCCTCCCTCTCCCCTGGAAGCCCAGACCAGGTTCCATCTTTACCTTACACCGGCTTAAGGAGATAGAATTCCTTTTTCACCTTTTTCAGGACTGTTTTCTGCTTCAGTGGGAAGGAACATTCCCAGTAAGAAGCTCAGGGTTTCAGCTCCATGACCTTCCACAGGTGATGGATGTGATCCTGGGTTCTCCTAAATGATCTCTGTTGAGGCAGAAAATCTCTGCATGGGACAGTTTCTTATGCCAGAGCCAAAGAAACGCCCACACTGGACTGATACTGAGAGTGTTCACTGTTCCCAGCAAACAATTCTCTAGCGTAGGTGAGGAACAATCTCTCCTCAATTATTTTGAAGGAATCTTTGTTGTTTTAAAGGACCGTGGTGCACTGCTCACTGCACTGTCCCTGCCCTTAGCACAGCTGGGTTGCCCTGCCGTGCCTGATCTCCCTTTGCTCTGGACAAGTTTGGCCCTCTCCACCTGCACTCCCTCAGCACTAGAGCTCTTGTGTTAGAATTGCTGCTCAGATTTTCTTAAAGAAGCTCAGGGCAGTGAATAAAGGGGTCGATTTTCTCAGAGTAATACTGGGCTCAAATCAAAAGGAAAAAGGTTTTTTTGCTGTTATCCTCCCCCAGCACGGCCCAGGGGTGGGTGACTTCAAATCCCGTCTGGGTTTGAAAACCCCAGGCTGATTTCCTCCCAAAGGAGCAGCTCACAGTGCCCAGGACTCCCCCGAGCTGCTCTCAGGCAGTGCCAGGCAGGGAAGTCCTGCTCAGCTCGTGGCTCGGCTTCACTCCTTCTCTGCAGGAAGCAAAGAAACTTTCCTTTGCTCCCTGCAGAGCCACAGCACTTGCGAGAAAAAATACGAATAATAAAAAGAAGGGGATGTTGAGGACGATTGATGGCTGTAGAGGTCAGATTGCCCCTGAGGAGCCCACCCTGAGTGTCTTCCTGTGCTCCGTGTGCTGTGTAAATGAGGGGGATCCGTGCCAGGCTCCTCCGCAGTGCTGGGGACACCCCCCCTGCCCGAGGGACAGCCAGATCCCAGCTGCTGGGAAGGCGTTGGAGTCCTCCGAGCCGGGACTGTGCCAAACCAGCACAGAGGGGAAAGTCAGCAAGCCCCACATCCTCCTTTCACGGGCAGTGAAGGGGCAGCCGGAGTGAGGACTCTGAACTCCTGTGCAAAATGAGGTGTGGGGTCAAAGATGGGTGCTTTGGGGCAGGGATGCTCGCTCTGAGTCCCAAAAGCATTCAGGTAGGGTGTGGGAGCTGGGCTGGGTGGGCTCTTAGACCCGGGGTTCTTGGGGAGGTGGTGATTTATGAATTGCTCTGGTGTCCCTCTGTCACTCAGACCCATAAATTCTTCATATTAAGGGAATAGTCCTAAAAACAGTGAAGTACGAAGTCCTTTGCAATGGATGGACTTGCTTCAGATCCCCTGAGATCCAGGTGGGTGCTTTGGTCACCTAAAAGCAAGACCTGCGAAGTGGCACCAAAACCTCAGTGAAGTCTCTCTGAATTAAACATTTTACTGAATAAACTGCATGTCCCCATCCCCTCCTCTCCACCCTGATCCCCAGCAAAGCTTGTGCAGGAATCTGCCTCCTCCTTCACCCCACATCTCCCACGCCTCAGCCTGGCAGCAGAGTCCTCCAGACCCATGAAATTGGGGTTGCAGGAACACGCATGGATATTCCCTCCATCAGGGCACGGGGTCCTGCCAGGGCTCCATCAATTCATTCAGGGAGACTTCTCCAGCTGTGCTGGGGCGTTCCCAGTGGACCAAGCTCCCAGTTCGGGTATTTTTTTTCCCCGGAGCTCAGAACATTGTTGTAAGGTCACCATGTCCCTCTTGTCCCATCCCTGTAATGTATTGCTCAGAAAAGTAATTCTGACTTGAAAACAGCTTGAAAATGTAGGGCAGCCTTTTTTGGGGTGCGGGGAGAGCGGAGGTCTGGAGGGTCTGGGTGTGTTCCTGGACTGTGCCATACAATATCCCCTTTTCCCTGGTTGAGACCTCGGCAGTGTGTCCAGCACATGGCAGCATTTCCCAGCCCGAGCTGCTTTATTTTCGTTGTGCTCCATCCCATCTGCACCCATCCAAACGAAGCCATTGTTTCGGTAGGGAAGCACACAAATAAATCAAAGGGTTTAACAATTTTACCATCAAGGAGTGCCCCTGTTTTCCTGCGAATATCTGGGACCCGCAGTGCTTTGGCGACTGAATCCACCTGCGAGTCTTGAGCCTTTCTGGCTCCTGTTTGGGCCAGCCGGGAGCTCTCCTGGCTGCTGGGTGTCCCGCTGCTCTGCTGAAAATGAATCAAATATTACTCACTGAGCTTCCCAGCCTGCCTGCCCTAAAGAAAACATTTTGCAAAGGAAAATATAGTATTCCGGAGGCTTATCTCACTTGGTGGCAATTGTGGGTGTTTAATTGAAAACCGAGTTGATCATTAGAGGTTCACAGAGATGCTGAATAGCCCAGTGTTCAGTGGTCCCTGCCAGCCACGGCCAATTTACATTAAAGGCTTGATTCCTTCTACAGCCCACTTCTCAGCCCCTGGGAAATCTCCTCGTTGCTTATTGCTCGTTTGCAAGGACTGTCTAGTGCGAGGAAAAGTCTTGCCTGGCTCTGCACTCGCTGCTGCCCGGGGTGAGCTGGGATGTCCCCCACCGATCGTGGGCGTTTGCAGAAGATTCAGCATCAGCCCCGTGTCCAGTTCTTCCCCATCCCAAACTGATAGTCAGGCTTGACCCGACATTCCCTAAATGTTTACTTTTTATGTAAAATTCGTTCATTTTTTTCCCCCCCCCTCATGAATGAGAGGAGCCAGAGGTGTGGTGTCCCGGGAACTGAAAGGACAGCTGGATTAGGGGCCAAGGAGCTACAAAGAGATCGGGGAAATTACACTTGTTTGGGAGCAAAGCGTAAATATTAGAGCGACAATAATAACAATAACTGCCTGCCGGGAGCCAAAGAGCTTGAGGGTGGAGGATTAAATGTCATGTGCAAATGTCGTGATCTGTGCTGGCAGAGAGACATCGGTCCGGGAAGAGCCAGCGGTGCCTTCTTCCCGAATTCCCTTGGGACTGGCCCTTCTCCCTTTTCTCCGCGGTGTTTCTATGACCCTCCAAGCCAGGCAATGCGAACCAAATTATGGATCAGCATCCCCGGACAGTCCCTAGCCCTCCCCCTTCCCTCTCGCATCGCAAAGAAGGCACC
Organism: Origma solitaria; assembly: GCA_013397895.1. Taxonomy (NCBI): domain Eukaryota; kingdom Metazoa; phylum Chordata; class Aves; order Passeriformes; family Acanthizidae; genus Origma; species Origma solitaria. The sequence goes on from VZRL01000151.1 coordinate 28,620, forward strand.
GGCTGATCCCTTCTCGCATCCCCGAGCCGGCCCTTCGGAGCTGAGGGAATTCGGGAATGCCCCGGGCTCGCCCCGCGGCGACTCAGCGTCTGCTAAAGCGCTGCAAACGACTTTGGGGGGCGCGGGGCTGCTCCTCCGTGTGCCCCGGGACCGGCGCACAGGTGACGGAGAGTCCCTGTGGCGGGGAGCGGGGAGGTGATGGGGAGAGCCCGGAGGGGCTGCCGGAGCCCTGAGGGGCACAAGCGGCCTCGGCTGCGGCTGCGGCCCCGCTTCAGCCCCGCCCGGAGCCCCGCGGAGCCCGGTGGCCCAGCCGGAGGTGAGAGATGCGGCGGGGCCGTGCCGGAGCCGGGGAAGGGGCACCGGAGCGGGACCCCGCGGCGTGTCCTTGCTGTCTCCGCCCGGCTCCGGCCGCCGCTGCCCCCGCTCTTGAGGAGCGGAGTTTGGGGGGTTTGAGGGGAGCACCTCGGGCCGCCTGCCGTGCCCGTGTTTAAGAGATCGCGGAGATATTTTCACACCTCAAACCGCCGCCCCCCTCTCCCCTCCAGCCCCCATCGCCTTGATTTAGCCCTTGGTAATTAATTTGGCATTTCAGAATAGCTACTGGGCTGGATAATGGCCTCATTCATCTCCCCAGCCTAATCTGAACAGAATCTGGAAGAAAAGCTTTCAGAAAGACAGAAACTGCCATTCGGCAACTGCTCAAAAGAACTGTCACTCCAGGGGAATAAATCGCTCCTGATTATTTCAACCCGGGTCTTCTCTGCTTTTCCAGCCGCTCCCGGTCCCGCCGGGGAACGGCCCCCCGAGAGCCGAGCAGGAGAAGAGCCGCTCGGCTTTTCCCCCTCCCTTCCCCAAAGCCGGGCGGTGCAGGGGGAGGTGGGCGAGGAGCAGCGCATTGTTCCTGGGGAGGAGGACGAGCTCCGGCACCCGAAGCCATTTGACTTTTAAAACAGGCTCCGAGCGCCGGGGCCCTTTCCCGCTGCCCCCGGTGCGGCTGAAATAAAGTCCTCCCCGGCTCTCCGTTCCCGGGGCTTCTCCCCGCGCAAACGCGGGGAACGGGGACGCTCCGCTCCGCTCTGCTCTGCCCCGGCCCGGCCGTGTCCCGCCGGGCCCGCACGTGGGCCGGCCACGCTCCCGGGCAGGGATCCGGAGGACTGGAGATGCTCCGGTGTGTTCCCAGCGGTGTTTCGTTCCCGGTGCAGGTACCGGCGATGCTCCGTTCCCAGTGCGGTATCGGAGATCCCACAGATGCTCCGCTCCCACAGATGGGTTCTCACCGGCGCTGACTTTGGCGAGAAACCATCCCCTCCCGAGACAGGACAGGGCCGGGGCTGGCTGCTGTTTTATGACAGGAAAATCAAACCCGAAGTGGAGAGCGATCCGTGGAGGGCACGGCCTGGTGCCCCGAGCATCCCCCGTTCCATCCTCCCCGGACAGCCTCGGGCCCCTGCGCCGGAAGGGCCCGGCAGACTCGGGCCGGGGCCCGGCGAGCTGTGCCTCGGTCCCCGCGGAGCTGCTTACATGCATTTAATAGCTCGAGGGCGAGGTAATTAGAGGAGAAAGCCTCAGTAAATCACGTTAATGACCGCAAGAGCCATTACAAACCCCGGGGGTTGTGAAACACCGAACAAACCCAGCAAGAAGGGCAGGCGGGAGGCGAGAGCCGCAGCCCCGGGAACGCCGGCGGGCAGCACGGAGAACCGCGCTCGGCAGCGCCGGGAGGTTGCTAAATTAACACCCTGCTAATGGGATTAGGCAGCACCTCGGCTTTGTGGGGGAATTCAGCGGGGGGCAGGTTTTCTTAGATTCACCCCAATTTTTGCTGTGAGGCGGTGAAGGACCGTGCGGGCTTTGAAGGGCCGCGAGCGACCTTGAAAAACCCTCACGGATTTTAAAGAAACGCTGACATTTCAGACCTGCCCTGCGCAGGGGGGCATTCCCGGGGCCGCTGTCGGGCCGGCGAGAGGGTCCAGGAGCGTCGGGAGCAACCGGAGTCAAACCCGCGTCTTTCCCAGGAGAAACGGGGTCCTCGCAGCGGCACCTGCTGCGCCCCGAGCCGGCCTCGCGTGTCCCCCTCGGGCACAGGAGCCGTCCACCTGTCCCTCTGCCTGCCCGGCACGGCCCGGCACAGGCGGACAGGGAACCCGCGGTCAGAGCTGGTCCCGGACACGCGTGGCCGAAGGAAAAGCGTAAGGCGAGTGAAGCGGGGGATCAGTAGCGACGGAGGTGCTCGTAGCAGGCACCTGGAGGGGTCTGCGGGCCCGAACTTGGGGCTCCCGGCTGGGGATTCCCATCCCCGTTGCCCGCACAGCCGCTGCCGGGCCCGCCCGGAGCCGCGGCCGCCGCGCTGGGGAGAGCCCGCACCGGGCAGCGATGTCCCGGGGCCTCCCGTAGCCTCTCTGCCGGCCTGGCCCCCACGGGCCGGGACAGTTTAGTCTAAATTGTCCCCCTCCCTCCGTGAGGATCACCGCCAGAGCTGGACGGGAGCACTCATCCCAGTTCTGCAAATAGGGCCGCAATTCAGCAGCGGGGATAAATCTTTCTCCGGGGCTGGGGTATCCCGGGACTGTCCGTGTGGGCGCCGGGTGTGCCGGGCCGCGGCCGAGTCCCTGGGTGGCTCGGGTGTGACCAGCGGGACCGGACGCCCCAGTCCCGGGCCGGCCGCATCCCCCCACACACACCCCGCTCTTCCCCCGGTGAAGGAGCCTGGAGGGCTCCGGGACCGGGACGGAGGGGCTGTTTCCCGGGGAAGAGTTAANGCGGTTGCATTGCCAAAGACGCCCCGCTGGGCTAGCAGGCCCGGGAGCAGATTAATCAGGCACTAATTCAATTTACAACAACCACTTTTATTCAGCTCGGTGGCAAGGAATTCAAAGCGGGGAGAGGGG
>VZRL01000151.1:32922-56842 GCA_013397895.1 Origma solitaria
TGCTGCTGGCGGCGGCGTGGCTGGCGCAGCCCCTGCGCGGCGGCTACCACGGCGTGAACATGTTCGCCGTGCAGACCGCCCAGCCCGACCCCTGCTACGACGAGCACGGGCTGCCCCGCCGCTGCATCCCCGACTTCGTCAACTCGGCCTTCGGGAAGGAGGTGAAGGTGTCCAGCACCTGCGGGAAGCCGCCGTCGCGGTACTGCGTGGTGACGGAGAAGGGCGAGGAGCAGGTCCGCACCTGCCACCTCTGCAACGCCTCCGACCCCAAGCGTGCCCACCCGCCCTCCTTCCTCACCGACCTCAACAACCCGCACAACCTGACCTGCTGGCAGTCCGACAGCTACGTCCAGTATCCCCACAACGTCACCCTCACCCTCTCCCTCGGCAAGAAATTCGAGGTGACCTACGTCAGCCTGCAGTTCTGCTCGCCGCGCCCCGAGTCCATGGCCATCCACAAGTCCATGGACTACGGCAAGACCTGGGTGCCTTTCCAGTTCTACTCCACGCAGTGCCGCAAGATGTACAACAAGCCGAGCCGCGCCGCCATCACGAAGCAGAACGAGCAGGAGGCGGTGTGCACCGACTCGCACACCGACGTGCGGCCCCTCTCCGGCGGCCTCATCGCCTTCAGCACCCTGGACGGCCGCCCCACCGCCCACGACTTCGACAACTCGCCCGTGCTGCAGGACTGGGTGACGGCCACCGACATCAGGGTGACCTTCAGCCGCCTGCACACCTTCGGCGACGAGAGCGAGGACGACTCCGAGCTGGCCCGCGACTCCTACTTCTACGCCGTGTCCGACTTGCAGGTCGGCGGGCGCTGCAAGTGCAACGGGCACGCGTCGCGCTGCGTCCGGGACCGCGACGACAGCTTGGTGTGCGACTGCAAGCACAACACGGCCGGCCCCGAGTGCGACCGCTGCAAGCCCTTCCACTACGACCGGCCCTGGCAGCGAGCGACGGCCCGCGAGGCCAACGAGTGCGTGGGTGAGTCCCGGCCGCGGGCGCGGACACTCCGGCACAGGCGGGGACAAGGACGGGGACAAGGCGCGGAGGTCCCCGGGGGGGAAGGTAGAGGGAGGGCAGAGCGGAGGAGCCGCGGGGGACGGCACCGAGAGGCACGGGGACATCCAGGGACACGCCGAGCAGCGCGGGGACAACCAGGGACACGGGGAGCGGTTCAGGGACACGCAGGCAGATGGAGAACGGGACAGGAAGAGGACACTGAGGTACCGGTGAGCGTAGGACAAAGGGCGGGACACCGAGGGGCCCCGGAGCGCGGAGCAGGGATGTGAAGGCACTCGGGAGCACAGGGGATGGGACACCGAGGCTCCCGGCAGCTCAAGGCAAGGGACACTGACGTAGCCGGGAACGCGCTGGTGACAACACCGAGGGACCTCCAGATGTAAAACAGCGGGCACGGGGAACCACCCGGGACCACCGGGCAGGGCACAGGAATTTGGGCTGGGGAATACCGAGAGTCGCGGAGGCGTGGGACGGAGGACACTGGAGGCACTCGGGACAACACAGGGGACACCGAGGCACCCGGCGGCGCAGGACGGGGTTATCGGGGGACTCCGATAGGCAGAGCAAGGGGAAGCTCGGAAACGCGAGGCAGGAAAAACCAAGGAGCTCAGGAAAAGGGGACGAGGGGCACTCAGTAGTCCGGTAAAACGCCGTTCGTAACCGGAGGAGCGCGGAGGGACCCTGGCTGGCCGGGCAGTGTCTCCCGTCCTGGGCAGGTCCCGGCCGGGGGGCCCGCAGCACATGGCTCGGCTCCGGTCTGGGGATCGCGGAGCTCGCCGGCAGTCCCGCTCTCCTCCCCGGGACGCGGGCTCGGAGCTCGCCGCAAAGCCGGAGAGGCTCCGTGTCCGGGCCGGACGGGGACGGGGACGGGCCCTGGCCCTCCCGGCGGGGGAAGGCGGCCGGGAACAGGGGAGAGAAGCTAGGCAAAGCCTGCGGTTCGCTTCCCTGCATCCTCAGAGGGTGCGGGCGGCCCTGGGAGGCGGCGGCGGGGACTTGAACGAGCCCCAGCGCCGAATGAGAACCTGGCAGCAGCCAGTTCGTTCTATCTCGAGCGAGAAACACGCACCGTCCTGGCTGTCCCGGGCGGGGACAGAGTGTGCCTCGCCTCTGCCCGGGGTGGAGAAGGGTTAAGGGTTTGGGGAACTCTTTCCCGTGAGTCCCCATACATCCCGCCGAATGTTTCCTCCGATCTTCCACCCCCGCTTCCCAGCGGAATCCCCGTGCGCTGCAGCTCCTCTCCTCGCGTTTTCGGGGGCCGGTGCTCAGCCCTGTGCCCGTGGGGACCCGGTCCCGGGGGCTGCGATGCCCCGGACTGGGCTCGGCTCTCCGCACCTGGACCCCCCGGCCCCGCGGAGCACAGTCCGGGCCCCGTCGCCCGCCGCCGCCGCAGCCTTGTTTACACGGAAAACACGGCCCCGTCTTCCAAAATATTTGCAGCTCAGACGATAGGAAAAAACCCTCGCCGAGCGGCTGGAGTTGGCCGCCTTTTTTTTTTTTCCTCTTCCTTTCTTTGGTTTTTTTTTTTGTTTTGTTTTGTTTTGTTTTTCCCCCCTTTTTTGTTTTCTTTCTCTTCTTTTCATTTTTTTTCCTTCCCCAAATCACAATCGGATGTGTCCCTTCAGAGAGCGCAATTCCTTCGCCGGCGTCTTCAGCAGCGAGGCACGGCCAAGCGGGGTTATCTGACGGGGAGAGGGGCTCGCTCCGCGGCCCGGCGGCACCGGGGCACACGCGGTGGCGGCTCCGGGGGCGGCCGCGGGGTCCCGGCAGCCTCGGGGCGATGCTCGGCCCCGCTGCGGAGCCCCCGCTCCTCCGGGCTGCGGTTCCCGTCGGGAGATGCCTCGTCCCGAGGGAGAGCGGTGGGTGCCGCTCGGCTGCCGAGGTTATCTCCGTGTTTGCTTTTCCTCGGCAGCGCTCGGGACGGCGCTCCGCGTCTCGCTGATTTCCCGGCGCTGTCTCTTGCCCAGCAGAGAGGCCGGGGGGCAGGAGGGGTCCGCCTTTCCCAGCCTCAGCCCCCGCTCCCCGGCAGGGACGAGCTCCCCGCCTGCAAAGTCACCGCTATCAGCGATGCCATAAATTATGGTGCGGTCTCGAGGTGCTATTGGACCCCCGGTCTACTCTGCAGGGTCCCCAAATGCTCCTGAAAACGCTTCTGTTCAGTTATTGTGCTGGCGCCGTGCTCTTACCATCCTTCTCCCTTCCAATTTATTTCCAATAAAAGGGAAACAAGTTCCCAGTTTCCAGTAAAATATGTCACTTTTATGCCAGGCTTTGCATTTCAGACCATGTGCAGTCCTAGCCGCGTCAGACTTCTGCAAACGAAAATCGCTCTGTTTTTTCCTTTTCCAGCGACTTTGCTGGGAAGTGAATGTTTTGCAAGGATGAAGCTACCGTAAAACAATTTTCCGCAGCCCGATCCTGCTGCGCCTTCTCCGGGGCCGCGCCTATCAGTCTGTAGCACCAGCCATGGCCAAAAACCCGGGCTGCCCTGCCAAGCCCACACCGCCTGGAATAATCCCCCCAGATAAAGATCACAATAACCCCATTCAACTCCCACCCACTCGCTCATGACCATCGGCCCACCCTGGTTTCTCTCCCAAATCCCGAGAGAAAGTCAGGCCCCCGGTCAGCGGGGGCTGCGGACCCGCCTGCGCCGGGCAGGGGACGGGGACGAGCGGGGAATTGCTGCTGCTGCTGCCGCTGCACGCTGGAGGCTCCTTCCAGCGCTGCAGAGGGAAGGCAGAGCGGCCAGAGCGTCCTGAGCAACCCTGCGAGGGAAAGGTGAATTAGCCAAATCAGCCGCATTTGCATCGAGTAGCGGTGGGAGAACTGGTTGGGTTTTTTTTCACTGAATTTACTTTTTTCTTTTCTGGAAAATCGTTGATGGTTTTATTTTTCTTTTTCTTTTCATCCAAGGAGAAAAATTATAGAATGTGTCTGCTTTGCTTAAAAATTTTGGGTGTTTTCTTTGGTAAGCCCATTCCCCCTGCCAAAATTGAATCTTTGTTCCTATTCATGCTTATTTGGGGCTGTAAAAGAAATGCTCTGGAGTTTCTGACAGAAAGTCAAAATTTCCCACGGGAACGTTTTTTGCCAGCCAGATCGAATTTTTCTTTATCACTCCTTGCAAGATCTCAGCACCGCACATGGAAAGGACAGGGCTTGTCCCAAGGAGGTGTTCTCCAGGGATCTGCTCCTGCAGAGCTTTTCACAGCTTCGGGTTCCCATCAGCTTTACCTGGCAAAAAAATCACCCACGCAGAGCTCGGCCTTGGCTTTGGCTTTGGGCTTTGGGCTCCTGGGAGCGGGAGTGCTGCAGAGAGGACACAGCTTGGAGATGAGCTTGGAGGTCTGCCCTCCATCCTGCCTCTCTCCAGTGCCTTGTGTGCTCAGCACTGATCTAGCCCAAGCCTCCTGTCTCCAACCCAGCTTGTCCTGATGCAGCTTCCAGCTCCCCTGCGAGAGGAAATTGCAGCTGGAAAAGGTCTGAACTGAAACGCTGTCAGAACTCAGCTCCTGGTGAGCTTGTGTGGACACAGGAAAAGGCAGGCAGGGTCTTCAACCAGATTTAACAGCGTCACTAAAATAGAACAGACACCATTCCACAATTTCTCAGGAGTTGTGGTGTTATTTAGAGTGCTGAGAACCAACCTGGACAAGCACCTTCCCTTTAGTTTGCATAAAACACCTTTGCCTTTGCCTTGGAGGAAGCACTGCTGGACAAGCCCAGGTTGCATCCTGCTGACAGGCACTTGGAGAACTCCAGGCTCCATTCTCAGCGCAGGCTCTGGATCTCCACAGCCCTTTCCCCGTGGAGCCAGGAGATGCTCCCGGCGCCTGCACGTGTGCCTGACGTCAGCGCTGGCTGCAGGTGCTGGGCGCCGCTCGGGTTTTGGCCCTCTGTGATGCCTTGAGAGCGTTTAACAAAGCCAGGAGCGAGTGCAGGGAGAGAAAGGAAACACACTGTGTTCCCAGATAGGGGATTTGGCACAGGCAGCACGGGGAGCCTGGTGTTGGACAGGCTCTGCTCCGCTGCAGAAGGGTTCCCAGGCTGGGATGTGTCTCATGTCAGAGCAATTTCCGAGCAAGTTTCTTATTCAGCGGAAAGGAAACTTCACCTCAGACAAGGAGTTGACCAGGAACTCTGAGAGCAGCGCCTGCCAAACACTCCCAATGAAAAACTTCCTTCCAGACCAACCTGGGGCTTTATCACCTCCGTGGTGGTCCAGGGAGGCATTTGCAGGACAGTGCTTGCTAAAAGAGCAAACGGGCCCCCTCCACCCTCATCACAGCCAGGGAAATCAGATCCTCCCACACTGCGAGCTCCTCTCGCTCTGCTCCCACAGAGGGATGTGAGGGATTTCATGCCAGGGAGTTCCTGGTGTCCCTTATTAAATTCAGGTGATCCCTTTTCTTTACTCTGCATTAATTACCTCCACCTCAAAAGCCTTCACAGTTCCCATCCTGGCTGTAACCATTTTCCCCAGAGTGGCACAGCTGGGAGCACCATGAGATGATTCCTCCCCAATCCCCTTGGCCTCCAAATGGGACAGGGGGTCAAGCCGGTGGTGACTTTGGCTCTGTCCCCCTGGGGAGTGGAGGGCAAGCAGCCCCCAGTGCCTGTCTGCAGGGTCAAGGCATGGCAGAGCAGGGAGCCAGGGCAAGGTCTGGGCCACCACGGTCTGACAATGGCTCACAGTGGCCAGGACTCATCTGACCAGGAAGGACTGGGGTAGTGGGAGATGTCCTTTCTGTCTTCTCCTCTCCTGTGGTGTTTCAGGGCCTTGCAGATGTTTGTCCTGAGGGTACGGAGGCTCTGGCTGCAGCAGTGGGAAGTGGAGTGTGGGTGGGACTGGCAGAGCTGGCAGGGACCAGGGCACACAGGGGCACATCCAATGCACTCTCTGCCCCTTCGGCTCCTGGCATTGTGGTGGGGTGGGAGTCAGACAGAGGAACTCAGTGGCTTTGCAAATCCCTCTGCGAGGAGAAGAGGACTCTGAGCGTCCCCAGTGTTCACCCTGCTTATGGCCATGTCTGTTCCAGAGGGATGGGAAGGATGAAAGCGCCCATCCCTTCTTGCCTTGAAAAACAGCCACATCGCCAGCCTGAGCTGGGAGGCTGTGAGCAGGATTCCCAAGCTGCCCCTGCAGGATCCCCAGGGTCCCAGAGCATCCCCTGGGGGCCAGAGCCACATCCCCATGGTGTACCATCCTTTCCCCAATGGGACAGACGTTGGTGCCTGGCCCTGGCAGCACAGACAACACTGCCTGTGGCTCAGTCCAGGCAAGGCTCACAGGTGGATTTTGGAGCTGCTCTGGGATGTTACTTTCCACCTCTTGATGATGACAGCAATACCCATCATTTCTGATATCCAGGTTTGTCTTGGGCCTCAGTTTCCCCATTTAGAGGGAGTAAAGGAGGAGCTGTGTAAATCATTTGGGCTAAGAAAGGCACGAAGCATCATTGTTGCATTGTACCCAGGGAACTGGCAACTGCGGCAGCCTCACCAGCAGCTGGACCAGACCCTGTGAGGGCTGGACTCCTCGTGGCTCCAGGTGCCATCCATGGAGCTGCAGGTCCTTTCCAACCCATCCTGGTGCAGCTCTCAGCGGATTGTGCTGCATGGGGAGCTGCACGAGCAGGGGTAGCTGTATTGCTGAGCAGATGGGTGTTGTAGCCATAGAAATTTGGGCCCATAAGCTGCTGAGACTCCCATTGTAGCCTCCCAAGGGAGCCTCGCATGGGCAGAGCTTTCTCACAGGCTTTTATTCTCAGGAAGCTTAAAGTTAAACTGATTTCCAACAGAAAGGTTTTTACACCAACAAACAAACAAACAAAAAAGCGCAGTTAAGGCTAAAACAAAACCAGGCTTGGCACTCTGGGTTGGACACTTGCCTTCCCTTGAGCTTGTCCACAGCTAATCTCTGCCCTCCTCTTTCTGGGCCAAATCATGTCATCCTTATTCAGCCTCCACTGTCCTCGCCTCACAAACTCCCTGTGCCTGCCCAGGGGGACGTGCTGCCTCTCCAGGGATGGAGCAAAATGCACCCAAAGGGCTCTGGAATCCCCAGTAGATGTGGACTCCTGCCTGTAAAAGCACTCCCAGGATTCTGGAGTTTCCACCTGGCCTGTGAATTGGGAGCAGTTGGGCACACAAATTTGTCTCTGTATTCCTGATGTATCCCTCCCCCCACCCTCAGGGATGGGAGATGGAGTTTTGTGGCCATGGAGGGTTGATGCCTTTTGGCCCTAAATCTTTCCTGCCTCCCTCTTGTGATGCCCTGCTTTTTGTACAGCGGTTTTGGAGGATCTTGTACTTATTATGGGACTGCAGGATTTCATTCCAGGGAGTTGCTGGTGTCCCTTACTAAATTTGGGTGATTCCTTTTCTTTACCTTGATTAGTCACCTCCACCTCAAAAGCCTTCACGGTTCCCATCCTGTGGTTGGACTGGGCAAGCAGAGTTTTACTGAGGACGTTCTGGGGTATTTCAGGGAGCTGTGTTGAGTTTTTCCCCCACCAGTTTTGTCTTGGGGGATGCCCAGAGCAAAGGAGGTTGTGGGTCAGGGTGACCGGAACAGTCTGGTTATCTGCCTGGCGTTGCAGAGGGCTTTTTTTGCCCCTTGTTGATGTCAAAGAGCAGAAATAACCCCAAAGCAGCTCCAGAACCCATCAAATGCAACATCCAGCTTTTCCGGGAGAGCTCTGGCACAGCTACCTGGGCACAGGACACTCCAGCCCCATGGCAGGGCTGAGTCCCCAACACACAGGGGGTTCACAGCCCCCAGATTCAACCTCACCAGGGTGATTTATTTAGGATTGCACTGAACACATTCCCCCGCTTTTCAATAGGGAAGGGAGAGCATTTGCTGCCAGGGTCAGCCCGTGCAGAGGGCTCCGAGCCGGGACAGGGCTCAGTGGTGGCAGATCCCAGCAGCCACATCTGCTCCGTTCCCAGGGTGCCTCTGGAGCAGCGGCTGCCGTTTGGCCTCTGCCGCCGCGATCAGCAGGAAAGGTTTGCTTTGCATAAGCCGAGCTCCCGTCCCGAGCATCCCTGCCAGATCCCTGCTGCTTCCCGCTCGGAGCGTGGCACAGCCGCGGCTGGCACGGCCTGGGGCTCAGCCTGGCTCTGCAGTCCGGCAGGACACGGACAAGCTCCGTGTCTGAGCAGCGATCAAAGCACGGGACAGGGACAGGGACAGGCCCCATCCTCCCCCGGAGCAATCCCGGCTCTGCCCGTGGCAGAGGCTCATCCCCGCTGACCACGCTCCAAAAAGTGCAGATAGCGGGAATGGGGCTGGCTGGAGTGACAGGCAGGCTTTTAAAAAGATATCTGTATAATAGCTTTCATTTATAAGGGGATTAGGATGCCCTGGGGACTGATAAGGAGTCAGGGAGGCTTTTCCTGCTCTCAGCCGCTGCAGCCGTGGAGGCTCTTGCAGAGAGCGAAACAAGGACTTGGCTGCTCCCGATCCATCCCAGGCAGAAGCAGAGGGAGCAGAGGTACAGAGGGGTTCAACCCCACACCGAATGGAAGTTTGCTTTAGGCTCAGCAGAAAACGGGGAACTAATGGTGGGGAGAGAAAAATCCTGCCTTTGTCTAGGAGATACTAAAGAAATAGGTTCTGACTGGGCAGAGCACAGGAATGGAGGAGACACTCAGCTCTGCAGGGAGCTGGATTTATGGAAGTATTTTGTACAGCACTGGTTTTAGGGGAGACTGGAGTTTCAAAACTGATGGAGTGATATGGACAGAGAGATTGTTTTGTTCTCAGGCTCAGCGGGGATGGCACTGGGCACCTTGAGGTCTCACCTGGCACGGGGGTTATTGACAGCACAAACAGCGAACAGAACTGCTGCCCACAACAGGCACCTCCTGCATCGCCGGGGTTCCAGAGGGCAGAGAAAGGAAGAGGCAGGGAAAGAGCCTGGACTCATGTCCCGCACACAGCTCTGAAACCATGGAAGAAATTTTCCTGGGCAGAAATTTCTGCAGGCATAAATTTTCCTTTCCAACCTTTTCAAAGCCTTTTGTGAATGACGGGAGGGTTGAAAATCGTGTCTGCATCCCCCACCTGGACAGAGGGTTGGAGAGCAGGGAAGGAGCAAACATTTATTTCAATCCTTCCTGGAAGTAGAGGTTTTTTCTAAAATATTTCACAGAAGGGCTGGAAGGGACCTCTGGCTTTGCCCAGTGACTGTTGTGGTTTCTCATGGAGAGGGATTCCCTCTTGGGCTGAGACAAGATGCCCTGGAATGCTGCCCCGGGAATCACAGCCCTCAGGCCACTTCCAGTTCCCCTGGGGATGAAGTGGCAGGGAAGGGCAAAGGATGCGCCCAGGGGACCTTAGCCATCTTCTGCCAAAAATGAGCAGGGAAAACAGATTGTGTGGGCAGGGGAGTGGAAATTCAAGTACAGGTAGGGATGAGCAACCTTGGGAATCTCTGCTTGAGGGTCAAAGCTGCTGCATCTCCCGTTTTGGGAGAGGAGGATGGTGAGCCCAGAGCCCACACCCAGCACCACCAATTTCACCTGGGAAAGGGCAAAAACGCCACGAGGGGCAGGAGCAGGCAGTGCACTGACACAGGCTGGGAGCAGCCCAGCTCCGCGGGGTTGTTTTACGGCAAATTTGTTCTTTTTGACATGCTGGGGTGGGAAACTCTTTCTGCCAGTGGAGAAGCAGGCTCAGATTTGCTGTGGTGCTTCATGGAGTGGGAAGAGCGCTCCCCAGTTTCTCAGGGCACGAGGGAGGGAGGTGAGATGTCTTCCCCCGTGTCCCAGGTGGGAATTGGAGGAGGAGCACGGGAGGAATGCTGCTGGCTCAGCAGTCCCCGCTCCGCGCTCGCTCTCCGGGCTCGGTGCCATTTCTGTGCGGGGTCTGTGCGCTCCCAGCCTGCACGAGGAGCAGCCCAGCTGTTCCCTCCCTGATCCCCATCCTCACACAGCCTGCGAGCTCCAAGTTCAGAGCCTGGGATGGAAAGATGGATGAGGTGTCCACGTCATCTTCCCTGTGGTATTTCGGAGCCATCCATCACCCAGATCCCTGCCAGGCTGCACTGGGTGGATCATTGGGATCTGTGCTTTTTTTTGACCAAGCGCAAATATTTTCAAGGGAATTTTCATTAATTATTCTGTGGGAATAATGGATGTCCCTTAATGTCAGCTCTGTAGCTATTTTGGGTCCAGTCTCAGGCAGTCAGACTAGAGTGGATGAGGAGACAAAGGACAGCACATCTGATCGGAAAAGGGAAATTTTACTCTCATTGGGGACTGTCCCAGCACTTGCTTTGCTCTCACAGCCCCAGAAGGACTTTCCTTCAGGGTCCGAAGTGTCATCTCTGCTTGGTCAGGAGATGCTCTGGGGAGATCTGAGCCCTGTGTGCAGGGAGGAGATGAGAGGGGAGGGAAGGGAAGGATAGTGCAGGCAGGTGTGACCTAAATCTCCCTGTTCTCAGCCTCCTCTTCTTCCCCAGACCTTCCCCAGAAGGGTGGCCCTGGCTCTTCCCGGCCCGCTGGCTACCACAGCAGGTAGTGCTGCATGAGCAGGAGCCTGCTCCAGCAGCAAACTGAGTCCTGGGGAAGGCGACAGAGGCATCAGGACACTGTAAATGGAACAGGGAAGAAGGAAGGTAAACGATGGGTAGAGCTGCAGACAGGAGAAAAATGTCTGGGTTTAAAAATCAGCGTTTGTGGTGCACGAGGTGAGCAGAGCAGCCTGTAGAGCACCCTCGGGGTGGGCAGAGCTGCTCCCTCCCGCTGCTGCCAGGATCCTGTTCTTTTCCAGCCTCATCTGATAAGCGGCGCAGAACCAGCCCCGCGTTTTGCCTTCCTCTGTCAGTGCAGCCTGTCCCGAGCCGGGGCTGTTTACTGCCTCATCCTCCCTCTTTTGCAAGAGGGAGTCAGTTCTGGTTAATGTTGGAGATCGGAACGTGATTACCGAAAGTCTCCTGAAATTAAATCCCTTCGCTTCAAAGCGGCTGGGAGGGAGGGAGGGGAGCATCCCTCTGGCAGCGGCGGTGGCCGGGCGGATATTGAGAGCAGCCTGGTCGCCAGCGCTGCCCCGGCACAATCGGGCTCCGACAGTGGGAAGGCAAATACAAACAGCAGCTTGTGTTTGCACACAGACTCTGTGCACCGCCCGGGCCCGGGCTTTACACCCCCGGCTCTTGGGCAAAAATTCCCGGGAGGGTTGGAGGGAGGGAAAGCCCTCTGAATATTTGGGGATGAATTGAACTGTGCAAATACGCCTTTGGGAAGCTCGCGGTGTAACGCCTTGGATCAGCTGCCCGCCGGGGCTGGAACGCAACCGCTGCGCTTGAAAGGGCGACTTTCACGCTGAAGCAAAACGGGACAAAAGAAGATAAATGAAACGGGCTCCCGGCAGGGTTTGGTTTGTTTGTTTTTGTAACTCGGCTAATATTCCCGCATTGTTCAGCCCAGTGGCCCAGTGTCTGTCCTTCACACGCTGCTCGTAAATCGGGGCTGGGCGGGCGGCGCAGGCAGCGGGCGGTGCGGGAGGGACGGGATCAGCAGCGGGACAGGGAGCAGCGGGACAGGGACAGGACCAGCGGGACAGGGATGGGAGCAGCGGGGCAGGGATGGGACCAGTGGGACAGGGATGGGACCAGTGGGACAGGAATGGGACCAGCGGGACAGCGACAGCAGCAGCGGGACAGGGACGGGACGAGCGGGACAGGGAGAGGACCAGCGGGACAGGGACCAGCGGGATAGGGACGGGATGAGGGGGACAAGGGTAGGATGAGCGGGACAAGGGTGGGATGAGCGGGACAAGGGTGGGATGAGCGGGACAGGGAGGGGGACAGGATGAGCGGGACAGGGACGGGGACAGGATGAGCGGGAAAGGGCCAGGACGAGAGGGGGAGGGACAGGGCCAGGACAAGCGGGACAGAGACGGGATGAGCGGGGCGGGGGCGGGACGAGCAGGACAGGGCCGGGACGGGCAGGGACGGGATGAGCGGCTCCGGCTCCGGCCCTGGGAACCAGGAATTGTCCTCTGCGGCTCTCGTGGTGCCGGGAGTTGGGAGCTCTGCGACAGCGGGGTCGCAATCGCACGGCGCTGAGCTGGGAAGGTGTGAGCCCGCGCGGGGATGCTCAGCCCTATTAATTCCTAGCTGTTCCTGGGTTCAGCCAGTGCCATTTTTGGGCGCAGTGCAACATCTGACCTGGCAGATGGAGTGCAGGGGAGTCTGTGGGCCAGCACAGATTCGCCATCGGTTCATTCCGCAGCTGAGCCTGGCAGGTCTTGATGATTTTCATGGAGCTGGCATCAAATCTGCCGGGATTTGTCCAAGTGGGGACATCCCAACCAAACCGTGGGTGCAGCGCTGATCTCTCAGCTGTCTCCAGCCCAGCCCAGCACAGGGCAAGGAACAGCGCTCATCCTCACCGTGCCATGTACGTGCTCGGGGATGGATCCCTGAGGAGCTCAGAGCCTGCCCAGGGCTCGGAGGTGCTGATCTCATGGGATGGACGCGAATTCAGGATTAGGGATTGCAGGGTGGACACAGCCAGGTTGAGACAGGCGCTCGTTTGATTGCAAGGAATATAAGACCCCCAATGCAGGCCTCCTGAAAATTCCCTTTCCCTCTGGCTTTAGGCAAAGCAGGTTTAACACCACAACATTTCTCTAGTTCAAGCTGAGTAAGCAAAATTTAATAATCAGCTGCATAATAATTTAGATCAAATCAAAGAGCAAGAGCAGCGTTGCCTTTAAAACATTTAAATAACATTTAATATCCTCCGTAGCATTTACTTTTCACAAGCCTCTGCAAAACCACCAAATGTTCACAGAAATTTGGCAAACTGACTTCCGCAGAAATCCAGCCCCCAGATGAGCTATTTGTTAGTCTCCACTTCACAAAGTTTCTCCCAATCAACAACAACAAAAAAAAATCCCAACAAAACCCCAGACAGCGCCTCACGTGCTTGGGGCGACCAAAGAAATCCCCTGATTTGGGTGACCAATGAATGTCCCCAGCAATGAAAAGCGAACAATTTGTCGGCAGCCCCTGCACTTGAAAACGAATGATCCAAATTATTCAGCGAGTCTCCCTGGATAGTGAATCCATTGAAAGGGGATCGAGACAGAGTCATAAATTATTCATTACCCAAAAGAGAATGAAATGCATATAATCATAACAATAATAATAACAACAACAATCGTTACACTAATAATAGCAACCAGAACCCAGCCAGCTCTGCCCGGAGAACCAGGGAGCCATGAAGCCTCCCAGACTTTATTTTCCATTGATCCCAGCCCCTATTTAGCGCAGCTGCATTAAATAAAGGAATGTAAAGTGGGTCGACATTTGGAATAAATATATTTATTGCCAATAATTTGACTCGGTCGACATTTGGAATGAATGTGTTTATTGGCAATAATTTGACTCGCTTGCCTTGGTTGGGGGTGATGGACTTTGTGCTCGGGTCCTTGGCAGAGAGAAGCTCCATGAACTCACACTCATCCCTGGTAATTGCCCCATATAATGGATCTCTCCGTGTCCTGGGCTGCTTTCAAGGAGCCTTTGGAAGTGGCTGCAGCGGAGGCATGTCCTGTCCCACTGTCCCTGGAAAATTTATAGGTGTCCATGGGCTGAAAGAGAAGTGGAAAGTGCTGGCCTGACACACATCCCTGGGATCTGACTCTTCCTGGCTTGAATGGGACCTTGATTGCGGAGTCACCCGGGAGCCATTGAGCAGGCAGAGAGCTGAGGAGAGGCCACAACACTTGTCACCCAGCCCACGAGTTTCCTGTTGTCGCTGGCACGCCTGGCTTTGGCTGGTAAAGCCCCGCCGCGGATCCGCCTCGAGCTCCATTCGGTGCCTTTGAGCTCCGCGGTTTCGCTGCCCTCGGGCCCTGAGGTTTCCTTCGGGTATCTTTGATTCGGAACCTCCTTCCAGCAGCCCCCGGGGGGATTCTCCCCGCGGGGATTCTCTGCTGGGCGATGTTGAACACTCAGATACATTTCTATTCCCGCACCGTGCTGGAAAGAGCCCGGCTACCGCTTCGGCATGCAAATGAATTCCCGTCCGCACTCAGGGGCTCGGCCGTGGCACTCGGCCATCTCCCGACCATTTCCCACAGGTCGCCCCGTGTTTGCGAGGAGGGCTTGGAGGGGCCCGGGGGTCCTTTCGGAGGCGCCCCCAGAGCTTTCTCCACCTGCTGCTCTCCGGGAGGAGAGCGGAGGGGTCCTGCTGTGTCCTGCGTGTGGGGAAAATGACATTTTTAAAGCTAAGGAGCAGCAGATTGGGCCAGGAAGGAGCAAAGCGCTCGGCTCGTCTGCTTCCATCAGCTTTGGGTGCTGCAGAGGGTGCTCAGCACCCATAGGGGAGGGGCTGGGTGGGGCAGTGCTGCAGCAGAACCAGCCCGGGGGGTGTTTTGGAAAGCAGTGCTGAAATTGGGTGTCACAGAGACGACTTTTTGTTTGCTCGGTGAATAATGTGCCGTTCAGGCTCAGCCTGGGCAGGTGGGGAAGGTGTGGGAGGATGGGGGAGATGAGGCAGAGGCAGAGCAGGTTCGTGGCCAGGCAGAGCGGGTGGGTGCCCGGAGCTGAGCCTGGTGCCATCCGCAGGCTCTGGGGACATGTGGCACATGTGGGGCCCCTCCCTGTGCCACGGCAGGAGGGCTGAGGTCGCAGATCCTCTGCTGCCGGGCAGCTGTAAGGCAAGGAGCAGAAGAAAGGGTTCCTGCTGGCATTTTTGTTGGAAGTCGCCTGAGTATTAAGTGGAACACGGTTTTCATTACCAGCTCCATTTTGGTGCAATAAATCACGAACTAGAAACACACTTCTGGCCTGGATTCTGCTCTCAGTTCTGAGTGGCAGTAACCAGAGGCAAAATCCAGTTTGGGCTTCAGCGTTGCAGTCCATATGGTCACCTTTTGGAATTAATTTCTTCTGGTAATTTCTGTGTAATTAGACAGCACTGAAGGCTGCTTCCTCTCCTGGGCAATTAACAGTGCTGATCTCGTGCCAAAGGTGCACTTTGCACTGCACAAACCTGTGAGGACAGATAAGCTCAGTTTCGAAGTGACAGTCTGGACCCTGGTACCTTCAGCGAGGGGATGCTGGATACCCCCAGAGCCCTGGGAGGAGATGGGGCCACCAAGCAGCAGTTCAGCACAGTTGAGCTGCAAAGAGAGCACGGAGTGTTTGTGCGAGCTCCAGCTGCTGCCGGAATATTTGGGAGGTCATTCCCGCCGGGCAGGCTGCAGGAACCTGTAATTGCAACAGATGCTCTCCGACAGCGGCGGCCCCGTGGGGGAGCAGAGCTGCTCATCCCCCCAGAGCAAGAATCTAATTTATATCTCATAAGACAGTTTTATTTTTCGGAATTACCGATGGATTCTGTGCCAGAGAACCCCGCGGGCTCCGGCCGCTGCCTCGCTCCTGCCTCAGACAGGAGGAGTGCAGGGTCGTAAAAGAGACTCCTCGTGGTGGGTTATGGGGCCTATAAAATTATCCCTGTTAGGAGCTGGCTGCCCGTTTAAACGAGCAATTTAAATGGATAACAAAGGCAGCCCCTCGCCCCCCTCGCAGCTTCTGTACAAAACCGGAGCTTGGATGGGAAGGAGAAGCACCATGGGTTTGTGTGAGGCAGGCTCTGTGTGTTCCAGTGCTGCTGCCGGGGATTTTCTGTGTGCAAACGGCTCCAGCTCCAACGGGACAGACAGGGAAAGCAAGGGGGAGGAGGAGAAGTCATTTCTGGTCTCACCGCCGGTTTCCGTGGGCTTTGGATGGAGCCCTGCTCTCCCTCGGTGCCGTTTGCTCGGGGTTTGGATGGAAGGCTGGGTTTGGCCCCGTGTGGGCTGATGGATTTGCTCCTGTTCTGCCAGAGGCAACAACACAGCCCTGAGCAGGAGAGGCTGAGAGCAGAGGGAAGGTGCTGCCGCCAGGAGTTTGGCTGCCCTGAGTGCTGGGGTGCAGAGCTCCTGCAGCCCCACCTTTGCACCGGGGGCTCCCCAAAGCCAGCCCCAGCATTTTGGGTTTCAGAGGAGCCCCAGACCACAGAGTCTCCAGCTTCCCGCAGCCCCAGCTGCTCTCTTCAGCTCCTTGAATTGGAGGAGCAGGGATTTCACCTCCCTGGCTGGTTCCACGGCCCAGGGAGACAAAATGGGCTCTGTGAGTGGTGCCCTTTCCAGGTATAGTCCCCCTGCTCTGAGATTCACTCTCAGGAGAAAATCATAGAAAACTGTAGAAAAAGAGGGGAAATTTTCTGCATCTCCTGCGCACGCAGCTCTGAAAATCAAACTCACTTGGTCAAGGGAGTGCAGGATTTTTGTGTGCACATTCCCCACTCCAGGGGAAGCATTTCCATGTCAGGCCATCACATCTGTGCTCGGGAGCTTAAAATCAACTCCTCATGCTCAGTCCCAGTTTGAGATCCCAGGCAGAGAAATGCTTCTCGAGCCACAGGCTGTCGTTTGGTGTCCGAGTGAACACACCCTGGCAACGGTGAGAGCAGCTTGTCCTTGCCCCCTTAGCTGGGACAGCATCATCCCCCCCAGACAGCTTTCCCCACCTTCCCAAACCTCAGCTCCCAAATTCACGGGCTCACATTTTCCTTTACTCCTTCCTCTCATGGCAGCAGAGGGAAACTGGGAAAGCAGCAGCTGAAACCCACAACAGCAAACAGAAAAAAATGACCAAACCGTCTCAGAGGAGAGAAAACCCCCGTGGTTTTACACCCACCAGCTCTGTGCCCTTGGGAGCTGCAGCTGTGCATGGATCTGAGCACTTTTGGGGGGCACAAAGGGACAGTCTGAGGTCGGTCCCAGCCCTGGGGTGGATGCTGGGGAAGCAGCCACAGCCTCTAAACAGCTCTCCAGGCTCCCAGCCTCCTGAGAGTTTAATTTTTGGGAAGCTTTAACATCCCCAGCTTACCAAGCTCTGAAAGAAAGGTCAGCTAATCCTTCACAGAGTCTGAATGAATTCAGGCCCAGAAGTGAGATTACTAAACAGGGGATCGGGAGGCCGGGAGAGCTGCATGGATACAGGGACCCTTCCCATAGTCAGGCCTGGCTTTCTAAAGAAATGGACCTTTTATTCCAGTTCTCATCCCCCCGGAGGAGGGAGGGGGGTGGGCAGACGTGGCCAAAGCACCCAACTCCTCCCCCAGCAGCAGGGCTTGGTGGGGAGGAGCCCTGAAGGAGAGCTGAGGGTCCCCAACTATGGAGGGACAGCAAGGGTAGCTGGGGTCTCCTGTGGACACTGAGCAGCATCCATGGCCCCTGTATTCCCACTGGATACCCTGCTCTGGGTGTCAGCCAGGCATTCAGGAAAAAAACCTGAAAAACAGGGTCTTTATGTCCCTCTTTGGCTGCTTGGGTGCCTTTAGCTCCATGTCTGAAGGCACTGAGGTCCCAGCACTCGGGCACCAGGCACAGGGTGGCACAGAGAGAACACAGGAATTTAGGGCATCGTGGCCATTGCTGTGTCCTCACCACCTGCCCCCGTGGTTCAGATGCCCTTTGAGGGACACCTGAGCTGTGTCTGGGCTGAGCAGGGCAATAGGTGCCTGGGGAGGGCAGTGGGCACCGTGCCCGGGGGCTGTGGATGAGTACAGGCATCCCCTCCCTGTGTTGCACCCACACTCCTTTGTGAGCCCCCGGGGTGATGACATGACAGCACCACTAAGGACGAGCTTTCCTCTGCAAAGCCAGTGTCCTGCTCAATGCTGGAGGAGCAGAGCCCATTGAAAGCCTGCAGGCAGCAGCCCCCGGGCGTGGATGCCCTGCGGATGAGCCATGGTAACCTGGCTACAAGTGTGACAACGCAGACACCCAGACCCCGAGCCTCCCTGCCAGGCTGCCCAGCTCCCCACACTGGCTATTCAGGCCACAGGGGTTTCTCTATTGACCTCGAGACACTGTTCTGCATGGGAGAATTCTCTTTCTTTCTCTCCTGGTAACTGCAGAATCCAGCATTTGCAGTTGGAAGGTTCCACTGCCACGACAGCAAGGCACGGGCTCAGCCAGGAGCTGCTGGCCCAGTGGTGGCCCTTCATTCTCAAGGTCCAGGGGCCAGCTGGGAGAAAATGAGAGGATGCTCAGGCACTCTGTGATGTCTTCAGCAGGGTGGGATGCTCCATCACCAGGGCAGAGCACCTGTGCCATCACACACACAGCTGCCAGGTCCTGCCCCAGTTCCTTCTCTCCCCACAAAGCCCTGGGGGCCCTTCCCCACCTCGCTGGGAATGTCTGATGGGGAAAGCCCATCCAGCTCCCAGTGAAAGTCAGACCTTCTCCAAGGCTTGGTTTCTCTTGCAGGAGCCCTGCCTGGAGTGCTGCCCGGCCATGTGAGCCCGTCAGCACCGTGTGCTGTGTGCAGGTCCTGCAGCTCTGCAGGCGCCACAGGAAGCTCAGCACTTCCCCGCTAGCCCAGGAAAAGCAGTGCTGGGAGAGGGATCACTCAGCCCCCCGGAGCACCCTGTGGGGCTCCATGGTGCTCCCTCTGTCCTGGCAGATCCCTCCTGCAGGGAATGACCTCTGGGTGCTGGGGGAGAGGCATCTGAGTGGTGAGAGGTTTGAATAACAGCCATGGGCACAGCCACGGGCACAGCCATCTAGATGTGTTCAAATGCATCTGTGATGCTGTGGCGTCCAATGTTTAATTACACAGGAACTTGGATTCTGGACAGTAAATGCCCAAATTACAGTGAGGAAATACTTAAAACCAGTCTCCAAAGGTGGTTTTCACTGGCAGGATCAGGGGCTTGAAGGTGCCCCGTAGGGCTCTGGGATGTGCTGGAGCTGCCAGCCAGGAGCAGCTTCCCTTCAGTGTGACACCTGTGCCAGCAGCAGGGACAGCTGGTGCCACCAGAAGCACTTTGAGAGCAGCCTGTGGGGATCAGTGCAGAAGAAGAGCACAGGGGTTCATGCAGCGGGAGAAAGGTGCAGGACAGTCATGAGCAGAAGGTTGGAACCAGCCCCATCTGCCTTTTGGGGAGGTGCTTTTCACTCCGTTTGTGGGGAAGTTTCCAATTGCAGCCCTGATTAGAAACCAAATTGATGTTGGAGTGCCTGAGCATCACATCTGGTGTGACACCCAGTACCTGTCCCGGGGAAACTGAGGCAATGAGCAATGCATTGGCAGCCAGAGAGGCTTCCTGGTTTTAATTCTTCTTTTCCCCAGTCCTGCATTGGTTTTACTCCAATTCTTGCTTTACTGGGAGGAAAGAGAGGAGACTCATTCTTGCTGTGCTGGGGAGCACTGACCTGAAGCTCGTGGGCTTTTGGGGGAGTCTCACTGAGCTGGGCCTGATTTCAGACTGGGCTGGGTTCAGGTGCACCTCAACATTTCCATCTCGTTTTGCTGTGCCCGAACAGTGACAAACATGAACCACAGGCAGCTGTGGGGAAGACACAGCGAGTCCCTGTCCTGAGAGGAGATCAGGAGGGTGACAGGGCTGTGCCAGGAGTGGGGAGAAGAGGACAGCGCTCTCTGTCCAGCACAGGGTCCATCCTGTGTCCCTGCCTGTCCCCTCGTGTCCCAGCCCTGTGTGAGCCCATCTGAGCCTCCCCGCCCGTCCCCTCCGCAGCTCCCAGACTTTCCCCCAGCTATTCAGCCTCTCTCCGGATCATTAAACATATTGAGCAACACCAGTCCTGTGACTGGTTAATTAGTAAAGACCTGACTAATTAGTTAATCGTGTTTACCGAGTGCTTTGGAAGTGCTCAGTGTTATTATTTTTAATTATGAGTCGCCCCGGGTGCTGCTCCCCTCCCCCATGCCGAGCCTTGCAGGGTTCCCACCCTTTGCTACCCCAGGCTGGGTTTGGGGAGGGAATTTGCCTCTTCTGCTCTGCTTACCAGATGTCCTTAGCAGCTTCTTGGGGGGATTTTAGCAAAGCCCCTCACCAAGGCTCCGTGTGCCCTGGCACACTGAACTGCCACTTCCAAAGCCATCTCATCCCTGGAGGAGTCGGGATTGGACCTTGGCAGGCCCTACAAGGCAATGCCTTTGTGTTCTCACCCCATATCCCTCTCCCGACCTTAAGGGAAGATCAGCTGATCTCCATCCTTGCTCTCCCCCAGCTCCAGCCCTCAGTGCCATGGACACCTCGGATTTGGGAGCCTCCCATTCTGTGTGAGAGAAATCAGATTCCCACCAGAAGGAAAAGCAGGTTATTCCCAAACCTCACTGGGGCTGGTCAGAAGGAGAGGACAGGCAAAGATTTCATCTGCCCAGAAGAATGTGAATAGGGTTTGTTAGTCAGGGGAGGGTCTTGGCATCTCTGAAGAATCAACAAGTCTGATCTTCTTGGGATTGTCTTCATTCGTAAAAATGTCATCAGCTCGTTAAGCACTGCCATAAAGAGCCTCAGTCACCCCTTATCACTGTGGGATCTGCAGGGGAGGCTGCCAGCACCAGCTGCAGAATCAGACCCACCTCCACAGAGCACTGAGGGAGAGCAAATCTGGCTCTGGAGCAGACAGAGCTGTAAAAGTCACACAGGGTGACCACGGGAGCAGGGTTTGGGATCCTTTCTGTCCTTTGGGCTGCACAAGGCCAGTGACAGTGACTCTAGGATGAGGCTACTTCGTGCTGCTGCCTTCACCCCAACCCTGCTGTGCCCAGGCTGCAGCTGGGAGCTCTGAGCTTCTGCTCTTCCAGAAAGCCCACGGAGGTGTGGTCAGGGCTTGCCACCTCCAGGTGACACTCAGCTGAATGGCAGATGCCCCCTTGCTCTGTGCTGATGGGGATGTCGCTGCAGGATCACCAAGATGCCGCTTGGGAAGGGGGAGGTGTTTCCCTTTGCACTCTGAATTCCCTCTTGGAAATGCTCCCTTCATGGCTGCCAGTGAAGGGCAGAACAGACTAAAATGAGCATAAATCAAAATGTCAGCAATAACGGGGATGAATCCCAGCCTCGGGCTCTGGAACTAGCCCTTGGACAGGCCACACTGCTCCAAAGACAGGACCTGGTGGTGCAGGATCCTGCTTCCAATTGGAGCAGCACCAGATTCCCTGGGAGGTGCTTGAGAAGGGAGCAGCCATGAGGCAGTTGGGGTTTCTCTGTAATTTAGGGGTTTCTCTGTAATTTAGGGGTTTCTGAACCAAAGAAAGGATCCCTGCAGTTCATTTTACATGTAAGTAGTAAGAGTAGTTTAATGGCCTTCACTTCTATGGATTACACACCCAGGACATTTTCAAGTTATTTAGACAGTTAACTGGTATGGGATAAGGGCTTAGATGTGGGTGGGACCATTTGGAGCCCGGAAATTTGATTCTCAGCTGTGCTGCTTTTGTCTCCCCATTTGTAAGGGTTAGAAGGCTGTAAGGGCCCCTGGACTCCATCTGGGCTGTGGCCCCACCCTGTTGTCACCCCTAGGAGGGACCCATGGGTTACTGGGTGTGCCTGCAGGAAGGGCAGGAGTACCAGAACCCACTTTAGTTTCTCCCCTAAGACCAAGTTTCCTCCTTGTCTGACCTCCTCCCCATCATCCTCTGCTCAGAACGCCTTTGTTTGCTCTACAAAGCTTCTCCTGCAGCCAGGAAACACCTGGAGCCCTTCCCCAGCCTCAGTGCTGGGGTGGAGGAAGCTCCAAAAGGTGCTCCTGGGGCAAGGCAAGCCCCCGAGCCCTGCTCCTCAGCCGGGGGGTGTCGGGGGGCTCCGTGTCCCTTGGCTCCCAGAGCTGTCCCTCGCTGTGTCCCTCGCTGTGTCCCTCGCCGTGTCCCTCAGCTCCCAGAGCTGTCCCTCGCTGTGTCCCTCAGCTCCTAAAGCTTTCCCTTGCTGCGTCCCTCGGCTCTCAGAGCTGTCCCTCGCTGTGTCCCTTGCTGTGTCCCTTGCTGTGTCCCTCGCTGTGTCCCTCGGCTCTCAGAGCTGTCCCTCTGTCCCAGCCCAGCCATGGCCTCAGCGTTTCCACCCAGGAGGAGAGGCTGCTCCATCCCTGCCCCTTCAGAAAGGGAGAGACAGAGGCAGTGGGGCAGGGAGGGAGACAAACACATCTGCACCTGGGAGATGTCATGGTTGGTTTTCCAGCTCTGCATGGGCAGTGACAGCAGCTCCATGGGGGCGGGAGCAGGGGGAGCAGGGCAGATTTATGGCCCTGGGTCAGGCTCAGGCTGAACCAAGCCTCCTGCCTAGCATCAGCTTTATGCACAAGATGAAGTGCAGAACCTCCAGTGCAGGCGCCCTGTGAGAGGAGAAGCCCTGGAGAGCAGGAACAGTGAGTTCTGTGAGAGGCCATGCTGCCCCTCTCCCTGCTCTGCTCAGGGGCTCTCCTTTCCAGGCTGGATTTGGGATTGCACTGACCAGGCATGAGCAGCTCCCAGCAGATGCTGGGGTTGGTCCCACATTCCCACAGAACTCACGGGCTGAGAGCCACGAGCAGAGCAGCTGGAGGCTGAAGGAAGCAGGAGGAAAGAGCTCCCCTCTTTCAAAACAAAATAAAATTCACAGCAGTTCCCAGCCCTGCAGGAGGGAGCAATGCCAGACAGAGAACTGAAACCTCGGAGACAATTCCAAATTCAACACCCTGTTGGGCATCGGGACTACCAGGCCAGGGAGATGCTGTGGACATTGTCACAGCACCACAGGACATGAGGGCCCAGACGATGCCAGGTTTTCCCTTTCTGGCCAGACACCCAGACTGAAAGTCTTGTAAACTCAGAGCCTCATAGAAAAGATTAAGCAAAATTCCTGGAGGCTCCTGGCTCTCGCTGGGATCAGTGTGGGACAGACCTTTCTCCCAGATGTGGTGAGATTGTCACTTCATCACCGGCTGGTACTGAAAGCTGGGTTTCAGCTGGGCTTTGACGAATAATTGATGGGTGATGCAATGGTTATTGTGACTGTAATGTCCCCACATTGTCCTCTTTGGCAATGCCTTTTGATGTCCCTCTTCAAAGGACAGTGGCAGATCCTGTCCTTTCCCTGGGAAGGGATGACCAGGGAAGTCCTGGCAAACACGAATAAAGTGCCTGTGGTGTTGAGGCTGCTCCTCCTTCATCCCAAGTCCTTAAACTAAGACAGGTGACATATTTTTCTGATCCTTTTGCTCCATCAGACCCTGTGGGATTGCTGTCGATGTTGTGGTGTGGATTGTGGCTTTTGACTCAGCCCCAGAGTTCCCTTTGGTGCTCACAGCCTGTGGATCTGTGCAAAAGCCTCAGCAGACAGAAAGGGTCAGGCTCAGCAGGGTCAGGCCAGTGTGGCACAGCCTCTGCTGCTGGATTTGGGCAGCAGATTTGGTTCAGGAGTTTCTGCAGGAAGAGCAGTCCCTTTGTGCTCCAGGCAGGGCTGGAGCTCAAACACACACCCTGAGACAGCTGCAGGAGGAACAAATATCTCTGAAGTAAGAAAAATTCTGCATTCTGAGCACTGTACGAAGCATAGGGCATGTGGGGCTCCCATCAAAAGGTGAAAGCCAAAACTCTCAACAGCCAAAGCAGGGACACTCTGCTGTAGTCAGGGAGCTCCAGTGGTGTCTGACACATCTCAATGAATTCTGCTTCCTCCAGCCCCTGCTTGGTACCTGTTCCCTGTGTGTGTCCCACCTGGGGTTTCCCCTCTGCTGGCCGGGCTGGGTTTTGGGTTGTGTTTGGGGAGATTGGTTTGATTTATACCATTTGTGCCAAATGATGAACATTTCTGCTGGAGTCAGTGGGCAGTGAGGAGGCAATTCCAATGTCACCTCTGCCTGTCAGTCTGTCCCAGGGGGACACAGCTCTGGTGTCTCCCACCTTTACCTGCGCAGATGAGCTCCACAGCCACTTTATTCCAAGGGAAGAAAAGTCCAGCCTGGTTGAAAACACCTCTCAGTGCAGGGTCTGTCAGTGCTTCTGTCAGCTCTAGTTGTGCCCCAGACACTGGGAAGAGGCCAGGAGCAACCCTCCTTCATTCCCTTCCCTTCCCTTCCCTTCCCTTCCCT
>VZRL01000151.1:60491-170616 GCA_013397895.1 Origma solitaria
AAAGGGAAAGGGAAAGGGAAAGGGAAAGGGAAAGGGAAAGGGAAAGGGAAAGGGAAAGGGAAAGGGAGAGCTCAGCCCCCCAAACCATCCAGACACAACTCAGCTGCAGAGCAGGCTCCCTAAAACGAACCTAGGTGTCAGGGGTGACAGCAGGCAGAGCAGGGAGCTTGTGTCCCGTAGGGAAGGAAGTTACATCGCTGCTAATAAAGGAACTGTTTAAAAACATTCAACTCCTTTGAATTTACTGTCTCAGATTAGATGGGAATGTTTGGAGGAAACTCTTCCCTTTCCATGAAGTTTTTGATTACCTGATGGAAGGCAATTCAAAACAGGACAGGAATATTTCCTTTTTTTTTTTTTTTTTGTTTGAAACCCAAACTTTTGGCTTGGCTTTCCAAACCCCAAATGAAATCATTTAAATCTGAAATACACCCAAAAATGTTTCTACTATGTTTCGATGTGTTTCCTTGGAAAAATGAAAATTCTTCCTCCCACAGCCTCCAACCACTCTATGATTTCTGTCTGAGGCTCCCACTGTGGGATCAGCTCTAGGTTTGACACCCAGGCAAGGCTGGCAAAAGCCCCAGCTCAGCTCCCCGGCTCGGGCTCTGTGCTCGGACATCCCTGGCAGTTGCACAATTCCCTGTTATTCCTTCTGCAGAGGAACATCACAGGAAGAGGTTTCCTGGCGCAGATTTGGGGATGGCACTTCTTCATCTGACTAATGATATTCACATGTGGTTGTTGATCATTTCTTTGCTCTTTAATGCTTCCTTTTCCTCCAAAGACATTTCCAGGCCAGGTTTGCAGTTGGGTTCATCCGAAGTCTCCAGGGCTGCTGTTGTCCCTGATGCTGCTGTCCCTGGAGGCTGATGGAGGGGCTGGCAGGCTCCCAGGTGGCTCAGGGGACATTCGGAGTGTCCCCTCTGCAGGGAGCTGCCACCTCAGGAGCATTCCTCCCTCTGCAGCGATGTCAGCAGGGTGGGACTGGTCCCCAGTGCCAGGACAGGCTTCTGCAGGAGATGGGAGGGAGGGCAAGGTTGGAGGGAACAGAGAGCACCAAAATCTGCTCCTGCCAGCCTTGGAGAGACACAGGAGGTGACAGGGCACGGTCCCACCCCTCTCCAGCATCCAAGCCTTGGATCAGGCACAAGACAGAGGCCAAAATTTATCCATGCAAACAGCAGTGTAATTGGGAGCTCACAGGAAAACAGCCCCTTCCCCAGACGGCCCTGAGGAGCAGAGGGGTTTAAACTCCCCATTACTCTGATTTGCAACCCCTCGGTCAGTGGGGCTGAGCCAGGTCCCCCTGGTGCAAATCCAAGTGGGGAAGAAATGAGCTGGCTGCCCTGATGGCTTAGAAAAGCTCCCAGAAAACACCCCCTGGGCTGGGAGAGCACGGGAAGCTTTTGGGGCTCTCTCTGTCACCTGTCCCAGTGCTGGGAGTGACAAACACCACCAGCAGCACTTCCCGAGGGGCACTACAACCTGTGGCACTGCCAGTGACACAAAGGAATGCTTTAAAGCCACGCCTGGTGTGGTGGGGTTGATGTAAAGCTTTTCTCTGGGGTGTGTGGGCGAGGGCTGTGTGCGTGTGCCCCACTCCAGCGAGGAGTGAAGCTGGAGTGGCTGTGCTGAATGTCTGCATCCAGCTCACTGCAGCTCCGCAGGTTCCCCCAGGACTCTCATAATTGCTACGTTTGGTTTGCTGTGCCTCATTATTTGCAAGTTTTCCAGCCCCAACGCCAAAGGAGGCTGCATTCGATGTAATTATTACTCAAAACTTTGAAAACTTAAAGGAGGAAAAATAGGCCATTAAACAACTAAGAAGCAAAGTAACAAGTGTGAATTATGGCCCTGCCCTGTGGTTTGCTGGAGATGGGTTTGTTCCACCCATGGAGAGATGCTGGAGAAGGAAAGGTTGAGTGGGTTGTTTTGCTTAATCTCTCTGCTGTCAGAGTTGCAGTCCCTGGAGAATGCAGATCTATAGAGAAATGTGCCTCCCCTTTGAAAGGCAGCGCACATGCCCAGCTCCCAGCAAAGGACTTTTGTTCTGCTCTGATTTATACAATTCTCTGGGGCCAGGAGAAGTGGCTGTCATGGTTGCAAGGATTACTCGCGACTGGAGGCAAGGGTGGACTGTGCAAGAATAATTTGTTCTCTTGGCTGGGCATGGACACCCCGCTCCCCCTTCCGCAGGCTCCGGCCCCTGTCCCCCAGCCCTCACCCACCAGGGGATGCTGACTGCCAGGGTCCTGCTGTGCCCGGGGGCTGCCCTGGCACAGGGGCATCCCTCGCCCCTCACAGAGTGAGCCACAACAGGGGACACTGCTGGCCCTGGCCGGGGGCTGGCAGGGGGACACTGAGTGTCTCAGCCAGAGCAGGGGACGCTGCCAGCAGCTCACTGCCCCCCTGGGGACGTGCCCAGGGCTGAGCTGCAGCACCCCAGAGGTGGCTGCTTCTCGCCTGTGGCTCTGAACAGGAATTGGGCTGAGGTAGATCACCCCAGAGGTGGCAGCTTCTCGCCTGTGGCTCTGAACAGGAATTGGGCTGAGGTAGATCACCCCAGAGGTGGCAGCTTCTCGCCTGTGGCTCTGAATAGGAGTTGGGGTGTTTGGCTCAAGGGTAGCCCACACGGCTACTAAAGCACATGGCTTCCCCCATGGCCACAATTTGCTCATCCTCTGAGTGCACCTCGTGCAAGCTCTCCATGAGGAGCATCCCTGCACACCCACGCTCCTGGCACAGCTTGGGATGGGGTTTCTACATTCCACTTCGAGGCAAGAAAAGCCTCTGAGTCTGTTCCTGATGTGCAGGGGTGTCCCTGGGGCTCCTGGAGGAGCTGAGCACATGGTGATGGATGTGGGCCTGCCCTGTAGAGCCCAGTAGCCTCAGAGGGCTCCGTTTGTCCATCCAAGGGTCACCTACCACCACCAGCAGCACCTCAGTCATTCCAGTGAAGGACGTGACTTCACTTATCTGCTCCCGGAATTTCTCTGCTTGTTTGTTCTGTTTTCATCCTCTGAGGAGGAGGAGGAGGAGGGTGGTGCCTTCACACGCACAGGGCCAGCCACCTCTGAACCCCAGCACCAGAAGCCCTTTTCATGCTCTATAAATTTTATTGGAAAATCTGTTTCTCTTGGGGGAGGGAGGGTGGTGGTGCATTTTTTTGCGCCCCCGGTAATGCACCATGAAAGGGCTCGTTAGAAGCCAGCTCCTCGCGCTGATGAATCCTTCCAGGCAGGCAGAGGTGACACAGACTGATGACATTTCCAGCCGGGCTGTCCCCTGGGACGGGCCAGGCGGCCGGAGGAGACGCGTTGGACACTGCAGAGGTTGCTCTTGGCTCCAGCGCTCGTTTGTGGTGGAGAAATGCCTGCAGGAGCCAGGCAAAGGCTGTCTCCCTGCAGGAGTGGCAGAGTTTGCTCTCCGTGTGCATCTCATGGGCTGTCCCACGGACATGAGCTGCTCTCAGCCTCTGGAAGGGCTGGAGAAGGTGAGGGATGGACACCCCAGCGCTCACACAGATCCCGTGGCACACCCCAAGTGCTGCCGGAGGGCTCCTCCGAGAGCGCCTGTCTGCACCGCGTTGTTTTGTTAACCTCAGGCTGCAGCCCGGCCCTGCCAAGGCTCTGATGTTCTTGGAAAGCCCTGGGCTAACGAGACACCTTCCCAAACAACAGCTGATGAAGGGACTGCCCGGCCATTGGCTCGGCAGGCATTGCCCCCCGGCAGACAGGACCGAGGTGGATTTCCCTGGATCTGTCATTCCCTGTTCCCAGCACTTCCTGGGCTGGCAATGGAAACTCCACCTTTACCCCAAACCCGTCTCCACCTCTTTCCTGACAAGCCAAACCTGCCTTCCCTGGGATGCAGGAGCAGCTTAAGAGTTGTGAGAACCTAAAGTAGAAATCTTATCCTGCCCCATCCTGTTGGAAACTCCTGTCCAGACAGAGAAAGGAAGAACCTGGAGTGTTCCCAGGCTGGATCAGGGACATGCCTGGGGCCACCCAAGGTGTGCAGGATGGAAGGCAGACCCTGCCCAGGAGGTGCCAAGGTGCCTGAGCTGTGCTGATATTTCTGTGCTTGGATCCAGCTCTGCAGTGACACAAGGCAGAGATCCGTCAGGAGAAATTTCCTCGCCCTGCCAGCTCCCCCTGCCCTCAGCAAACATCCAGCCCTTCCCTTGTGGAGGGTTTCACCTCAGCCCAGCCAGGGACCAGTGAGGAGCGCCCAGCACTGACTCCATCTTTGCTCCGAGGGTCTCGGCCACTGTGGCCAAGAAACATAAGGGTTTGTAATGCTTTGTTGGGCCAGGAATAAAGGGAATTTGTGGCAAGAAGGTTCCCATGTTATATAAGTAAGGCGAGGGGAGCTGTATTTGAACTGGCAGAGGGCAGTTGTTTTCACTCGAGCAGAGCCCAGCTCACGGCTGCTTCCTCACTGAGCTCTTGTTCTTCTTGGCCTGAGCAGCTCCGGGTCAGGGAGGCAAAGCCGTGGCTGCTCCGTGGGGGAGGCAGGGAAGGGGAGAGGTGCAAAGGGCAGGACGGAGCAGTCCCTGTGGCTGGAGTTGGGAGCTGGGCTGGCGTCAGACACAGCCCCTGCCAGGCCCTGATCTGCCAGCACAGGGTCCAGCACGGGGCAGTCCCAGCCAGGGCTGAGTCCAGCAGCTGCCCTCAGCTCCCTCCCAGCTCGGGAGCTCTCAGGATCCCAGTGGGAGCATTCCCAGAGCTGCTCTGGATGGAGTTTGAGCAGGATTTGAGCTCCAGCACTGAGCCAATTTTATGGAATCAGGGCTTTCACCATCTCAAGCTTCTGGGAATGAGTAGGAGCTGGACGTGGAGATGTGGAGCATCCCTGGCTTGACTGCTCAGCACTGGGAGCGTGGTGGGATGAGCTGGGGTGGGTGAGTGCTGGGATTACCCCAAGGAGGGGACACAGAGCTTCTGGCTGTCCCCCCGAGGAGTGTCGGTACAAACAAAGCAGGTGAATGCAGCAGGGGCTGGATTCGGTGTGTGGCCCTCTCCATACTCAGCACCATCGTGCCACGAGGCAGCCGAAATGCAGCTCTGGGGCTGGGGCTCTGCCTTGTGAGCAGTGTCAGTGCAGCCTCGGGGCAACAATCCCATCTCTCATGTCAGGGGTCAGGAGGGGGCAGAGCAGCAGATCCACAAACTGAACCACCCAGCCAAGGATTACCCAGACTTTCCCGTCTAAAATCTTTGTAGAAAACCTGAAGCTGACCTGAAGAAATGAGACATAAATGTGATGCTTGGCACAGAGAAGGTTTTGCAGTCCCTGCTGAGTGTTTCAGAAAGGTCATCCCTGACCTTGGGATTGCAGAGATGTCTCAGGGGTCAGCTGAGCCCACAGCCATGGGCTGATGTCTTTCAGCTGAAGCCTACAAGGTGTCTCCCATTTAGAGCCATGGTAACCTAAAAGGAGCTTTTCTGGTTAAATGAGGAACCTCACTAAGGCTGCAGAAAAAATCAGACTGAACTTTGCCAAAAATGTTGTGAAAGGCATCAGTTGTGGCATGAAATGGACCGGGAGAATTTTTTCCTTGATGTAGTAAAAACAGGATGGCAAGAGCAGCAGCAGCTCTGCAGAGCCTGGTGAACCTTTCCCACTTCTTCCTTTGGGGTGCTGGCACAGGGAGATCCTCGCCTGCTTTATCCTGGGTGGCTGAAGCAGCCCGTGTTAAAAGGGGATGAACACAATACAATGGAGCCTGACTTTGTTCCTGTGCTCTGGGATTCATTTGGGGGATTACAGGCGCTTTTCAGCCCCTTACCACCTGGAGAGGCAAATACAAGGCAGCGCTGCTTGGAATCGGCTTCCCACCGAGCAGCCTTAGTTCTGCCGCAGCCAAACTTGGGGAAGGTTAAAAACGATCCGGGCAGGAGCTGGGCCCAACAATTGGCCAGAGCACAGGGATGCGCTGGGCTCACGGCCGGCGGCAGCGCTGCCCAGGCTCCTTAGGAAGGGTTCGGTGTCGGCTGCATGGGCAAGGGGCAGCTCAGAGCGGGCTGCAGGCTTGAAACTGAGCCTAAGAGCCCTCCGAGGGGAACTGTATCCCGCATTTATAAAGGCAAAGAGAATTGCACAGGAAGTAAGGTTGGAGGTTGATGGGGCTGAGTTAAAGACCTCTGTGGCTGGGAAAAGACCCCTCTGTCCCTGTTTCCTGGGGCGGGTATTGTTGTGGATGAGGGGACAAATGACATCAGGGTGGAGGGCCAGGTGCTATGGGCTGTGCCTCTTCTCCATGCCCATGAGCCCCCGGGTGAAATGGAATCACCCTGGGATGGAGAACACAGCCAGTTCCCCATTCCCTGCATTGCTGGAGCCCATGGAGAGCATCCCAAAGTGCCACCACAGGGTGGGGACTTGCAGTCCCCTCTCTCTTAGATCAGCTGAGCATCCCATGCCCGTGGCCATCCTCTTCACCTCCAGCCATTCTGAAAGCAACAGTTCTTGCAGCCAGGCAGAGTCCCTGAGCTTCAGTTTGTTTGGTGTTTATTTGGGGCTGTTATGTCTGAAAGAACAGGCTTTTGGGATGATGAAAAATACGAGCTGAGTGTCAGCAACTCCGAAGTCTGCTTTCAAGAGTTTATTGCTGATGAAGCCTCACTAGAAGCAACCAATCCATGTCCTTAGGGACTTGTGCAAAGTCCCTGCAGCTCTGAGCCAGGAGGGTGGCATGCAACACCACACACCCCTGGGGCTGCTGCTCCTCAGTCCCCCATCCCTTCCAGGGCTCCCAAAGAAAATGCCATCTTTGGGGTGAAGCAGGGGAAGCTCCTGCTCCCCACCTCAGGCACTGCTGCACAGCCTGGGGTTCCACACTCCCTGGGGTTCCACACTCCCTGGGCATTTCTCCTGTCCAAGCAATGCTGGCCACAGCCACACAGAGAATGGATCAAGGACTGGAACTGGTGATAAATGACCCAACAAAATTTTAAAGAAAAAAATGAGATCAAAGTCTTGTTTCTCAGCCAGGACGCTCTCCATGCTGTGCAAAGAGAGGGGAAAGGACCTGCCTGTGACGGTGCTGCTGCTGCGGAAATTCCCTCCCTCACCCAGGAAGGCACCAGGAGCACGGGCAGGACTTCTGCCAGTCTCTGTGTGCCATGGGGTTACCCCATCCTCAGGACACTCGGGGTACTCCAGCCCCTCAGGCAGCAGTCCCAGCTCCAAACTGCAGCCATAGTGGTGTGGCCATCTGCAGGAGCAGCTCCTGGGATGAGCTGTGTGTCAGGAGAGCTCTGCTGCGTGCCACCCACTGATATCCAGGGAAACTGATGCCCCAGGGCCCAGAAGTTTGGCTCCTGCCCCCACAGCAGCCAGCAGCGAGGAGCTGCAGCTCTCCAGCCCCCCACCCACCCACCGCTGCTCCCTGGGCACAAACAGCCCCGGCCCAAGCTGGGGAAGGCTCTGAAGTGGCATTTGAAACCCCCTTCGAATGATGTGTGCACTCCACTGGCACACACAACCCAAAGGCTCTGCGTGCTGCTCAGAGAGAGCAGGGAAACATTCTGGGAAGGGCTGGACGTGTGATGTGACAGAGCCGTGCCCAGAGCCTGGCTGGTGGCACCAGCTCAGTTCTCACCCACAGCCCCTCAGTGCCAGGCTGCAACAGATCCCTGATTTCACATCCCAAGTGTCAGTTTAGTTAACTTGTCAGCAAGAGCAATAAATAAATCCCTCTCACTTGCACTCCCCGAAATGGTGCAGCTGGAAGGGATCTGTCGTGCTGTTTTCCAAGCGAGAAGAAGGGTTTTCTCCGTGGGAGGGAACGTGCTTGGCTGTAGGTGAAGAACTCCTCGAGCTCCTGAGGGAAGGGACATCAGAGAGAGTGTCAGGCTGGTGGACCAAGCCTGGTTTCAAAAGAAGCAATGCTTGTCCTGGTGAAGATTTGTTTGTTTCTCTGCTTGTGAAGGGAAGTGCTCAGGTCTTTCAGGTGAAAACACATCTATTTTCCAAGTGGAGTCAGTAGCCATCCCCCTGCTGAGTGCTAAGACCCAGTGCAACACCCCCATGGCAGCCAGGAAACACTGAGGGCCAAATACAAGAACCTGGAAGATCCTCAGCCACTAAGGCAGGGCTGAGGCCATGACCCCTCTGCCTCTCAGCCTCTCCTTGGACCACCCTCGCCAGGCTGGGTTGTGTTCATGGCTCTGGGTGTGACAGCAAGGTGACACTTCCGTGGCTGGCATGGCTTTGTTTGCCTCATCTCAACCCTGGAGTCCCTGCTTTTGTGGGTTTACAGACATTGTTTCCTGATGGAGGAATATCCCTGCGGGCCCTGTGCATTCCCTGACATCAGCGGGAGCAGCCCGTGGGTTTACAAACATCTGGGTTCCTGGGAAATGCCAGGATTGCTGTCTGTTAACGCTCAGAAAATGATGTGGATTTCCTGCCGTGGGGAGCAGGCTCCAGCTCAGGGTTATTGCCAGGGCTGCAGGGAGTTTGGGGCCAGAGATACAAACCATGGCAAGCAAGGACTAAAAGCCTGGTGTTCAGCACTGGGCAAACCACAGACACCTCAGAGCCTGGCCTGGGAAAGGGCTCACCCCAAGGAGGGCAGTGAAGGGAACATGAGCCCCCTGAGCTGCTCTGGGGTGGGGCAGGGTGGGGACGGTTGTCCTGCTCAGCTCCAGAGCTGTGGCTCATGAGGGACAGAGGCACCCACCCCCCCTGGGCACACAGCTGGGCTTCCCCACGGAGCTGCTGGTGTTCTGCAGAGCAGCTGGGCTGCAAATCCAGCCAGGAGAGCTTCTGTGCGAGAGGCTGTGCACAGCAGCCCTGCTGCAGTCAGGCTGGTTGGAGTTCACAGCCTGGGTCTGTCCCAGAGCTGCAGGTTTGCCTTGGCCAAGCAAAGGCAGGGCAGGGCTGTGCTTCAGGCAGCTCTGGGGGGAAAGGGTGGGTGCTGGTGGTCACCTCCAGTCCAGAGGGGTCTCCCATCCCAGGACACAGCTCGGTGACCCCGGAGGGAGCCGGGAGTGGGCGAGTGCTGGCGGCTTGGGCCAAGCTGGGAACTGCAAAAGCTTTTCTGTCCGGAGGTGGGCTCGAGCTCAAGCCTGCTTCCTTTTCCCTGCCAAAGTATCTGCTGTCCTGCACACTTCCCTTCCCCCTTCCCTGCAGCATTTCAGGCCATGGAAATGTCTGATCTGATCCCCCACCACAGCTCCCTTTGGCTGGATTCTCTGTGGTTTGATATCCCTCCTCTGGCTGCCTTGAGGTGACCTTGGCTTTGCGGTGCCCTTTCACACCGGAAAACCAAAATATTGCGTTTCAAAATTGCCCAGATGGGTATTTCCAGTGACCTAACAGGAAAAGGAGTGTTTCTTCAGAGCTTCATCACCCCGACTTTGTGAGCAGCTCCAGCTGGTCCCAAGCTGCTTTAATAATCGATAATTTATGTGGCTGGAAATTCCCCCAGCCAGGTTGGGGTCTGTGGGGGCTGGTGGGTCTGGGTCCTGTGGTGATCCCTGGGGTCCAGCTCTGATCCCTGGGGTCCAGCTCTGATCCCTGCAGTCCAGCTCTGATCCCTGGGGTCCAGCTCTGATCCCTGGGGTCCAGCTGTGATTCCTGGGGTCCAGCTCTGATCCCTGCAATCCAGCTCTGATCCCTGAGGTCCAGCTGTGATCCCTGGGGTCCAGCTGTGATTCCTGGGGTCCAGCTCTGATCCCTGGGGTCCAACTGTGCAGCATCACAAATATGAGGATTGGGTGTAACAGCTGTGAATGTGCAGAGGAGCCTCTGATCCAGGAGCACTCCTGAGGCTGCTCCAGGGGCACAGCAGATCTTCTGCCCTGGCCAAGGGCAGGACCTGATGTGCCACCACAGGAGGTGGCTGGGAGAGAATCACCTGTGCTGGCCACATCCCCAGTGCACGGGGATTCCTGTGGAAGTTGGGGATGGGAATGGGAGATGATCCCACCTGCCAGGTCAGAGCTGGGTTTAACTGCTGGTCAGTGTCTGCACTATCCCATTAAGCCTCTGTCATTGTGCAGATTGGGGCTGTGGGTAGCACAGCCTGCAGCAGGGTGGGGGACACATCTCCACTTGAGAGTGGCACTGGGGAGGCTTCAACTCCCCTTCCCTTTGACCTCCCACCAAAACCCTTCCTTGATCCGCAGGGGGCATCAGCAAATCCTGAGGGATGTCTCCTCCTGCTCCTGCCATGCACAGCAGGCTCGGGCACGAGGAGCCCACAGCAGAAACACTCCTGGGCCTTCAGGACAAAGGACAGGCAGGGATGTCCTCATGGCTGGAGACCTGGGGGGAAAGGGAGCAGCTGAACCAGGGAAAACACTGCAACAGCAGCAGCAGTGCTCAGGGTGTGTTTCTGAGCTGCTCAGCATCCTCATCCCCAGCAGAGCCAAGGCAGTTCCCATTCACCAGGACCAGGCCCTTCCCTGACAGGGCATTGTGATGGAAAAGCTCCTGAAGGCCCTGTGAAGTCACTGAGCCTCGGTCTGTGGCCATGCTGGAATGCACTAACCAGGAGTTGTTTTGAGGTCAGAAAGGAATAAGTTGTTTGCAGACAATTGATGTTGTTATTAAAAACATCCACGGCAGAGAGCAGGGGGAGGGAGGTCCTCTTTCCTGTTTGGGAAATAGTTTCTCACTGCATCCATCAAATGAAAGAATTCTGTATGAAAAATTAATTTAGAAAAAAAAAGAGTTTCTGGGGCACACGCGCCTGAAAATGAACCACAGCAGGATCAGAGGTTTGGCTCAGAGCAACATCCAAGACTCAAAGGCAGAGGCCAGATTAAAATCCAGGACTGCTCCCAGCCTGTTGCTGGAACTGGAGGAATGCAGTTTCCTTCAGAGAAATGCAATCTCCTCTCTGTAACTTTTGGGCAAAATTCAGGAACTGCAGCTGAAGCCCAGAGCAGTCTCCCACCGAGACAGACTCCATGTGAGTCTGGAGCAGCAGCTGCACTGCAGGAAAGTGGGGATCATGTCCAAATAGGAAGAAAAACACCTCAGATGAGGGGATTAGGCTGTCACCCTGCTCCACAGTGTGAATCTCCCAGGCCAGGGCGCGCAGCTTTCCCAACCCTGTCCCACAGCATGGAGATGTCACCCGAGGTGTGACCTGAGGAGCAGCCCCATCACACGGCCATGCTGTGGCCATGCCATCCCATGAGAGCTAGGTCACTCTCTCTGCACCCTTGGCACCACCGGGGCCCTGGCATGGGGCTGGCCTGGCCCAGCTTTCCCTGTTCCCAGTCACTCTGTGGGATCACACCTCCAGAGACCCTTCCCATGGGATGGACAGGAGGGAGGACACTCTGGACATGAGCCAGTCCCTGTAACGTCCCTGGCAGGTCAGATTTAAACTTTGGGCATAGCTCCAGGGTATTTTGGGATGGGAATCTGTTCATGGCTGGCTCCAGGATTTGTGGGGACATGGCTCAATGCCCACACTCAGGCTGTCCCATGCCCATGTAAGCACCAGTCATGATCCTTCCTGTCGGGGTGGTCATGGACCACGATCATGGATCCAGAACAGAATGAAGCCTCCTCTCATGGTGGTGGCATCGGCAATTTTAGGGACAAAGTGGCTCGAGTGGCACAAACCCATCTCTGAGCATCCTTTTCACCATGGCCAGTGCTGCCGCTCCCACCCGGAATCCCGGCAATGTCTGCACCTCTGTAGCCCGCCTTTGGAACCAGCCAGGTCTGCAGCCTGTGCCGGGGGTGGTTGGAACTAATTGCCCATGATCAGCTAATTAAAGGGTCCCGGTAAAATCTGCCTGGCAGGCTCAGGAGTGTGCGCTGGCCCCGGGTGCCCCCAGGGTGAAGGAGAAGGTGGTGGGACACCCAGGGCTCTAATCCCATCCCCTCCTCTTCCCCTCCCTCAGGAGGTTGTCAGCACCTTGGCTTGGGCTGTGGTTGTGTCACTGCCCTGCTCCAGGGTGGATTTGGCAGTGACCCTGGGGTTACAGATGTGACCCAGGGTGGTGGCAGTGGCTGCATGGCCACAGTCCCACAGACGAGAGAGGGTTCAGAAAATGGGGGTGATGTGGTTTTAGGAAAGGGGGGACCACAGGATCCTTCTGTCTCCGCCAGGGAACCCAGCAGGCACTCCCATTCCTCGACTCCTGGCCAAAGTGAAGAGGAAGGAGTTTCCGTACCCTGATCAGCCTTTGCTGCCCTGCAGAACATGCAGCTTTATGTGTGTGGGTGTTCATGTCAGGCTCCTGTCCAAAGACCTGCCCAGCTGCCAGGAATGCTGTCACATCCAGGGATTACCCACCCTCTTCCAACAATCCTGGTCTTCCCTGGCCTCCCTACCTGGGAGAAAGAAGCAGCGGGGGTCAGGCTGGCCAAGGCAGTGCCCCAGGGCATGCATGGGAGGCTGATCCCAGCAGAAAAGCTGGGAAATCCCTGTGTTTGACTAGCTTTGATCTGGATTAAATCCCTCAGAGACAAACAGGAACAGCTCTCCTAGGGCTATGTGTTTTGACTTGAAGCCATCAAAGTTTGCCCTAAGCGACCCTGAAAAGTGAGCAGGCAGCTGCAGGCTCTGGGCTGGGCAGGGAAGAGCTGCTGCATTTCCAGGTGTGTCAGCCTTGCCCGAGGGAGGCCAGAGGGTCAGATTTGGATTCAGGATCGAGTCGATGTCTTCCTGCTCCATCCTTAGTGCTGCTGGGTCAGTGGGGTCACTCCCAGCCCCACAGCACCTCGGGGCTGGGCTCAGTGCAGAGCCAGGAGCTGAGTGTCCTTCACGGGGTGTCCTCTGGTGCCGGCAGTGTGTCCATAGTCACCCACTCCCCTTGTCCTGCACCACCTGGCATTTTCCATCCAAACACTGGCTCAAGGTAGGGTTAGGGTTACGGCCTCAGAATGTTCCCAGGTGTTGGGGTCTTGCTGTTAAACATGGACAGTGCAGGACAGTCCCATTCCTGCATGGGATCGTGGTTTGCATTCCATGGAGACCCCGCAGTGGGCAGGGGATGCTGAGCTCAGCCGGGGCCGCCCGTCCTTCCTGAGCTACCCGAGCCCAGCACAATCCACATTTCTGCCCAGAGCCTGCTACAGAAAACCATTAACAGTAGCACTGCTGCGCTGATAAGGTAGGATAAGCCTGTCAGCTTTTGATAAAACCCCAATCTCCAGGAAAACAAAATGCACCAGTGCCTTGCCGGGAGTCCCAGGACAGCCCAGCCTGGCCGGGGGCAGAAAGCCGCGGCGTGGGGGGAGCAGGGCAGACAGCTTGTCCCAACACCTCCCTGAAATACTGTCATGTACCTTGCCGGGATAACAACTGGGAGGTCAGGCTCATCAGCCGGAGTTTTCCTTCCCTCTGATGCCCCGATAGTGTCCTGGAGATAAGATAGCTCTGTTTACCCAGGGCACCGGGAGAGCTTTGTCCACAGCCCCGAAGGTGTGAATATCCCTGAGCAAACACAGCTCTTCACACCTGTAGGGCTTTTCCAAAGCCAGCCCGGAACGATTTCCAGGTGACTGTGGGTTGGGAGTTGGATGCTCACTCCATCAACCACTAATGCCTGGACTGGGCTGCAGGATTAGTTTGGGTTTTGGAAGACATGGAAAAGGAATTAAAATCCACCTCTGCTGAGCTTTCCCATCTAGAGCTGAATTTTTATGTCATCCAACACCTTTCTGCAGATCCCATGACAATTTTGGCTCCTGTCACCCGGGGTTCTCAGCCTTTTCCACAACAAAACCCTCCCAGGGTACCTCTCCCTACTTCCAGAAAAGGAAACTGAGGCACAGAGGAGTTAGACCAAGCCACGGCAGGACCTCCCCTGCATCTGGTGGTGTTTGTTTGTGTGCCGGAGCACAGGGAATGGGACAGTGCTGCTGTTTGTCCCCAGCTGGGATGGCCAGGGAAGGCTGTGGTCACACCTTGGGACAGGCAGTGGTGGCAGGAGGGGGCTGGAATAGGGGAGCTCTGACTGCTCCTTGCCTTGGCATCAAAGCTACTGGATTTGGGGTGTCGCTGGAGCAGAGCAAAGGGCAGAGCAGAGGGAGCAAACCCTGTGCCAGTGATCGGCTTCCCACCCTTCTCCAGCCAGGCACTGGGCATGGATGGCCCCTGTGTTCACAGTCACTGTATGATTGATTGACTGATTGATCAGTGATTAATTAGCAGCAATCTACTGCACTTTATTGGCACAGCAGGGAGGTGTGCCCAGCCCCAGGGTCTGGAAGGGTGTTTCCCATGCACACTGCTGCCTCAGCACTTGGCAGATTTGCCCGAGCTCAGGCCCTTTCTGGACTGGTTCTGCTGAACTGAACCAGCCCAAAGTGATTAGGAAACTTCATTCCCAGAAAATAGAGGGACCCACCACGCAGGGAAGATCAAGACTTATTTTGGACCAGTGGTGCTTGATGTCTGCTTTGGAAGACACTGGTTCTTCTCTGTGCAAGAGCAGAGGCAAGAAACCAGTCCTACAAAGCACTCGGCTATTTTTAAGTGCATTAATTAATGGAAGAGGGTTAGAAAATGTTTTCAAACAATGGGTGACCATCGATTTCAGCTCTGGGAGCTTCCTGTGGCTCAAGGTTCTGATGTCTTATCAGGACAGGTGTCTTATGAGGACACAAGGGCTTTGCAGCTGGTATGGCAAAGGAAGAGATGAGCATTCCCGACTCCTGGTCTTGCCTCCAGCCCAGGAAGGGGAGCTGTGCTGGGATGGAGCTGTGTTGGAAGGAGCTGTGCTGGGATGGAGCTGTGCTGGGATGGAGCTGTGCTGGGATGGAGCTGTCCTGGGATGGAGCTGTGCTGGAATGGAGCTGTCCTGGGATGGAGCTGTGTTGGGATGGAGCTGTGTCAGAAGGAGCTGTGCTGGGCTGGAGCTGTGCTGGGATGGAGCTGTGTTGGGCTGGAGCTCTGCTGGGATGGAGCTGTGTTGGGATGGAGCTGTGCTGGGGAGCATCTCCTCTCCAAGGAAGGAGCTGCTGAGCAGCAGTGGCTGAGCCCAGGCCGTGGAGCTCATGGGACAGCCCAGGGCCAGCCTCTCCAGCCCAGCCCCGTGGCCCAGCCCCTCTCTGCCGGGAGGAAACTAAGGTGCTGAGCTGCCAACAGGTCCCCTGAGCCAGCTCGGCCTCGGAGAGAAACCAAAACCCTTCCCGAGAGCCATCATCTGTCAAGCTTGGGTTGTATTTGGCACCTCGAGTGGCCAGACTGAGGTTTGTCACTCACAGGGGTGGGAGCACTCCCAAAGCCACTCTGAGCTCCAGTTCCCGGGGTGAGGCACAGGCTGGGGCAGCATCTGCAGGCACAGGCAGAACCAGCTCCCAGAAATGTGTGACAAAACAGAGGGGACCATCCCCTTGGAGAGTGCCCCTCCCCTGGGGCTTTTGTCCATGCTGTGGGATTCCCTGGGATCTGCCTGCAGGAAAACTTGACTTCTCAGCTCCAAGGAGGATGTTATCTTCAAGGAGGGTGTTATCCTCTGAGTAGGGGTGCCCGTTTCCTTGCAGTCACAGGGATATGGGGTCTGGGGGGTGTAAATACACAGCTGTAGCCACTGGCACTGCCTGGGATGAGGGAGCAATGGGATCCTGGCAGAGAGGAGGGAAGGCAGCACCAAACCAATGGTAGGGAAAGCACAAAAGGGCCGTTAAAGGAGAGAGTGATGCAGATCCAGAGGGAAACCCTGCAGGAGCTGGTCTCCAGAGGCATTTCTGGTGCAATGGCACCGAGGTGGGGGTACTGCTGGCTTTGGAGGGGGATGGTGAGCCCTGGGTTGTGCCCAGCTCTGCCAGGCTCCAGCAGCAGCCACAGGGTCCCTTCGGAAGTGGGGCTGGCTGGGGCTGGTTTAACAATTCCCCTGGCCCTGCTCCAGAGGAGACTGGGAAATGATCTGGGGTTAAAAAAACACAACACGTTCCTGAACACTGTTTATGAAGAGGAGCCCGGCGCAGCCCGACCTCATAGGAGGCTGAATTAGCCGGGACCGGGTACGGGAGCGGCATCGTTTTAAGCCGGGTCTGCCCCGGGGGAAGCACAGCCTGAGCTGATTTAAAACCGCCCCGCTTTGCTTTCACCCCTTGCTGGGGGGAACCACGGCCAAGTTTTCTGGCTCCCTGGGGCACTGATGGAAACAGAGCTGAGGCTTTTTGTACCCCTGGTCCTTCTGGGCTGAACAGTTTTAATCCAGATTTGAAAAGCCTTTGACTTTTTGCTGGGCTGGTTGCGTTATCAGCCTTGTGCATTTTGGGTAACCTTTGCTCTGAGTGAGCAAATTCTTTCAGTGTCTGTTTGTGCTGTGGCTTTAACACTGAAGTGGCTGATCCCTCCTGGATCAGAAAAGCAGAAAAGCTTATAGAAAAATGTCCTGGGGGATCACCTGGTGATTTGGGGTGCTCAGCCCCACCACGTGCCCTCCTTTTGAGCTGCAGCATTCTGGTTTTACAGGAACACAAAAGTATTGATGAGACCAAGCACTTGGGGACTGGGACAAGGATTTTGGCAATTTGAAAAGCATCCCCTCAACCTGCAGAGTTTCAGAGTCGCTGGTGAGGTTGTCAGGCTGGACAGGTAGGAGGGAAACACCAAGTGTGGGGGTAGAGAGAGGAGAAAGGTCTTGGAGAGCACCACAACCCCCGGAGCAGCCGAGGGAAGCTGCTGCTGAGATCAGTACCAGATAAGAGGGAAACCACAAGGGCAGAGTCTAAGTGGGTAAATTGTT
The DNA here is from genome assembly GCA_013397895.1 of Origma solitaria. Lineage (NCBI taxonomy): Eukaryota > Metazoa > Chordata > Aves > Passeriformes > Acanthizidae > Origma > Origma solitaria. The sequence continues at coordinate 77,174 of VZRL01000151.1, forward strand.
CCCAAGTGGATTCTCCTCGACTCTAAATGAACACTGACACTTCAGGAGCACCTTGGAGCTGGGCTGGGGGGCAGAGCGGAGGCTGGGGGCTCTGTGCTATCCCTCATAACCCATGGACTGTAGGGTGAGCTCTCCCATCAGCTCCTGCCTTTGGATGGCATTTGGATGAATTATGGGATGCAAACAATTCATTTCAAAGGATTGACAATCTCAGGAGACTGGGCTTGGATGGTGCAATTAAACAAAGCAAACTGACGACAGACTGGTATCATCTCCCAGACTGAAATAAAGAGTTCACTTCTTGACTTTTCCCTTTTCAAAAAATGGGGGAAAAAATGTACTAAGTTCTTTCCAATCTGAAGCTTATCTGCAAACTTTCTGCATAACACCTGATTTGCAGAGAAAATCTCCTGGTCAAAGCTTTTGCTGGATGTGCTTGTGAGTGCCATCACCACACTGGTCACAGCAGGAGCCGGATGTGGGTGCAAAGTGCTGGCAGATAGTGCAGGACATGGGCACTCTCTGTCTAGGACTCATGTCTAGGACACCTAGCACACTCTGCCACAGCCTTCCCAGCCAGAGAGCACCCCTCAGGTGAGATCCCCCTGGAGCTCTCATCCCAGCACCCAGAGGTGGCTCCTGAGGCAGACTCGTGATGAGGCTGAAGGCCTGAGGTGCTCTGGGTGGGAGAAGACCCCACTCCAGTCCCAGGGCAGGGATGTCCCCTCCCAGCACTCCCAGCACTCCGGAGAAAGTGAGGGCAATTTACAGCCCATTTCCAGGCGCTTGGAGTCCAACCGTGTGTGCTGTACCAGGGCAAGGCTGGCTTTGTGCTTCCCATCCTGTATTGAGTAAGACTGCTTTTGTCTTGGGAGAAAATGCCTTGGGTGAGAGGCTGCCACAAATGCCAACATTTCAATGCAGCACAAGCGACCCGTAGGTTCCTTCTCCACCCCCTTCGCCTGTCGGTGGACACTCAGCTGCCTGGTGGCTCTGAAGGAGCCACTGCAGGTCACTGGACATGTCCCTGAGGACTCCAGGAAGGAACACACAGCTCAGTTGGACCTCGTGGGGTGCCAGCAGCTGTTTGCCACGTGTGCTGCCTGGCAGTGGGGAGAGCTTCACTGCCCAGAGATTGTTCAAATCTGGCTCAAAATCCGAATATCTGGGAGCTGTAAATCTCCCAGGAATAAGTCTTGCTTTTGCTCCTCTGAGGCTTCCTGTGGGGCCAGAAACATCACGTGTACAGCCAGGAAATACCTCGGGAGATTCTGGTGCTCCAGTCCAGGCTGGAAGCAATAAATGTGGAAACAGATACAGAAACCTCTCCCTCCATGAAATCAATCCAAACCTAGATCAGACACCAGTCTGACAGGTTCACGTGGCAGGTTAAGTTCCCAGTGGTGTCCATGGCTGTTGGGATCAGCTCCCATGGCTTGTGGGGCTGGAGGATCGACAGGCAGCCACAGGCCTGGTTGGCAGCAGCTGCTGGGCGCTCTCCAAAGGGATCTGGTGCTGTTGGGAAGAGTTTTGGTCTCGTCACACTGGAAAAAAACTGATAATTCTGAGTGTTGACAATTAACCCTCAGCAGCTGATCTGACAGGACTTGTCCTTTCCTCTTTGGGGCTTGATCTCTGAACAGCTCTGGACTTTCTCCCTGGATCTGCTCTCAAAACCAGAGACCACATTTTGGGATTTGGCCTTGCCAAGCTGTCCATTTTGGACGGGCACTATTTCATCTGGCTCTGGGTGTTGATGGACACTGGGTTCAGCATGGCCATGCCTGGCTTGCCCCTATTGTCTGCTGGGGTGAGGACAATCCCCAGAACACATTCATGGTTTGAATCTGTCAAGCTCTGCTGTTTAGCATTTGCTTCTCCCCACTCTCCAGCATCTGCCGGAAGTTCTCCCTTCCTGCTGATGGGCCTGACGATGACCATGGCAGGGCAGGGCTCCATGGGGAGGTCCTGATGGATGGAGGTGAACCTCAGGCAGGAGGGATCAAGGTGGCAGTGCCACACTCAGCACCTAAAAGTCCACCAGCAGGACGGGAATCCTCTGCCCTCTGTCTCTGCAGGCCTGGTTTTGAGCTTGGTTTGGCCAGTGAAAATCAGCTTTTCAGGGAATTTAGCTGCAAAACTCCATCAGCTTTGACTGAACATGTCTCCCTTTTTCAGTGACTGAGAAACACAGCCAAGCTTGAGCAGCTCTTCCTAGAGACAGCAACAGACACATCCCTAGCAGAGAACAGTGTTTTTCTTTTTAAGCCTTGGCATCAAATATAAGGGCAATAGATTTTCTTTAAGGAAATAAATCCCCAGATTTGTTAGGGTTGGCACAACACAGGATTTTTCACTCGCCTTGTTTCTCATTTCCAGCTGAATCATTTTTGCAGGGACTTTTCTAGAAACGCTCAGCCTGACTCAGATTCCCAGTCTGAAACGTTTCAGCCCAAACACCGAGTCTGGCTTTTTTTATGGAAAAGAGAATGAGGGTCTTATCCTTGGAAATCCCAGGCGGGTGTCAATGTTCTATTACCAACTTCAATGTCCCAGAGAGCTGTTACACTTAGCAGAACCAATGCTGACAGTGACATCTCCAGAGCCTCTCTGTCCCTGAGGCATGTGGAGATTCGGGAACTGGCAAAGTAGGAAGTGAAGGGCACTTGGGTTGTGCAGCCTCCCCAGGGAGGTCCTGAGTCACTCTGATGACATCTTGTCCAGAGCTTTTCCAGAAATGTGATTCCTCAGGATTTCCAGGCATGGAAATGTACCCCAAGCCCTTTTCGTGCCGAGGGGGAAATGTCCTCAGTGTGTTTCTGCCCAGGATCCTTCTCTCTTGCCTCTCCTACATTGGCAGTTTGGCCATTCCTTACTCTCAGGGGTGGAGGGGGGTGAGAGGCATTTGGCCTCACTAGGAGTGGGTCAGAGTGTGAGGGGCTCCCCAAAAAGCCTTCACCTCGAACAGGGTGGAGAGTCCCAGCAAGGCTGGGGCTCTGCCTTTCCTTCCCTCCCCCCCCAGTCCCCACTTGCTGTTGCTGCAGGCCAGGTCTGTGGCTCCAGCCCTGTGGGCGATGCCAGCCACGGCTGCATTTTTTGTGGTGTATCCACACACCTCCCTCCATCCTTTAGCTCTGACTGTCAGGAAAACCTGGGCCTGGCGCAGACCTTGTGTCTGGCCCTTGCAGCCACAACACCCCCATGGGTTTCCCCTTGCCTGAGCCAACCCAACCAACTTCCGAGCCTCCTCCTTACTCACACTCAACAGCTCACACAGATGAATTTTCCTGAGCAAACCATTTTGTTTGCTGTTGGCCAGCTGGGACTGTGGTGGGAGGCACTGGGCCACACAGGAGGGCATGGGGCAGATCCTGGATCCAAGTGCTCAATCCCGATGGATCCAAGCTCCCACGTCTACCAGTGGTAACTCTGCTCTGCAGGACTTTGCCACTGTTGTTCATCCATGCTTGGCCATCCTGCTGAAGCAAACATGGACAGAAACACTCTCCCAGCTTGGGAGCATCCAAACCCGCAGGAGAGATCCCTTTAGGGTCACACCATGCATGGACAGAAACCCTCGCCCAGCTTGGGAACACCCAAACCCCCAGGAGAGATCCCTTTAGGGTCACACCTGGCATCACTCACCGGGCACAGCCCTGGCAGCCTGGGCTGGACTGGTGTGGTCCAATGACCTGTAGTGGTGGGAGAGCTCATCCATCAGATCCAAGATCCAAATTGATGTCCAGCTACTCCAAAACCTCAAACCAGTTGGCAGTGGCTTGAAGGGACACTGTAGGGGATGAGGGACACTCTCCTGCTGTCTCCATGGGGGATTTCTCTCTACCTCCCAGTCTAGACAACACTCTGCTGGCTCTAGCTGCTTCACTTCTATTGTCCCCTCTTTGACTTAAAGGTAGCTGTTTCCTTGACTATTATGGTCCTCAAAAACAATATCCCTAAAGATATCTCTAGGGGTGCCCTGGGAGCAAAGCGCCCCCAATATGGGCACGGGCAGGGTGTCCCTGTCAGGGACCGGGACCCTGCACATCAGGATTTCTCCTGCAGAAAAGAAATAATGGCTGAGGCTGAGCTAGCAATTTTCTGTGGAAAAAAAAACTTGTTTGGGAAAAGGATAATTTTAAGGAGACTGAGACTGTTCATAAATTCAAGTCAAATTTAGAGATTACTTTCAGCCTCTGGATTCTTCCATCCTCCCCTTTTCCTTCCCCCCTCCCCTGAATTATTGTTTGCAAAAATTAAAACAAAATGTTTTGGGGTTTTCGTTTGTTTAAAAAGCAATTTGCATTTTGAAAATTGCCAAAATATAAGCTTTGGGAGGGTGGGGTCTTTTGAAAGGGCAGCATTGTCATTGCTGAATGAAAACCACGGAGAGGAATTCGTCCTGGGAGACGCAGAGCGCTGGGACGCAGGGCCCAGGGGACGTGGCGGCAGCACAAAGACCACAACCACAGCTCCCAGCACACAGCCCCAGCCTGCTCCTCCATTCATGTCCCTCCTTTCCTTCTCCCACATGGAAAATCCTGCCCACCTTGACCTTCCTTGAGGGGTTCATTTGACCAAGTCACTGGTTTAACGTGGAGAAGATTCCGCAGTGCTTTCTCCTCCCAGCTCCAAACCGCAGCTTTCCTCTTTCCCTCTCCTTCTCCAGGTTTCAGAACATCTGTGTTTAAATGAAATCTGGTTATTCAGACCCAAGCCTGGCAGCTCAGGTAGAGATGCTCTGATGAGTCTCCATACATCTGTGCACAATAAAGTCAGGGAACAAAAGGCTTGTGAGGTCCTTGGCAGAGTAAGAGAAAGAAGAGAGCAGGACACAGCAGGACTGGGCTTAGCAGAGCAGCTGGAGCCAAAACCTTTCAACAGAGAGCTCTCAGCACCTGGCCCATGTTTTGCCCATAGCTGGGGCTGCAGGGGTGTCCTCTCCACCAGGTGCAAAGCAGAGTGGGGAGTGGAGGTGATGCCAGTCCTGGGAGGTGATTTTTATTACAGCCCTCAAAGGCATTCATAGAAAGAAAAAATGGGTTGCTAAAGAGACACTTGAATTCAGGGAAATTCAAACCAAGAAGCAGTGGCTGAAAATTAAAGCCAGGCCAAGTCATGTCAGGAACAAGGCAAAAGGCTTCAGCACAGCAGGGGATTAACCTCCGGCCGAAGCAGAGGGAGGGCCGGAGCCGTGTTTCCTGAGCGCCTCCATCCAGGGAAAACTTGGCCAGGGGAGCCACATGCCCTGGGGACATGCATGGATTCAGAGCTGGGATCCAAAATCATCCCGACCCGCTGCCAGGGGAGCGATGTGCCCGTGCAGTGCCCACACTCCACACCTCCAGAGGGATCCCAACACAGCATGTCCCAGCCTTGTCCCCACAAGGACTTTGTGACGCCTGGATGGGACATTTCTTGCATTGCCCCAGTTCCTGCGTCCCTGTGTGCTATTGTCAGGAGAAAATAGGATGGGTATTTTCCTTCAGTCCCTCTGTCCCTGTGTACTATTGTCAGGAGAAATAAGATGAGTATTTTCCTTCAGCCAGACCAAGCTTCTCCCACTGGGCATCTGCAATCACCAGGCTACAGACAGAGCTGCCAGCTTGCTCTGCCTGGTGGCCAGGGGCGCACAGCACTGGCCACTCCTGCCCAGGCACTTAGGTGAACACAGTAATTTCAATTAAAGCCTCTCTCCCTGAGTTTGGCCCCTCCTGTCTGCAGAAACAGTTGGATCAGGAGGGGGTGGATGCTGGAAAAGCAGTCAGGTGTGGGGGGTTAGGAAGGAATCGGTGCCCAGCTGTTTCCTCTGTGCCCTGGGAGTGCAAGGAGGAGACAGAACCAAGGCTGAGATGATGGAGCCAAAAAAAGCTGAGAGGTCACAGTGGAAGGGTGGCTGTCACTCCCTGGATGCTTGTGAGGAGCTCCCGGGGAGGCTGTACTGGTCACAGAGTGGGGCTGGACCAGACCACGCCTTCTCCCAGCTCATTCACTTCCTCCCTGGAGGGTGTTTCCCCCAGGGTATCCACAATATTTAGGTCGTTGTCTCTGGATGAGGACAGCGATGGCTGTTTTGGGGAGCTCCTTGCAGCTTCTTGTGAGGTTTAGCTTCTTCCCTTCTTCACGATTTTCCTATCCCTGCAACACCAATGGAAAACTGATCCTGGGAGCAGAGCTGGGAGTTGCTCTGCACTCTCCACTTATTCTTCCCCATTCCTGTGCAGCTCTGCTCTGGTGGGAACAGTGGAAATGTTAGCAAAGAACTCGAGAGAATCCCCAGAGTTCTGTTTTCCTGGCTTTGCAAAAACATTTCTGCTTATCAAGCAACCCAAAGAAATGCGAAGATTTTCACTCACTCTTCGTGTGGGCTCAGCTTTGAATTTTAAAAAGGGATTTGCCAATGCAATCTTGCAAAATACTCCAGTGCCAAGTCCAGCTCTCCTAAAATACAAATTTTAGGAGGAGGTGAGCTTTCATTCTCCTGGGAAAACATGCATTTCTGACAGATTTGAGGGAGAGCTAAGGCTTCTGTGAGGCCATGCCCCTCCCTGGAGAAATATCCCCTCGTGTTGATCAACAGGGAACAGATCCTGTGGTTTGTAGCACCAAAGGCAGAGCTGCTCCTGAGCCTCGAGGTTTTGAACAATGGACATGTGCCCACGCGGACACAACCTACAGCAGGGATGTCCAACCCTCGGAGTGAGGGACTTAAATCTCTTCCTCTGTTAGAGCCAAGTCCTGAGGCTGTGCCATGCATACAGGTGCTGTCTTGGGGGTTAGGTGTGGCCAGGAGAGCATTCCCTGTGTCCCAGCCCTGGTCCATGCCTGGGGGAAGGCTCTGCCCTGAGGGTAGGAATCAGCCCTGAGTCCTGCACCTCCAGGAAAAGGGTTTAACCTCACTTGGTCCGCTCTGTAAAACAAGGATTGAGACTTTATAACCCCCACCTCCTTCCCAAAAGCTCTACTTGTGTATTCTGCAGGGCAGGAATCACCTCTAGAACCCTTTTTGTGGTGGAGCCGTGGTGGGGGCTGGGGCTGCACAGCACGTGTGGGACAAGGAGAAAGCAGAGCTGAGCGGCTGCTCCAGCAGGGCACAGCAGGCTGCTCTTCCTGAGGTTTCCATGGAAGGGGAAAACCCACTAGGGGGGACCCAGAAGTGCCTGGTGCGTGCTCCTATGCTGCTTTCAGCTGCTCAAAGTGCAGCTTCAGCACATGTGGGACTGGGCCAGATCTGAAAGGCAGCCGTTCCCTGTGGATCCAGCAGCAGTGTCTCCAGGCTCCCTGATGGTTTTGTCCTGTTTGGGAGATGACAAAAGCTCCCACAAGCTGCTGGCCTCATCCAAGGAGGGCCAAACTGTGGCTCAAAGCCGTGCCCAGTTCCGTGTCAGGAATCTCCCTCCCTCACAGCTGGCAAAGCGTTCCTGGGCTGCTCTTGTCACCATCAGCACGTTGGTGGCTGCTGCTCCTGCTCTGCCAGCCTTTGGTGGGGACGTGAGGTTTGGCCTGTCCGCGTCAGCCAGAGGAATTCCGATGGCAGAGCACGGAGAGAGCGGCTCAACCCCGCAGGGTGCGTGGGGACGGAGGGTACAACTCTCCCCACTGCTGTCACGGTGTGTGTCAGCTGGGGATCATTCCTGAGGAATAATCCGGAGACGCGCTGTAATTTTCTGGGCTGACATTTGATAATTAAGCAAATACAGCGCGGCTTTGTGTTGGGAGAGCACCATAAGGTAAACAGGAAGGAATGAGGGATTAAGATGTCTCTGCTCTGAGGGAAGGTGACAAGGCCGGAGCTGTGACACCTCCGTGCCGAGGCGAGGGGCCCAGCTGTGGGCTGGCATGGCACAGCTTTATTGTTCAGGGGTGAAGAGCAAATAAAAGCCACAGGAAAAGAAAACAAGCTATAAAATTCTCGGCAAAGCACAGAGCCCCAGCAACTGCCTCCTGATGGCCCCGTGACAGCTCTGGGGAGAGGCGGGCGAGGGGTCGAGCTTTTGAAGTCCCGAAGTCGTCCTTTGCGAAGGCCCCCTGGTAAAATAGGCCCAGTGTTGACTTTAGGCCGCAGATGGTAGAGGAATTGAACATCTCTGTCACAGCAATCAAAGCAGGGGGCGACTTTTTGGATTTGGCTGACTGGGTGTCAGGCCAGGCCTGTCCTTGGCAAGATGGGGGCTGCATAGGCAGAAATGAGGGTTATCAGCATGGTCAGGGCCGCAGATGAGTGACAGAGCCTGTGGTGTGGAAAGCTGAGGGAGAAACTAGCTGGAAAGGTCTGGGAACGGTATTTGGAGCTCAAACACGTGTGTGTTAGAACTGGTGAGAGTGGGAATACTGGGAAAGCTGGGGAGACGATGATGGAAACCCCATCCCACAGGGACAGGGGGGGTCCTGACGTGCTGGGAAGTGGGGCTTTCACAGCAGTTTGGGGGCCTTGGCCCTGAGCAGTAAGAACACAACGTGAGGGTGGATTAGAAGGGACATGAGTGGTGCTTCCACGGGGAAAGTGTTTGTGACAAAGCTGGAGGTGCCACAGGGGTTGTGTGCACTGTCCTCTACACAGCTGGGCCCCCGTCCTCACACCCCACCTGGAACCCCCATTAAGAGCTGCAAGAGGCAAAGCCATATTTATTGCAAATCAGGACAGTGAAATGTGGTCTTGCCAACCTTATTTTCCCCTCCAAAATGCCAGGCTCACCTCACAGCACAGGTCAGGAAGGGATGTGGGTGAACACTTGGCTTCCCACAGCCAGAGCTGCCCCCAGGGCCTCCCACCCTGTGACCCCCCCAGTCTGACAGGGCACACCAGAGGGGTTGGCAGCAGCTCCCCGGGGTTGGCACCTCCCCGTTTGAGCACAGATGGTGACAATGTCCCCTCTTTGCCTCTCTCAGCCTGCAACTGCAACCTGCACGCGCGGCGCTGCCGCTTCAACATGGAGCTGTTCAAGCTGTCGGGCCGCAAGAGCGGCGGCGTGTGCCTCAACTGCCGCCACAACACGGCGGGACGGCACTGCCACTACTGCAAGGAGGGCTTCTACCGCGACCTCAGCAAGCCCATCTCGCACCGCAAGGCCTGCAAAGGTACGGCGCCGGCACCGAGACGGCATGTGGGAATGCTCGGCTCCTCCTTCCCCAGCGGCTCCGCTTCCGCGGGTCTTCCTCTCGCCGAACTCCTCCCCCTCCTCCCTCTCCCAAACCGGTTTGAAATTTCTTTTTTTTGCCGTTTGGAATGACTTCTCATGTCCCCACATTCCCTGCTGTCACCTCTGCAGCCTCCTGGTGAAGGCAAGGCCACCCACGTCCCCTGCATCACCTGTCCCTGGTGTCCCCAGCCTCCTGCTGAGGACAAGGCCGTGGAAATACAAGTCCTCCCTGCTGAGGATGACTTCAAATTATTTCAGGGTTTATCACTTACAAATTATGCTTCATCTGATCCTACTCTGTAAGGGCAGAGGGGCACACAATCCCAGGTATGGGTGAGATGTAGAATTTAAATCAGCCTCCTCTGAGCCCCGTCTCCAGCTCCCACCCTTCAGGCAGAGCTGAGCCCACGCACAGAACTTGTCACTCCTCCGGAGGAGGAGAGAACAGAAAAAGGGGAAACAAGTTTATTTTGAGCGCAGAGTATTTTGAGGTTTCCTCGTGTGGCCGTGGAGGCGAGCTGGGCTTCAGCTGGGGTGGGAGCAGCGAGAAGAGCAAATCTTGCAAATGAACCTTTTTAGCTCTCAGCTGCTGCTGGAAGAGATGGAAATCCTCATCCTGAGGTGCAGCGAAAGGAATCAAGCAAACATTCAAAAGCCAGATTAGAAAATGCTGGAGTTTCCCACAGAAATCCTCAGCTCTTCTCTCTCTAAAGATTCATTTCAACAAGAAATAGAAAGCTTTTTGGCTTCAGATGAGCATTTTTCGCTTTCGGGTCTCCAGCGTTTTCAATTTTTTAAATGAAAATGCTCTTGGTTTTATTTTCCCTACTGAAAACAAGCATTTTTTGCCAAAGCAGAAAAGAAATCCCTTCTTCAGATGGTCCTACTCCCCCTTTTATTTACCTTATAAAAACGATTCTGATAAGATTTTTTTGACCCCCCCTGCACTGAGGATCCCAACCTACTCCAGCTCCAGCTGATGGTGGTGGGATGGGAACACAGTCTGGGGCTGGGGGGGAGAGGAGCTCCTCTTTTGGGTCTGAGGAGACAGAAGGGAGGGAGGGGTGTTGGGGGGCTGAGCTGCTTCCACAGACCCCTATTCCAGCAGTGACCTGCCTGCCATGCGTGGTCATGCCTTGTCTCCCTGTCCCACATGGCTCTGTGTTGGAATCAAATCCATATTTCTGCTTAGACGGCTGAAGTAAGTGTTAGACTGGGGCAAACAAATGGAAATTGGGAAAGCAGGGCCAGGCAGGGATGCAGCCTGGCATCCATCACTATCCATTGCCAGCATTGCTGATGTCGGGAGCCTGATGTTAATTTACCTTCCTGCTCCCCCAAAAGGGGTTTGGGGTGCCCCAGGGGGAATTCCCCCCTCCCCAAGGACAGTGAACTCATTCCCAGGGCTCTGGTTTATCCGGGGCTGTGGTAGGATTTGGGTGAGGGAGGGGCTCTTTGTCAGCCATGGGGTCACTGTATCCAAAGGGATTTCAGTCCTGTGGGATTAGCACAGGGAGGGGATGCTCCAGGGTGGGACAGATCCCATCCCCTGCCCATCTTCAGTGTTTCTGTCCTGGGCAAAGGCAGTCCCTTTGTGTGTGTCCCTGCTTAGCCCTCTCTGTCTTACTGACCCTGGCATTCCCAGGTGCCCATTCCTGCTTTTCCCGTCTCTCCTCCCTGGCCAGGCAGCTGTTCCCCTCTCGTGTCTGTCCCTCCTTGCTGTCCCTGGCCCTTCACTCTCACTGACAGCACCGACTCCTGCCCAAAACCCCAGCCGGGGGGCACTTGCAGGTGAGAAACCTCCGAGCCGTTCCGTGCCTCAGTTTCCCCGAGGGAGCACCGGGAAGACACCACTGGCCTCCAGGAGGTTTTTAGGCTGAATTCCCCACTTGCAGAATCGTTCTTTCTATTAAATCCTCTTTGCAATTGCCCTTTTTTTCCTCCTCTGCCTTCTCGAACCTCTCCCGCACTTGAAATCAGAGATAGCCCCATTTCAATGCTCCTCCAGCCCCCCGTGGTTTGTAACAAATCCGTGCCCATCGCAGCCGCCAGACACAAAGGTTTGTGATAACTGTGCTGAGGACGAGCAGCGCCCGGCTCGCAGCCCATTAGCGCGATTTCACAGCCCTCGAGGGGTTTTTTTGTGGGGTAAATCCACCGTCCCCTCCAGCAGCAGCGAAATGAAGTTCCCTACAGCACCGGCATTCCTTTGAAAGCTCCTTTTCCCGAGCTCTGTTTATCACACAGCGGGGTTTATGTTCCCTCTATTTTTCTCTCCTGATTCAGGGCTTGTTCTGAAATAATCGTTGAACACAGGCTGGTTTAAATCCAAGCCCTCCCATTCAACAGCTCCAGCCATCTCTCCACTGATAACAACATTCATTTACCATTTCACCAAACCAACACTCTCCCAGAGCCTCGTCTTGACTGAATGTGGTTAAAATTAAGGAATTAACCATCCTGAGCACCTGCCACCACCCTCACCACTGCTCCAGCACAACCATATTTTCTCTATATTTTCTCTATAAAACCTGATTCTTCCATCCATCACATCACTCTGATCATGCCCCACACAGAACACATTTAAATAAAAGCATTTCAGAGAGCCCCAGTGCCTCAGGAGCTCTCAAGGAGCTCGTGGCTCTCACCCACCCCAGCAAGAGCTCAGGTGAGCTCACAGAAAATGCTCCATGGATGAGCTGCCAGAGACATTTTTTTATTAACTCAACTCCATTCATTTAGCCTAACAGACACATCCAGCTAAGCTGCCTCTCCTCTGCCTCACATTTCCTCATCTCCCGCTCCATCCCATGCACAAGGTGCCTCAACTCACAACACACCAAATGTCAGCAAATTAAAGAGGCTGGAGTTGCATTGTTTTAAATGGTTGGTTTAGGTAGTTATACAAAAATATAACATTGCAGAAATGTTTGCACAATGTCTCCTTTTTAACTTGGAGAAAAAGAGGATTCCGCAAACTTTTGCATGTGTTGCAGGGCATGGGGTGAGGCTCAGGCAGCAAAAGGTGAGCAGAAAGCAGAGATGGGCAGCACCCCCTGCCCAGCTCAGAACTGCTTGGCTTTCCAACAACCAAACGTTTAATAATTATTAAATAAAATATTTTTTGATCATCTGAAGTTCAGAGCAGCACTGCAGGTAGACATGAGAAGCTGGGCTTTAAGGATGGTTTTCCCTGATGGACAGCAGTGATCCAGCTGTGCCAGGTGCTTTGCTCTATGTTTTTACTTCCAGTGGTTTCCTTGCTAAACCGATAAAAGCCTGGAAGCTGTCAGTGGCCAGAGATGCCCTGGGACAGAGCCACGCCAGGCAGGCCATGGCACGGAGGCTGCAAACCACAGGCAAAGGAATTGATGACAGATGGAGCAGGGATATTGCATGGAGTGGCAAGGCTGGGTGTGTGCCAGAGCCTGCCAGGCTGGAGCTGGGAATGGAGCTGGGAACGGAGGATGTGGCTTCTGCGGGTGGGTGGTCAGGCAAGCCCAGGGACACCCAGCCAGGGCTGAGGTCAGACTGCAGCTGATCCCTGCCCCAGCCACGGATGCTGGGCTGGAGGAGTCCGATGGTCCTGCTGCTCTTCATCCGGGGGGCATGGATGGGTTCATTGCAGTGGGCAGGGGAGCAGGATGCCCTTTGTCCTGGCGGACACATCCAAGCCCCGGTCCTGGGCACAGCCCTGGTGTGGGGCTGTCCCGAGGAACAAGACTTGGGATATAAGAAATGTTGAATGCTCATGTTTTCAGATTCAGACAAGGGCAAGTTGTTCCTCTTTTCTCCCTGGTTTTTGAGAAATCGCCAAGAGGTCCCAATACACTGGAGCTCTGCTTCCAGTTCCTTCTGCTTCCCCTCTGCTCCAAATGATGTTGCAAGTGAAATTCCACATCTGGGTCCTGCAAACCCTCGTCCACCCCGCTCTGTCATGGGCCGCTGTAAATCAGGGCCCTGGTGTTGGTTCTTTTGATTAAATTCCCTCCTGATATTTGCCAGATTATTGGCACTGATGTAATTCCATTGGAGTAGAGAGTCTGCAGGGTTTTATAGCCTGGCTGTAAAACAGCTCTGCACTTCGGGGAGAGGCTTTGCACACTTTTTGATGAAAAGATGACAAATGAGACGTGCTCTGAATGCACTTGTGCTGGGGCTGCCAGTGCAGAGCCCTCGTGCAGGGGCAGGATTTGGCACCTGGAAAGGTCACATCCATCAGGACTCAATGCTTTGGTAGGAAATGGGATTGTCTGTGTGCCTGGTGCTGCTGCAGCCTGGGGAGTTTTCCAGCTGTGCTGGAGGATTTAATACCTTGTGCAAACCCCAAAAAGCATTTCCAGCCTCCCTGCCTGGCCTGGCCAGCACCCACCAAGGGTCAAGACTTGACATTTGCATTTTGGAGGCAATTTGGGTTGGAGCAGAGGGAGGTGAGTTCTGTCCCCGTGGGCTCAGCCTCCAGTCCTTGATTTCATGGGTGCAGATAAAGGGTCTTTTTTCCCACCCAGCCTTAGGCATTGAGTGGGGGAAACCCGAACCCCTTTGGCTCCAGGTGCTGCTGGGAGAGCAGAGCAGAGCCCCCGGTGACAGGGACAGTGGCACCGGTCCCCGTCTCTCCCCACTGACTATAGAGGGAGCTGCGTGACCAGTTTAGAGCTGAGAGCTCATTCCCTGGAGGCTGGGCCAGGGGAGATGGAACCTCTCTCTTCCTGCTGCTGGATCCCGCTGGGAGGTTGGGGTGCAGGAGTTGGCAGGGGGAACACCCACGTCAGATAGCAGAGGCTGAGAATGGTGTCACTGCCACCTGTGGTGTCCCACTGCTGGTGTCCCAGTGTGGGACAGGGACACCAGTCTGTCCATGGCTCCAGTTGGGGTCAGCACCCCTCCAGCCTTGGAGATGTCCCCTGACATCATGGTGTCCAATCCACACCCGGGTGGGGCAGACGAGCTCACAGCTAAAGCATCCCAAAGACCTTGGGATGGCCTGGCCGGGTCCCCTACACCAGCAGGGCCAGCAGTGGTGGCTCCTGCAGGGCTCTGTCCCCAGCCTCTCCTTGCCTGCAGCAGCTCCCATCACTGCAGGGTCTGCTGGGATCAGCACAGCTCTGCCCTGGGATCACCTCAGGAGAGCTTGAAGGGCAGCCTGAAGGAGCTGCTCCCCTCTCCAGAGCAACCTCATCTTGATGCCCATCTCTAGCCCAGCTCAGTTGTGGTTTTAAGGCAAAGTCCAAGGCAATACTTTCCAGGAATTCACCCCAGGGACTTGTCCCTAATGATCAAACTTCCTTCCCTTCATTTCCTCCTTTTCCTCCTCTTTGGATCCCAGCTGGAGCTCCTGTTGAGATGAGAGAGGAGCCAGCTCACAGTGCTGGCAGGGTTGGGCTCTTGTGTCAGGCCGTGGTCACCTCTGAGAAATCCCTGGAGAAATTCCAAACTTCCCAGGCATTGACCTGCCAAGCACAGACTTTAATTTCTCCACAGGACTGTGGAGATTCTCTTCCAATGCCACAAGAACAATTTTCTAGCTGCGTTTCCATCCTGCATTTGTCAGTGACTGTGCCTGAGTCACCCCTTCCCCATGGCCCCATAATTCCTTAGATCGATATTATTCCAAGCCCTGAGAGCTGATTTATGGCTTCTACATCTAAAACTTGTCATCACAACCCCCAGATGCACACAAACCACTCAGAGAAGGTTTCTAGAAATGCAGCTTTAAGCTGTTCGTGCTCACGGGTAACTGTGGCAGTGTCCTGGGGCAGCACAGGAGGCTCCAGTGCCACTGCCACCAAGTGCCACCTCCACCATGGCACCCCCAGGAGCCAGGGCCGAGCTGCACCATTCACCCACTTGTCCCAGAGAAAAGAAGGGACATTACAGAAACTCTTAAGCTGTTTTGAGTTTGTAGAATGAAACCATGAAAAAGCAGTGATTTTTTGTTCAAATGAAGACTCAATCTCAACACAAGGCATCTCCCAGGCCATGCTAGCTTTTTAAAAATCCATTAAACTCCATGATTTTAATGATAGATGAGCAGATACAGCAAATTAAGCAGCTGCCTTTGTTCGAGGCAGAGCAGGCAGAGTTTGCTGAGTGAGAGCACTGGAATATTCCTGTGGCAAAGCCCATATCTTTCGGGCAGTCTGGAATTGAAGCATGGACGCTTGGAGACCTCACCCTCAGTGCCAGGGGCTGGTGGAGCACCCAGGGCATTGCCAAGGGTGAGGAGGCTGTGCCACCCCACCCCAGAGGAGGAGCATGAGCTGAGGGTCTCTGGTCTGCTGCAATCTCCAGAAGTTGGTTTAGAAGGTCATTAAAAAAAAACAACCCACAACAAAAATTTCGATTTAAAAAATAGGGAAAAGAAGAAAGACAGAAGGGTCTGTCTGTGCCTGGTGATAAGATCAGAGCAAAATCACCTCCATGCCAAAAAATTCTCTAAAGTTGCAGCTGTCTGCAGGCTCCAGGGAAGTTAATAATCCCATCTATTGCTCCCACCCAGGCACATTTTGCTGTGGGATTTGACTGCCGTGCCCTCCAGGACTCGTGGAGCTGCTCTGGGCAGGCTCTGTGCACCCAGAGGGAGAGGATGCTGCTCCCCTGGGCCCCAGTTCTCCTCCAAAGAACCACAGCAGCACTTCCAGAGCCCTTTCAGGCCGAGCTCCCCTCTCCCAGGAGAGTCATTTGGACTTGGCTGAGCTGGTAGAACAAACCTGCATTTAAAGGGAAATCTGAAACCAACCCAGTTTGTATCAGGGAGGTGAGGAAGGGACTTTGACATCTTCAGAAGGGTTGGGTAGACAAATGGACACAACCCAGACAGAATCTCCCTGGGCAGGGCCAGACCCAGAGCACAGCCCTGCTGTCCCCACTCGGGACCCCCAGCCCAGCCAGGAGCACCAGATATTCCCAGCGCCCCATTGATGTCCCCTCTGTCACATCCCCACGGATGCTCTCCTATGAAACACCCACCAGGTGCTTCTTCCAACAATGAGGAAAAGCAGGAGCGCAGGGACCCCTCCTAGGACACCCCGGGGGAGCTGGGCTGGATCCATCTCTGGAGAGCACAATCACCTTCGGCACGGGAGGGAGGAACTGCCCGGGAAGGGATGAGCTGAAAAAAGAGAAAGAGGAAAGTGGAAAAACCATGGCAGAACCCCCCAGAACTGTGTGCAACTTGGGGAATTCAGGGCAAGACACTGCTGAATCCAGGGAGCCGTGAGGAGGGTGGAGGAGGCTCCTCCAGAGCCCCTCAAAAGGACCTGGAGTCTCCACTGCTGCCTGGAAATCACCCCCAGTACCTTCAGAGGAGAGACACAGCTCCCATCTGAGTCCCAAATCCATGGCACACACGTGGATAATCCAGCTGAATAGGAAAATGCAGACAGCATTGATTCCCTGACAAGAGCCGGCTCTGCATTCCTGAAAAATCACATCCTGGCAATGCTGGTGCCCAGGAGGAGTTTACTGGATAAGCTGGGGGCCGACCTCCTTCCAAACTGGGGTTTGGGTTTGGGTTTCCAGCAAAGAAACATCCAGGAGCAATCCTGGAGGGCAGGTTGGGATTGTGGTTTGTCAGAAGTGGCAGAGGGCGACACAATAGAAGGGAATTTGCACCCTATTAAGAAAATAAAACCAGACTAAACCCCAGCTCTCCATGGCCGGGCTCAGGGTAAGGACAAAAGTTGCTAAATTCACTTGCACAGCCAGACCTTTGCATATCTGCAAGACAGAGGAATGAAAAGGAATAATTTGCCTTCCCCATAAATGTTTTCCAATAATTGGGATAATTTCCTCCTTCAGACCAGTTCTGAGGAGTGGAAAGTCCTTCAGGCTCTCAGATCCTGAGAATTAAACCCAAACTCAGTCCTGATCATCCCCACACTCTGGTTTTCAGTGTACTAAAATGAAAAGGGTTTTTTTCCTGGTAGGAAAGGATTTCTTTTCCAGTTAAACAGATGCTTCTCACAGCATCACAAACCAGGGGCTGGAATTTGTGCCCCAGGAGCTCTTACTGGGATTTTTCCCTGCTCTTGGGGTATTGGGGACTCTCCCCACTGTGGATGTTTGGTGTCCCATGAGGGCTGTACACAGCCAAAGGATCCCTCTCTGCAGAGTTTTTCCAGCTCCTCCCTCATCTTCTCCACTGCCTCCTTTCCTGAGGCTTGTGGCAACCTCATTATCTCTGAGACTTCTGCTCTGCTGCCAGATTTGATTTTTATTGTTAGTGGGAGAATGCACTTGTAAGAACCTCGTTTCCTCCAGAGCCAGGCTAAAAATGCATCAACAAGAGAAAAAGTTTGCCTCTATTTTTTTTTTATTCCTTCAATAACAGCATTCCCAACCCACTCTTCCTCATGCAACATCTCCCATGAGAGCAGGGGGAGCTGGATTTTGGTTTAGATCCATGAGGACACTGTGCTCCACTGAGCTGCTCTTGGCCTGGTCAGAGCTGCCCCTGCAGGTCTTGGACCACGCTTGATATTTCTTGATGGAAAAATAAAAAGAATCACATCCTCCATGATAAAACCAGCAAGGTGGGGTGAAGGAAACCCCAGTGCTTCACCTCAGCACCCCTGGCAGCTTCTCCAGCCCTGCTGGAATGACATGGGAAGCGGAGCTCTCAGAGGACAGGGGAAGTTTTAAGAATTTTGGAACAAGGGAATTTTCAAGCATTTTGGGAAGTGCTGCCATAACTCTCCCATTGTGTGTGCCACTATTGCCTGCCCACAATGCCCCTGCCCGAAAAGTGGATTTATTGCCAGGGTTCAACGGCCCCTCCGGATTAGCGGTGACTCCAGCTCAGAGGAGGCTTTGTGGCCCCGTCTGTTCCTTGTTATGGAGAAGACAAAGCCAAGGTCTAATCTGTGAAATCTGGCCCAAAGTGCAGGGCAGCAAAGCCCTTGGCTCCCCCGAGTGCCAGTTCAGGAGGGGAAACGGGAGAGCCCTGAGAAGTGGCGCAGGAGGAGGGACAGCAGGAGACACCCAGAGATTATTTGGCTGTGCCCAATAAAAGGAGGAATTCATGTTCTGCTGGCAAGAAACCTTTAAATCTCCAGGAGAATGTGCTGGGGGACATTGTGCATGAACATGATCCTTTGGAGAGCTAAATCCAGCTCCCAGTGTTGCAGACAGGCTGACGAGCTCACGGCAAAGCAGTTAATGGTTAATGTTTAAAGTCATTATTGATATTCAGAATTAACAAAGAGACATTTCAACCTCTGCTTCTGCTTAGCAAACCAGCTGGGGCCAGACTGGGTGGGTGCACACCAAATTCCACAGTTTCTCTCCCCCATAAATCCGTGGGATTTGCAGGATGTGCTGCCCGTGCTGGAGATGCTCTGGCAGTGCCTGGGGGCTCTCCCATCCCCACAGGATGTGACCCCAGAGCCAGCACAAACCTCTCCTCAGCACTCAGGTGCACATCTTTAGCTCAGGCTTGCCTCATCCATGGACAAATAACAGGGATTGGGATGCAAAGGAAGGAGCCCTGCTTGTTTTGAATTGATTTCCCAAATACAGGAGCCAAAGAAAAGCTGTAAAAACATCCTGTCCTCCTTGGGACCACTTCAAGGTCACCTCTGGGATGGATTTCAGCTACAGGGGACAACAGGACCCACCCCAGGAATTCTCATACCTTGAGTTCCCTGGGAAGGTATGTTCAGGGGAAGCAGGATTTAAAGTATCTGAGTTCCTAAAGACAGTGGAGCAGGAAAAAAACAACTGTACAACAACAAAAAAACATCATTTAAGTAATAATGTCAGAACCGCCCCTCTAAACACTAAACCATAAGGTTAAGTGAGATATGTTTGCTGCATCAGGATGTGTTATTGAGGCAACAGGAGAGTTTAAGTTGAATTTGTTTTGACAACAAACCTGGGTTTGTTGCATTTTTTTTTCCAGCAGAAATTTTCTGTAGCCACATTTTTTTACTCCTGTTGAAGTCTTCAGAGGAAAGAAGGGAAGAAATCAAAGGGAAGCAATTTTTGGCCACAATTCTGGAAAAGCATTTTAAAGCCTGGTTAAATATAAATGTGCACCTAAGGCACTTTGGCTACCTAGGACTTGAATTCATATTTAAAACCGAGCGTGATTTCCAAATACAGGAAACTTCATCAATGACTATTGCAAATTAAGGTGGGTTTTTTTCCAGTTTAAAGCTTTGCTGGGTTCCTGCTCAGTCCAGAGGCTGGATTGGGAAGCCCTGTGAGGTTTTTGATCCTGGCACATCCAGGGTGACAAGAGGGAATCTGGACACCCTGGGAAATCCATCCCTTTTCTCTTGTCCAGGCAAAAGGATTTTTCATCACTCTGAAAACTGCTCAAGGAAGCAGCTTCCCCAAAAACAGGAAGATGCTAATTCTCAAAAAATGCAGATCTTTTCAGGTACCTTCTCAGTAAAGGTCACACTTGAGGAGAGCTGAGCCTGGAGATTTATCCCTCTGTTTACCTTTCACCACACGTGTTGGGGGAGGATTAGCAGCTGGGAATACCTCCGCCCAAACACCAGGGGTGCGAAAATATTTGCATTTTTGTCGTGCTATTTGTCAAGCTTCAGTGGGGCAGAGCCATCTCAGCAAGTTCAACCACCTGAAGTGAGAAACTGTGGGATTTTTTTATCCCATGCACAGCCCTAAGATTTGCTTCCAGGTGTTTTTTAGCCCCAAACCTGAGCTCATGCACGACCCTAAGATTTGCTCCCAGGCGTTTTTTAGCCCCAAACCTGAGCTCATGCACGACCCTAAGGTTTGCTCCCAGGTGTGTTTTAGCCCCAAACCTGAGCTGAAGCCCCAAAAGGCATCACTGGCTGGGCTGGGGAGGGCGACGCTCTGCCTCAGCAGGTTTGTACAGAAAATAGGGGCTGATTTGGAAGCTTCAGACAGAGCTATAAAACCCCACGGCAGCCAGTTCTGCAGAGCCTGGCCCCAGGGGAAATCTCCTCCCGACTGAAGGCGGTGAGGAGCTGCCTGGCAGTGCTTATATCCGTATATATATTAATCCCAGCTAATGTAACTACAGATGTTCTTATTCAGAGCCCTATCTAATCCTGTTGGGCCCTTGCCATGGTGTCTCGTAGCAGGAGTTCTACGAGTTAATTACGTGCGGTGCAGAGCAGCGTTTCCTTTTATCGCTGAAAAGGTTGCCTTTTCAACGCCCTCAATGTCCCTTTGTTGCTGGGCTTTAAGGACCAGTGAAGAGGAGCACCTGTCTGACCTTGCCGGCGCTGTGCATTGCTTGGCAGCCCTCCACCGTCTCTTGGCAAGGCATTCCGAATCTTTTCCATGGGTGCTCTCCGTGCCTTTCACTCTGGCTCCCAGCTGAGGACGTGCTATTGATTTCTATAGTGCCCTGATATGAATTCAGAGTTACTCTCTCCCCCTTTCACAGCACAGCGTCCCATCTTGTGGCTCTTCTGAGCTCCGTTGCAATCAGCCAGATGTTTCATTGACTCCTAGATCTTTTCCTGGAGTGGATGCAGTTAATTGGGACCCTTCAGCGTGGATGAGCCATCCTGTTCCCTCCTCCCAATTATACATCCTTCTGCACTCCGGATTTTGGCTGCTCTCCTCTCATCCACTCGGCCACTTTGGGTCTGTCTCGCAGAGAGCGACGTGGTCTCCTCACATCTGGAGCAGCCAAGCTGAAGGTGCTCACCTGGAAGTGCTCTCAGCTCCCTGCTTTCCAGGCCATGGTTATTTTATAGGAAAAAATCAGTGTTTGGGCACCCCCATGGCTGCCCTCATTCCCCATTGAAACCTCAGCACAGATTCCTGCTCCTTGTTTTCTCCTCCACAGCCATGTTTTTAACCAGGAAATAACTTCATTTTCACTAGGAATTCCTGCTCATTTCTGCCACTCAGCATATATTTTTCTTAATGATTTTATGAAAAACGAAATTCTGAGAGTTATTTCCCTTCCCGCTGATGCTCTGTGGACTGACAGACTGCAGACACCCCTTTTTCTTGCTTCAGCATCATCCCTGTTTGCTTCTCTCCCATCTCACTGTGCCCTCTCATCCTCCTCTACGGGGTGATCCTTTCAAGCAGGGCATGAGGAAAAATCACGTGTAACCCCCGTTATTGTCTCCTAGGATGTCCCGGACACCTCCTTTCCTGATCAGAGAGGTTCCCTCAGCTTTGGTGCTTCGAGGGCTCCGCTCAGTGCAGGGCACTGCTGACATTCCGCACCTCGGTGCGTGACAGACAAACCTGTGCATCCAGGGAAGTTCAGGAATGAAACCCAGAGAAGTTCGGGAATGAAACCCAGGGAAGTTCGGGAATGAAACCCAGAGAAGTTCAGGAATGAAACCCAGGGAAGTTCGGGAATGAAACCCAGGGAAGTTCGGGAATGAAACCCAGAGAAGTTCAGGAATGAAACCCAGGGAAGTTCGGGAATGAAACCCAGGGAAGTTCGGGAATGAAACCCAGGGAAGTTCGGGAATGCAAACCTGTTCTGTGAGCCCCAAGGTGCCCATCAGAAAGGCAGCAGCGATGCCAAAGGGGCGTTTGCAGCAATCACACCCCCACTGAGATCCTGGTGCAGATTTCCCTCAATTTGGGGTTACATCCCAAAGGAATTTGAACCGGATTGGAAAAATCAGCACCAGCAGCCCAGCCCTCCATGGCTGGGGAAGGAGAAGAGCCCGTAATTGCTGGCCGCAAGTGTTTGCACTGGCCAGGGAGCTGCAAATTACCTTTAATTGCTCCTAATTGCTGGCGCTGGTTCAGTTTTTCGAGGACAGGGACAGCAAATCCACATCTACAGGCACTGCCGAGAGCACCTCCTGCCTCCCTGCGCCAGGAGCGCTGAGCTGCTGCTGACCCCGGGAGATTTCGGGAAGACAGAGTAGGCGAAACGGGCTCAGGCACGGAAGGAGCCCGAGCGCTACTGCCCGGGGGGCACAGGGTGCTGACACCAAGCCCGTCCCTGCACCAGAGAGGATTTTCCCCACGGTGTGGCAGAGTGAACTGGCAGAGAGCGGCCGGGATGTTCTCCTGGTGAAATCCTGGACCACGCGCTGCTGAGTCCCAGACCCTGCGCCGCTCGTGCCCTCTGCCACCTTGGGCACATCACCCACGGGCACGCGAGAATCCCTCGCAGGAACTGGCTTGGGAAAAGAGGGGACACCCTCAGACAGACACGGCTGTGAAAATAACCACGAATAACCAGCTCTGGCCGAGCTGGGCCGAGCCATTACCTCATGAGGGAAGGAAGCAGCAGCATCGCTATTTATTTATTTATGTGCTGTCCAAAGAGCGCTCTGTGCTCTCAGCCCGGCCTCCCAGAGCCTGAGTCTGTGGATCTTACTCATCACCAAGGCTTTTTTTCCCTCTTTTCCCTCTCTCATCCAAGCGGTCCCACTGAAATGAGCACGCTCCCCTCGCATGGGGGAGGATTACTCACAGGATGGGCTTTGCAGGCGATGCCTGCAAGCAGCCCCGGAGGGGACGCCTGAAACATGAGGCAGTGTTCGTCCCCATCCTCCTGGCCTTTGCCTCTTCTTGGGTAACCCTTCCCTGATTTGCTTATTTTTGTATTAACTCCTGCCTCTCTGCTCTTCTTTAACTCTTTTCTCTCCTGTTGCTCCTTCAGGCTTTTGCTTTAATGTGTTTTGATTTCCTCTCCCCCAGAATTACCTGAGCTGTCCCTTGGAGCTGCAGTGTGCAGCTTTTCCCACCTAACCATCCCTCTGCTCATCACCAGCCACGCTGGTTTCATGTTAAAACTTTTCCAATCAAAATGAGCTTTAGAAAAACACATTTTGTACCATGGGCAGGTTTGCAAGCAGCTGTTTCCCAGGGGAGCTCATGGCAGGGGGGAGAGCGGGACTTTTAATCAAAACACCCAAATCAGAAGTTTTAGGAAAAGAGGAGAAAGGGAACAAAAGCTTTGTTGGTTTCTTGAGGGATTTTTTCCCCTCCCATGTGAAAAATCATGGGGTTTTGGCAAGGCTTCATCTCTTCCCACACTGGACTGGTTGAGTCGGGGGGTGGCAGTTTGCTGGAGCTCTGGGATGTCCTGTGCAGGGAGCAGTTGGACATCCCAGTCCAGGAGTGCTCCAGGCACCATCCAAACCCTGCTGGGAGAGGATCAGCCTGGGAGCTGCTGCTCAGTAAGGGTCAGACTGGGGGCTGCTAGTGCAGGGAGCAGGATCATGCTGGGGTGGGTTGGAGGGAAGTTCCAGCCAAACACCAAAACTTGGAAACCCAAAGTGAATGTGGGATGTGTTCTGTTGTCCCCAAATGAGGCAGATTTAGGGTGTTTGAGAGCCAAGGGGGTGCAAGACAAACCCAGAAGCATTGCAGAATCTGGATAAAGCCCTCATGGGAGTCATGTGCCCTGTTTGGGGGTTTTGGGGGCTTTGAAACCACTGGTGCCCATGGGGACACTCGCCCTGGTCCTGACCCCCAGCCCAGCCCCCTGCAGGGCCCAGGCAGTGAGACAGGTTTTCCCCAACCCCTCTTTCTGGCAGGCAGCTCCCCTGAGGGGCAGAAGGAGAGCAGGATCAGTGCTCCCCAGGGAGGGATTTGGCTGGCTCCTTCCCGAGGATGCTGCAGAAGAAAAGGAAAGCTTTCCTGCTTGCCTGCCTCTCCCTGCCACTGCTCAGCAGGGGCAGACCACAGTCTGGCACGGCGCTTGCAGCTCTTAGAAATCAGGGCTGTTAACAAATGTGCGAGGCCATAATCCTTTTGGAGCAGTGATGATAACAAGCCTTGATGCTTTTTTTTTTTTTTTTTGCCCTTTTTTTTGGTTGTTTTTGGCTTTTCTTCTTTTTGTCTTTTTAAAAATTTTTTTCCCCCCAACAGCTGCACCGGTAAAGTCCCACTGTGGGAAATGAGATGGTGAATGTTTTCAAGTGTAGTATTTACATCCCCTGCCAAACCCTTCACATCTGCCCAGCTCTGCCATCAAGGCTCCATCCATCTGGCCGGGAACAGCAGGTCCTTCAGCCTGCCTTCATCCCTCAAGGGCATTTCCTTCCTGTGCCCTCAGTGCCAGCTGCCAGGGATGTTGCTCAGCGGGAAGGGCTCGAGCGAGAGCTCTGAAAGGACTGGCTTGATTTTTCTTGGAGTGCACGTGAAATGAATTCCCAAGCTCTCTGCAAGCAAGTGCTTTCTGCCTGAGATTTGTGTGCTGAGGGGCGATGGAACAGCCGCGGGTTTGTGCTCCCTGTAACAGCCCTGCACTGCTCCCGAGAGTCCCGGGCAGTTTGGAGCTGCTGGGTGGGGACAGCGGGTGCTGCTCCACTCCTCCTCAAATCCTGCAAACTCCAGCTCTCGGCACCCGTGGGATGAGGAGTAGTGTCCGTGGGTCGGGATCCATCCCCACGCTGCCTCCCAGACATCCTGACTGCCCTTCCATCTCCGCGGCGGGACGGGCTGGGACAGGGCCAGCCCTCTCCGGCGCTGTCCCCTCTCCCCAGGCGCTGTTCCCCACCCCCTGTGCCAAATGCCAGCTCTGTTTCAGGTCGTTCCCGGAGGTTTGCCGGAGGTGCAGCGCCGGCGGCAGAGAGGGAGAGCCGCCGCAGCTCCCGGTCCTTGTCCCGCTCCAGCCGTGCCACATCGCCGCCTGTGCCCGTGTGCCCTCCCCTGACCCTGCTGTCGTGTGTTCCCCCCGCAGAGTGCGATTGCCACCCCGTGGGTGCCGCCGGCCAGACCTGCAACCAAACCACGGGCCAGTGTCCCTGCAAGGACGGCGTCACCGGCATCACCTGCAACCGCTGCGCCAAGGGCTACCAGCAGAGCCGCTCCCCCATCGCCCCCTGCATAAGTAGGTGGATCTTCTTTCCGTGTCTCTAGAGTAGAGCTCTGAACCCTTTAAATCCTGCAGCAGCCGCTGCCCGGGCTGGGGGGCTGCTGAACCCCACCAGCGCTTGGGAGGCAGAGCTCCCTGGGGACCCCGGCCCTCCACACTGCCCAAACACGGTCCCAAATCCAGCACCAGCTTCCAGCAGCTCACCTGCCTTGTTGGGTGGGTTCAGCCCAGTTTGCTGTAATTTTATTTTGCTCCGTGGAACAGAGGTGCCCCACGAGCACATTTATTTAGGGGGGCCACATCAGGGCTGGATGCTAAGGTAGATGGCTACAAACAGGTTGTTCTCTCCAAAATCAGGCTGTGCTGCACTGGCACAGAGCTCGGATCAGAGGAGCTACTCATTTGATGGAGTTGCCATCACAGCTGAGAACACCTGGGTTGCTGTAGGGGCCCTTGAACTCACACAACCCTCCCAGAAACACGGGGGGTTTTGCCACTGGCTTCCTTGGGTTTGCTTTTCAATTTGCCTTCCCAAGGCTGCTCTCACCCTCTGCTCTTGAAACAACAGCAGAAGCACCAGGTACAGCTCCCAGAGTGCCTCCATTGCAGCATCAGCTCTGCAAACACCCAGATCCCACTCAGCCCCTGCTCTGGCTGCCTGGGAAAGCTGGGGTTTAGCCCTGTGCCTCTCTCTGCTGCCTGTGGGGTTTGCTGCTGTTGGATCATTCAGTGGCTCATGCACCTTGAGTGACATCTCCACCCACCCTAATGAAACAAAGCATCAAAATTAGTGTGCCTGGGATGGGATGGGAAGGAGGAACTTCTCCCCTCGAGGGTTATTCCCTGCTGTTGAAAGGAGGAAAAGCCCCACCAAGAAAAGTGAAGGTTGAAAGGATCAAGCCTTCGTCGGGAACCCACATTCTGCTCCCACACTGTTTTCCCCTCTTAGCATGGCCATTGCCAAATTCTGGGGCAGAGACCCTTTCTCCACCTTCTCCTGCTGAAGCAAACATACATTCCAGGGTGGTTTTGGGTCACTTGAGATTCATTTTTCCCCATGTCGCAATGGGACAGCAAGAGCCCAAAGCAGATGCTTGTGTCCCCACGATCTCCAGCCGTGGCTCCAGCCTGCTCTGCAGCAAGTATGCACAAAGGTTTATCATTAATCATTCCCCAGGGCCGGGGTAAATCAGAGAGTAAATTGTTTCTTGCATCAGCTCCCTCGGGATTCATGGCACTAAATACAGACTCAGGATTTCAACATGGCCCATGCAGGGTTTGGGGCTGGGCTGTGCTCACGCTGCTGCTGACCCTGCTTGAGGCTGGTGTGAGCCTGGCAGGGCTGCCCTGCCTGGCCCTGCCACCCACGGGAGCCACCTGCTTGGGTGTCACTGAGAACATCCTCGCCCAGGGACCAAAGCTTCTGCTCCAAATCCTTTCCAAGCCAGGCCATGAAGGCGCTGTGCAGTTGTTGGGAGCTGGATCTGCATGGATGACATGAGAGCAATTAAAGTGAGGAAATGAGCAACTTGCAATTCTCTCATCCTACAAAACCCCAAACCAGCACATTTTCATCCTTGAGAAGTGTCACTTAGCATATCCTGCGTGTGGGAGGGGATGTAGGTCACACATTTTGGACATGTGGGGAGCGGAGGGCTCCGTCCCTGCCCACGCTGCCCTGGGAGGGCACCAGGACATTGTCCCTGGCAAGGGGCTGCCACCCTGCCTGCAGGGACACAGTCACTCTCTGATTTACCACTGCTTGTAATTCCCTTGTCCCAGAGATTTGCAGCCATGAAAAAAACACCATGGGGGAGGGAGCAAAACCCCCGTGGGGTCTGTCTCAGGCCAGGCACAAGCACCACCCCAGCCCTGGCTTTGGGATGGCTGTGCTGGCTGGGGGTGCTGCCTGGCCATGCACCGTGTCTTGTGTTGTGTTTAACTCCATGAAGGTGAATGACCCCAAAAATCCCCTAATGCTGACTGGGCTGCACCCCTACGAGCTGCTGTCATATACCCCAGCAAACCTGGCCTTTGTGGCCATGCATTTTTCCAACAGCACAAGCAGAAGGAGGCAGATGTCCACTCCCAGCTCATGCCTAAATTCCATTTTCAAACTGGTCTGGTGAGGTGTTCCCCCTCCAGGATTCCCAGGAATGCACGGAAATGGCAGCACCGTGCCCTAAATGCAGGAAGGATGTCCATGGTGAGAGCTAGGAAAGGAGAGCATCCTGCAAAGCTGGGAGCATACAACTCCATCCACAGTCCATCGTTCAATATCAACAAACACAGCTAGGCTTGGGAATAAATAACCAGAGCATGATGTGGTTTCAGCTCTGCGAAACTGGCCCCAAATCAGAGTCAGGGACCAGGGAATTGGCACCAGATGTGTTTGTGTTTCCTTTAAATGTGGGAGGCAACGTTGCATCGAAGCAGAGCTGCAGTGCTGTACCTGCACCCTGCCTCACTCCAGGGAGTGCCAGCACTGCCTCAGACATGGGTGGAGACAGCAGCTGGAGGGGACAATGCAGGGACAAAGAGTGACAGCAGCCCACAGGGGCTGGGCACAGTGCAGCACGCAGACACAAGCCAAAAGTTTTTGCTAAAAATCCCCTTTGCAGCACCCTCAAGGGATGCCTGGTTTCCCTGGTTTCCCTGGTGTACTGGTCTGGGGACACATGCTGGGGGACATAGCTGGGAACCCTCCTTGCTGGCAGACATGGTTGGGAATGGAATATCCAGCATGGGCAGGGATCAGGTTCTTAGGGGTTTGGAATAATTCCTCCTCCTTTTCTCTCCTCTCTGTTCCTGTGTGCTCTGGGTTTTTCTGCAGAGATCCCAGCTGCTCCCCCCACCACGGCCGCCAGCAGCACAGAGGAGCCCGCAGGTACGTTCTCCTCTTTTGAAGCATCTTGGTGTTAAATATCTCTTCAGCAATCATTTCACTCAAGATAAATTGCATTAAATGTTGTTTGTGCTGGGACAAGTGGTTTCCTTTTATGCCCAAATGTGTTTGAAACAAGTGTGGAGCATCCTGAGAGACTGGTGTTCCTCGGAGCACCTGGGAGTGCAGGGAAGGTGCAGGAGATTTTCCCAGATGTGCTGAATCTGTGAGCGCAGGGGGGTGACCCAGTGTTGGATCCAAGTGGAACCACTTGATGGAAAAGAGGTAAGGAGTCAAGGTTATTAAAGTTTCATGGTTACCTCCTCAAGAGGCTGAGAGAGCAGTTCCACTGAGTTTTTCCTGCAGAGAAGGGCTGGAGAACTAAAAATCCTCCAAAAGGGAAAAAACACTTAATAACCACTCAGTGCTGCATAGGAGCATTCGCATTATCAGCCCAGATCCATGTATTCCTTGTGCTGAGCAATTGGAGGTGCGGCAGTGACCTGTGTTAGAGCAATGTCCTCATGTCCTGGGGGTGGGATATGGCTGTGGTTTGGGGCGTTTGGGGCCAGGTGTGTGCAGAGGTCTCCCAGAGCCAGGGAGAGCAGGGGAAGCGCCTTGGTTCAGAGCAGGGCTCCTGCAGCTGCGGGTCCTGCAGCAGTGGCTGCAGCCTGGGGACAGCAGTGTGGCCCTGGGGGACTGGGGGCTGGTGGCAGCTGCAATCTGGGGACTGTCCCCAGAAAGCTCTGGCATATCGCAGGATCTGTGCCCTCCCGTTCCCTCCCCTTGAGCTTGTGCTTGTGCCAAACATCAATGACACCTCCCCACCACCACTGTGCTGCACCCTACCATCCTCCCCTCCTGACTTACACCCCGACAGGGGCCAACCCCTGTCCCCATGGCACCAGAACTCCCCTGTGCCCAGTTCTCTGGGGCAAATGGCTCTGACCAGGGGATGACAGCAGGAGCCAGAGGGTCTCAGGAAAGGCTGATTTGTCCTGTCCCGCTGCCTGAAATTTCCCGGGGTATTTAAGCCCCAGCTGTGAAGGGCATGAGGTGGAAAAGCTGTTTCCTTTTGTCTCAGCAGTGCAGGAGTTTTCATAAATGAGGAGTTTGTACTGAAAGTGATGGATGTCACCTTGGATTGAACCCTGAGCTGTCCCGTGGCAGGGCTTGTCACCCAGGCTGTGTGTGCTCAGAAGCAGTCCCAGAGTGGGAAACGCAGGAAACAAAGGGACAAGGCCTTCAGTCCCAGTGCCACAGGAAGGTTGATCCCAGGGTTTTCCATAGCATTGATTTGAAGGACAAGTTTAGCCCTACGTACACGCAGCAGCAGCAACTCGGTGGTTTAGGGATCTAAAGCCCAGCTGAGTTTGCACAAAGCCAAAAGCTGGGAACATCCCAGCAGGGTTAGAGATGTGCCTTAGCTGAGAAGCCGTGGCTGGAGGCTGGGAGAGCATTATCCATGATCTGGGAGTGCTGAGAAATGCCTGGACAGTGTCTTGTGGATCCCTGTGTCCCTGGGGCGCCGAATGTCCCTGCCCCCACCCAGAGGGGTGACCAATCCATCTCACCAGGAGCCACCTGTGCCACCTCCCAGAGACAGCCCAGGGAAGGCTGAGCCAAGCTGAGTAATCCAACTCAGTGTCCCGTCCTAATTCTTCTCACAGGGATTTGACTGGAGTTTTAAAGTACTGTTTTGTCCAAGGAGTTTGAACCCTCCATATTTCACCGCTTTGTCTCAACAGGGAGTTGTGTCCTGGCATCCCTCAGCTCCCACCTCCACCCTGCTGAAATCTGTGGGGGTTTTAACAAATCCCTAAATCAGAGTGTCTACAAGCCAGAGCTCCCAAGGCATGGGAGCAAAACAGAGATGGAAAAAGCAATTAGTGGGAGACTTTGAGTGCAGTCAGTTCTGGGAGAGGCACTGCTCAATTTCCTGTGCTCGTGGCCACGTGGGACAGACAGTGGCCAAGAGCTGAGGGAGCATCACTCCCACCTGAGCCTTTGCAGAGGAGCACAGGCCAGGGCTGGCCTTGGAACGAGGGGTGGGACAATGTCAGCTTTGGTGTGGGGAGTCCTGCCTGGCTCTGCTTTACTCTCAGATGTCCCAATCAATTTGGGAAAACAGTCCAAAACTGGATTGTTTCGATGAAATGCATCCATGCTCTCCCATGCCGGGAGATTGGAGGATGGGGAGGGGCAGCCCCTCATTTTTGCTGCCAGGCAAGAGGAGTTTTTCTGGTCCTTTTTTGGTCCCTCTCAGAGAGAAGAGACCACAGTGAAAGGGCAAACAAAAATAGCAGTGGGGGGTGAAGGTTTACAAACCTGCCAGTCAGTCCTTGTCTTATCTGAATCAAATCCAGATTTTCTCAGGAATGATTATCTGAGGTGGATGATTTCAGCCAGTGAGCTTAAATAAAACCAGGTGATTGGATTGATGCAACTCCACATGGTTTTCCCCTGGAAATCAACCTCTGCAGTTTCAAAACCAGATCTGGCCCTTCCAAATGTCATTTTGGGCTCCTTTGTTCCTGGCTGGTGAGGAAGAGGCTGGATGTAAATGCAGGAAAGGCAAAAGGCAGTTCTGAGTGATCCCTGGGGCTCCCCCAGGGTGCACAGACCTGGAGCAGCTTTGGCTGCAGGGTGCAGCTTTCCCAGAGTGCACACGAGACCCAGTGCAGAGGTGGCTGCACGCTGTGGGATCCAAATTTTAGCCAGAATCCTCTCCCAAGAGCCAGGAATAGGAAATATTGGCCTCCACAGTGAGCTGGAACTCCTGCTTCAGCATCATTTGCAGGTAGTCAGGGTATTTCTGCCCTATAAAAGGGTTGTTTTTCTTTTGTCTGAATGTCTAAAGCTTTAAGTTTTGCCTGCCCATGCCTAGACTGAGGTGATGCAAGGCCACCCTCCGAGAGTTTCATGTTCCCAGGTACATTCCATCTCTCCTGGGATAATGCCAGGGTGAGCAGCAGGAATGGGCTCCTCTACCCCCAGCAGAAGGGTACAGTGCAGATTTCAGGGGCAGCCACAGGCTCACAGCCCATTTCCATGGATAGACATGGAGGAAAAAGGGGTCCCTTGAGTGTGCTGCCCCCAGCACCTGCATCACCCAAGGGAAACCTCATGAGGCACAGGCAGAACATGGATGAAATCCCCTGCTGCCACTGCAGCTCCAGGGTTGGGCAGCTGAGGGACACCTCATTTCCAGCCTCCCAACCCACCTCTACCTGTGCATCCCCACGGGAACGTGACCTTTTTGGCTCAGCAGCTCCACTCCCCAGCAGAGCCCAAGAAGCCCCGTCCCCAGCTCATGGCCACATCAACACTGTGACTTCCACTGCAGTAACAGCTCCAAGGGAAAAGTGACAGTAGGAAAGGATTAAATGTCCCACAGCTCCTCTTCATGAGCTGCAGCAGCTGGAAACAAGGAGTCACCCCCTGTGAGCCGCCAGCTGCCTCCACAACATCTGCCAGGGTGCCAGGCTTGCTTGGAAATGACAGCGTGGGGGCAGGAGCCAGCTGGAGCTTTCCTTTGGACTGGAAGCAGGGACTTGTCCCAGCCCTCCCCCAGCACTGATATTCCTTGAACAGGAGTGTGTGCATGGGATCAGCAGGGCTGGAGCTGGGAACAGGGCTTGGCCTCCTCCCCGCAGGGCTCCTGGCTCGGGGGAGCTGCCAAGCTGGGGCACAGCGGCTGTCCTGGGGAGGATGCTCCCAGATCCAGGGATGGGGCGCTTTGCACTGGCAGGGAGAAAAGGCAGAGCCCTCGGCTCTGAGGAAGTGTCAGCCCCGCGGAGAGCCGGGAGCATCCCACAGCCCGGGAATAAAGGGCTGCCCAGCTCCCTGCGGCGCAGGCGGGAGGGGAAATCGGCATTTCATTCACCCCGGGGTAAATCTGGGCTCAGCCTGGGGGTCCTAGCTTTGTACCCATCCCCCACTGAAAGGAGGAATTCATTCAGCCCTGCACGGGCATTCTCTGGTTTGTCTCAGCTGTAAGCGAGGTGATGGATGAACTGCATGATTGATTGACTGATTGATCAGCAGCATCCAGCTCCCTCTGAAAGGAGGATTCTCACGGTGATCCCCAGTGAATGGCTGGGAGCACAATAGGGGAGAGGGGCTTCTAGTGAGGAAATTCTGGTCACTTCACAATAACTCAGAAAGTCTGAGGGGAAAAAACCTAAAGCATTCCCCCCAAACTGCTGGAATGCAGATAAGCTTCATGCACAACTGCACCGTGCTCTTATCATCCCAGTGCAGGGCTTCTGCAGCCCTACAGCCATTCTTTCCTCCACCCCCAAATCCCTCCAGCCCCGCATCCCTGAACCATATTCCCTCCACACTTAAATCCTTCTATTCCTCCAGCCCCACATCCCTGCACCTAATTCCCTCCACCCCCAAAGCCCTGATTTCCTCCACCCTCTTGTTCTTTCATTCATGTGAATGAATAAGGGGGTGGAGAAATACCCCCATATACCTCCATCCCTGCAACCCTTCATCCACACATCCCTCCATCCTTCCCTCCCCACACCCCTTTATCCCCATCTCACTGAATTCTTCCTTTCCTGCATCACTCCACCTCCAAACCCCTCCTTTCTTCCATCCCCATATTCCTTCATCCCCATATACCTCCATTCCTGCAACCCTTCATCCCCACATCTCTTCATCCCTTCCCTCCTCCATCCCACATCTCTTCATCCCCATCTCCCTCCATTCCTCCATTCCAGCATCCCTCCATCCCCATATCCCTGGGGGGACCTGGGTTCCCACAAACCCCGGGCACCATAACCAAGCCTCGAGCTTCAGAGCCAGGACTGGCGAGCTCAACATCACTGTCAAACACATCTGAAAATTAATGATGATGATTTTGAAGAAAGAGGAATTGATTCTCTCCCCATCCTGGGACATTTCCAGAGGATGATTTTCCCTGGTGACACAAAGCTCTTGTCCCCAGCACCAGCTCCCTGTTTCTGCATCCCTCCCAGAGCAGAAACTGTGATTTTCCCACTCGGCTGGGAGCTGCTGTCAGGCAGGAATTTATGGAGTGCTCGACTTTCCCGAGGACAGATGATTTCCTAGGAATGTGTTTCATGGTGTTGGCAGTGGCTCTTGGCAGAGCACCCCTGGATCTGCACCTCGTGTCCCCAGCGTGTCCTGGGGCTCAGCACTGGGATGGATCCTGTGGGAAGGGGGCAGGAAATGTGCAGCCAGCCCCGGCTCCTCCTGGGAGAGGGGAGAGTAGGGGGCAGAGGTGGGAAGGATGAGCCGTAAAACTCTGTGTTGGTGTGGAGTTTTCCAGTGCAGGGCTGGTTTTCCAGTGCAGGGATTGTTTCCCTGTGCAGGGCTGGTTTTCCAGTGCAGGGCTGGTTTTCCAGTGCAGGGCTGGTTTTCCAGTGCAGGGTTTATTTTCCACTGCAGTGTTAGTTTTCCAGTGCAGGGTTGGATTTCCAGTGCAGGGTTTGTTTTCCAGTGCACGGTTGGATTTCCAGTGCAGTGTTGGTTTTCCAGTGCACGGTTTATTTTCCAGTGTACGGTTGGATTTCCAGTGCAGGCTTTTCCAGTAAGTGTGTGGCACAGCAGGACAGCTGGTGGCTGGGACTGTCCCCACTGTGCCACCGGCAGCCATAGACTGCCTCCTGCTCCCTTTAGATCTGGGGACATTGGGATGCTGCTGATGAAGCCACAGCTGCTCTGGGCACCCCGGTCCTGAAACACCAAAAATCCCCCAGGCCATTCTTCCCCATCACCAAACCCGCGCCAGGCACCGAAGCAGGGAGCGAACTCCCCCCGAGCTGTGTCGGGGTGTTCCCCCTCTGAACACCAGGACCAGGACCCCCAGGGATGGACAGAGGCACCCAAACCACGCCCGGACCAGCCGCTGGGATGCTGCTGTGCCACGGCTGGGATTGGAGTGGCCGAGCACGAGGAGCCTAGCAAGGACATTCCCCCGATGCGGTGGGAACAGCCTGGTCACACCCTGGTCACTTCCTGGAGGTGCTGGAGTCCCTGCTGGAGCACTGGGGCTGGTGACCCCCAGGCCATGCCGGGCTGCAGAGGTGGGAAGGGGCTGCGGGCTCCGGGAATCCCTCGCTGCCGCTTTCCAGCCGCTCCAGGCGAGAGGCTTTAATCTAATTACATGCTTTATTTGCGCCAATTTGTTTTTCAATCAATCTTGCTCAGCCAGAAGAAAGGAGGCTACTGTGGGCTCATTTGCACCTTCTTGTTCCAAGGGAGAGGTTAATGGCCGTTATCCGCTGGGATCTGCGCTCCCGGCTCTCCCTCGGAGGACTGCCCGGCCGGGAGCTCCGGGAACCTTCTCCCGCAGCACAGGCAGCGAGCTCCCAGAGCGGGCACGGAGCAGCCGCGCTGCTGCCCGGGGATCTGTGGGACACGCGGAGTGTGAGGATCCGCTGCAGGCTGGGCTCGGGATGCTCCTGCCAGGTGCTCCCCAGGAGCCGTGGCATCCTGCTGAAAGATTTTGTGTATCCATTGCCAGGGGTTGCAGTGGGGTGCCAGGGGAAGGTTTGGGTCTGCAGAGCACCAAAACAAACAAATAAGAGTGGGAATAACTCCTCCCGCTTTTCCTGCCCCGCCTGGGAGTGGCACAGCTCAGTACCGTGGTGGCTGTGTCCGGCACAGGGCAGGGCTGGCCTCGGTCCCCACACTCCTGTGCTGGTGCCAAGGGCTCCTCAGCCCACCAGTGAGAGACCAGAAGATGCTCTGGTGCCTAGCAGGTGCCTCTGCCTTGGCAGACTGCTTACAGACCCACCTCATCTGGTGGGACAAATCCCTGCCAGCTCCTGGGGACTGCTGCTCCCAGCTGGGAGGTGACCAAGCACAGCCCAGCTCCTGGGCCAGTTTAGGAGGTGACCGAGGACAGACCACAAATTCCCACAGCCTCTTGGTTAAATCCAACCCAGTGCCAGAGGCTTGCTCTGCACCAGGGCTTGGCACAGAGCCCCCGTGGGCAGATCCAGGGCCCTGGAATCCTGGACCACAGGTTGAGCCTGCGTCAGACCTGGGGACCATACTGTAGGTAACACAACAGGCAAGGCTGGAGCAGCCCAGCCCCAGCTCATCCCAGTTCCAGGGCTCGGAAGTGATGTGCCTCTCTATTCCAGCTCCTGGCTGTGCTGGAGGGAGGGCTGAGGCCACCCTGCTGGGAGCACTGGCCAGGGGTGAGGGGCACTAATTTGCACATGCTAATTGCAAAGGCCATCATGCACTTGGCTAGGTCACAGCCATGTGAGGGGAGAAGGTCCAGTGTAGAGATAACAGATCTGATTTAGTGATAGCAGACCCAGTGTAGAGATAACAGACCTGATTTAGTAATAGCAGACCTAGTGTAGAGATAACAGACCTGATTTAGTGATAGCAGACCCTGTGCAGTGATACCAGACCCCTGCTCCATTCAATGGCTGGACGAGGGTACTGCAAAGAGCAGGAGAAGTGATCCCACTGCTGAAATGAATAATCTGGGAAGGATTCTCTGCCTTAGCTTTGCTATTTTATTAAAGCTTCTTTATATTAAAGCAGCCAGCTCTAAGACAAAGACTCCCAGTGGAGCACAGCCCAAATTAAATTACAGCAGTGATCCCTCGCAGTCACCGTGTGCTCTGTGAGCCAGACACTGCAGTCCCTGCACTTGTCCCACAGGGATGACCCCATCCATGCTCCCTGGGAAAGGAAAGGCTACTCCAGAGCATCCCCTCCCTCAGGACCTGTGGTCAGCACAGGCCGAGAGCCAGAAGCTTGGAGTAAGCAGAGCTGGAGCTCTCCAAATGACTCTAACAGTCATTCCCTGGGACTGATGAAGGAGATGGTAAAATAATTCTATGGGATGGAAGCAAGGGGCAGCTTCAGTGCTGTGGGAAGTGGAACAGGAGCTCATGGTCAGCTGGGGAAATCTCCAGAGGTCTAAGAGCCAAAGGCATCCCTGCCATAGGTGCTCCAGGGTGATCCTGTCCGGTCCCAGTGCTGGATTGCATTTTATCCTGTGACACCTGGGAATGTGGCTCCCAGCTGCCTTTGGGATGCTCTGGGATAGCTCACAGAAATGTTTTCATGCCCAGTTTGAGAACACTGAGTACCCAGCTCCAAGCCCACACTCAGCCCCAGAGCAGGCACACGATGTTGTGCTCCTGCCCTCCCCAAGGGCTGCCTCCCCCCACACATCCCCTTTGATCCATGTGCTTTTCCTTGGTGTCCCAGCCACAAGCTGAGGATGTGGGGCTGCTGCCTGAAAAAGGGGCTGGAAGTTTCTTTCCAGAGTCTGAACAGCCTGGAGGAGTTCTGAGTCCCATGGGGTTGGGGCAGCAGGAAGCTCTGCAGACCCATGGAGCAGCTGTACACAATGTCCTGCACATCCCACAGGACTCCAGGCTGCAGCAGGTCTTGGGAGCACCTGGAATAGTTTTGTGGTTGTTGGATGGGCTCAGGGAGCCAGCCCAGGGCTGTGGTTGAGTGCCGAGAGCTGAGATTCCCCAACTCCTGGCGAAGGGAAGAATTGCTCGAGTCCAGCTTCCAAAAATGCACAAAAATGCACCTTCCTCCCCCTGGGCACTCGTGGGGGCACTGAAATACAAATCCCATCCCTCAGTGGGGACAGACCCTTTGATGGCAGGGGCTGTTGGAAAGCCAGGAGCTGCAGCAATGTGCAGGTTAAGGGATGCCTGGGGAGTTTAGCTAAGAGTTGTCCAGAGCCAGTGGGGACCTGGAAGCTCCCATGTCCCCCACGGTCACTGCTGCTCACTCCCGTTGTGAGGGGCAGCTCATGCACGGAGGATTTCTGACCTCTGGGGAGGGAGAGAAAAGGGCAGGAGTCTGAAAGCTGTTCACCACCAGCCTCCCCTTGCATTAGAGAAAATCAAACCAGCCCCACTGATCTGCACTGACCCACTCTGGGTGTGTCTGGGACCCCAGGCAGACCCCACTCCCATTTGCTCAGTCCTGCTCTCTCCGGTGAAGGAATAATGAATTTAGGACTTGATATTTGGAGCTGCACCTTGCTTTAGTGGCTCAGTCTGGCTGCACATCCCACCCAGTGATAACAGGACATGGGGGCACCCAGACCCCACCCGCAGAGCCCCCGGAGAGCACAACCCCTGGGAGGGAAGGCAGGAAAATGCCCTTCACCCCCAGGTGCTGAGGTCAGGCTGTCAAGGCTGGGGCTCCCCTCCTAAGCCACAACACCTCCACTTTGGATCGCAGCCCACAAAGGCATTTAGGGCCCTACCTGGGGGAAATCAATAGGAATTTAGCTGCATAAATTGGGATTAGAAATCTGAATCCCTTTGGGGATCTAAGCCTTATATCTGCATTTCCAGTTAGGTACCCAGGCCAAGAAATGTGGCTTTAATCGCTCTATCATGTCAGAATCAAGGGGCCTTTAATTTC
This sequence comes from Origma solitaria, assembly GCA_013397895.1. Lineage (NCBI taxonomy): Eukaryota > Metazoa > Chordata > Aves > Passeriformes > Acanthizidae > Origma > Origma solitaria. The sequence continues at coordinate 114,351 of VZRL01000151.1, forward strand.
CGTTCCTGACATGTGGCTTTCGCAGCGGCTCAAAGCTGATTTTGGAACTGCAAGCGCAGCAAGAGGCGCCTGCTGCAGGGTCTTCCCTGGAGCACCACTCAGCACCCCCAGCTCTGCTGCCAGCACCTCCTTCCTGCCCAGCCCTGGGAGCCTCAGCACTCCGGGAAGAGCGGGATTTATTAACAAATCATGGGATGTCCACTCAGCACCCCACAGCTCTCAGCCTCATCGCAGCAACCGTGGCCAAACAACCGCCCAAAATGAAGATGTTTAAACAGAAAAAATTGAAATTTCTGGGGAAAAAAAAAAAAAAGGAATTAAGAAAAACAAAGAAGGTGTTTAGCTGTGAAAAGTCTCTGCCCAGCCAGAGAATTAGTTCTATCAAGGGGATGGGCTGAGCTGCAAAGCTGCTGAAGGCTGTGCTGACACGTTTTACTGAGCTGCGACCGACACGAACCAGCCGCCCGCCACCTGCTCCTCTGTGAACAAGTAGCTCCAGCGACCTCTTCCCGATTCTCTCCCGCTCTGTTTATCTGGGAAACGCGGGGAGTTGGTGCTTTCCCCCAGGCCGGGGGCTCCGGCCACAGGGAGGAGCAAGATGTCCCCATGTCAGGATGTAGGGCTGACAGAAAAAAAGCACCAAGGGCTGGTTGTGCTTTGGGGTTGTGGCTCTGAAAGAGGGATTTGCACTGGAATATTTGTGCAGCTGAGCACACTCGGGGAGGAAAGTGCCGGGAGCAGGGGAGGAGGGGGCCTGGATGTCACCTCGGGTTTGTCCCTGGGTTTTGCCCCCACTGCGGGGCTGAAGCCAGGAGGGTTTGGGTGCTACAGAAGGGTGGCTGGGTTGGACACAGGCTGAGAGGGGTTCAGGGAGGTCCCAGGTCCTCTGAGGGCAGCTCAGCCATGCCAGGGCCAGGACAGGGCTGGACAGAAGCAGGGTGAGCAGCAAGCCTTGCTCTGCACCCCCTGTGCTGGGGACATTGGTGCAGCACAGTGGGACAGAGAGCTGGGGCTGAGCCCACCCTGGCACCACCCACACCACCCCTGCAGGACCTGCTGGACAGGAGCTGGACACTGCCCATCCCATCCTGCAGGTACCAGGTGCTCCCACGCCAAAGGGCCTCCTTCAGCCCCCCCGAAAGGGTCTCCTTCAGGCAGCTCTGTTCATTCTCAGCCTGGTTTTTGGCTGGGCCCTGGCAGCACCTTCCACGGGCAGGTTATCCCAGGCTGATCCTCTGCAGCCTCATGGAGAGGGGCGGGAGGGACCTGCAGGACAGGGAGCCTCTGGCACAGCCAGGCAACACAAGTCTTGGGACTCAGAGGTTTGTCATACAAACATTTGGGGACAAATTCTGAAAGAGTCTCACATCATTTGTGTCGCCTGTGCACATCCACGAGTCACTGAGACAGCTCCACATCCATCCTCTCCTCCCCTTTCTGCTGGCTGATCCTTCCTCCCATCCCTTCCCCAGCTCCACCATCACTTTCCAGGGGGAGCAGCAGCTCAGCAAAGCTTCCCCAGAGGCCAAACTGCTGAAGTGGCACTTGGTGAGGAGAGCAAGGTCTGTCCCTCCTGCATCCCCTCCGTGCACTGTCCCTAAGCCAGAGGGGTTTCACAGCATCACCCCACACACACAGAGCTCAATGCTTGGCTCAGAGAAATCCCATTTGCCCTCCCCAACGTCCTCCAAGTCACCCAGGAGGCAGAAGAACTCTCCACAAGGGAGACACAGGAAATGAACTGAGGCAAATCCCCCATCCACGGAAACCAGCGCTGGCATCTGGTGATTCCCAGTGATTTACACAAGCTGGCTCTGGCCAGCCGGTTCAATTCAAACCAGCTGAGGCTCTGGCACCACCCCTGGGGCTGGGGAATGAGGAAGAGAAGGCAGGACAGGGTTGTGTTTAGGCAAAGCAGGGTTAGCCTTGGCTGGAGTTGGGTGTTTTGAGCCCCAAGTTGTCACCCTAGGAGCAAGAGGCATGGGGTGCTGTCCTGTCCCATCACCCCACAGGCTCCCTGGCTGGCAAACAGCCCTGGGGTAGATTCCCAGCACGTCTGTAATCCCAGGCAGAGTGGAATTATTGTGGCAGAGGTGCAGGGATGGGAAGCTCAGCTGTGGTCAGGGATATTTCTCTGGGGAGAGGTTGCTGAGGTGACTTGGGGTTGCTCTTGTGAGGGCTCTGGACTGGACCCCAGAGCAATTGTGTCTCTCTGATTGCGGTTTCTTGGATCCCAGAAGCAGTGGGGCTGCAGAAGGATCTGCTCCAGGCATGCTCTGCCAGCCTGGCTGGTGATCCCTTGTGGGGCTGAGCCATGAATGTGCAGGAGGGAACTGCTGCCCACCCCCTGTGCTCAGGGCCAGCGTGTCCTAGATTTGGCCAGGGCAGGAGGGACATGCAGCCAGAGGTTCCAAGCTTGTCCCTACTCCGTTGTTCACTGCCCACCTGTCCTTGTGTCACCTCTTGTTCTGCCTGGGGGCTAAGGTGTGACAGCAGAGGGGAGCATCTGCAGAGCTCCAGGATTTCTGTGCCAGCGAGAACAAGCACCAGGTTCATCACAGCCCCGTTGGTGTCCTGAGGACATTGGCAGCTTGGGCTGAGCAGGGTGGTGCCAGCAGCCCAGCGGAGCAGCCGATGGCCTCTCTATCCCTTGTCATTCCCTGCCCCCCCAAAATGCTCAGGGGAAGCTTCCCTGGGCCCTTAGGTCACTGCACAGACATTCAGTTCCCTTACAGACCTTTCCTCGTTGTTTATGGCCAGGAACATCTTACCAGTGCGTTGGATCAGGAATGTTTCTGTTCCCTGAGCTCAGTGACACCAGGCAGCCACGTCCCACTGCGTGGTGGCATCCTGCCACCTGGGCATGGCTGGGACTTTGCTAGCGATTCTCCATCTACTGAATATGGTTTTTATGGAATATCCACTCCTTTCTCAATGCATTTTAAGTTTTATTTGATGTTCAGTCATGTTAGATGAGAAAAACAAATGGGAGGCATCAGTGGCTGGAAGCCCTCAGTCATCAGGGTTTGAGGGGCCTTGGCTGGGGTGTAGCTGCGCAGAGATCTCAGCTGGCGCTCTTGGAGGAGGAAGGGACCCCGCTGCAAATCACAGGGTTCGAGTTTGGCCCTGGCTAGGTCATGCTGGGAGTGCAGGAAGCCTGGTATTCCCAAGGGTCTCTCCTGAGGAGTGGGAGCAGTGGGGAGCCATGGGGCTGAGATGGGGACTGTGCCATGGCCAGGTTGAGAGGGGCTGGGGCACACATGGGTCACAGGGGCTGGTGCTGAGGGGGTGCCTGGTGGTCTTGGCACCACACTTGTGTGGGTGTGCAGCCCCTAGGCTTCCTTCTCTTGTTCGTTCCTCCGCTCCAACTGAAAGACAAGCTGCTGCTTGGCTCAGGTGGGTTTGGCTCTGCTGCCGGAGGGGAGGTTTGGATCTGGGGTCCATGAGACCTCCCAGAGCTCCTCTTCACCTGATGAAGCTCCCCATGGTTCTGAACCTACCTCCTGCTCCAGGGACACCTCTCTACTGGGACTGGTGAGTTGAGAGGGCTCGGAGCACCCAGTGCCCCACGTCTTCCCCCCTCACCTGAGCCAGCTCCGAGCATTCCCCTGAGATCACCTCCTGCAGCACGGCCCTGTCCCAAAGCTGGCGGCCGTGAACACGGCCTCTGTGGGCACAGCCGAGCTGCAGCCAGGGCTGTGGCTGGGAAATGCTCCTGCAGTCACAGCCCTGCAGTCACAGCCCTGCAGCCACAGCCCTGCAGCCACAGCCCAGCTCTGAGCCTCAGACTCCTCTCTGTGTCAGCGTCAGGTTTGGCACCTGGGGTGGGGCAACCCTGGATGTATGGACAGACTGGGGAAGGAGAGGCTGGAGAGCAGCACCACAGAAAGGGGCCTGGGGGTCCCGGTTGATGGCCATTTGGACTGAGCCAGCAGTGCCCTGGACAACTGAAGGGCCCCCATGTCCTGGGGGCATCAGGCCAGGCAGGGAGGGGATTGTCCTGCTCTGCTCTGGGGTGGCCTCACCTCAGGTGCTGGGGGCAGTTTTGGGAACCACAATTAGAGAGAGATATTAAACTATTAGAGAGTGTCCAAAGGAGGGCAACAAAGATGGGGAAGGCCTTGAGGGGAAGCTGTGTGAGGAGCAGCTGAGGGCACTTGGTGTGTTCAGCTGGAGGAGACTGAGGGGAGACTCATCAGTTACAATTTCCTGGGGAGGGGAAGAGGAGGGGCAGATACCGATCTCTGTAGTGACAAGTGACAGAACCTGAGGGAATGGCCTGAAGTTGTGTCAGGGGAGATTTATGTTGGATTTCACGGAAAGGCTCTTCCCCCAGAGGGTGCTGGGCACTGCCCAGGCTCCCCAGGGAATGGGCACAGCCCCGAGGCTGCCACAACTCCAGGAGCATTTGGACAGCACTGCCAGGGATGGACAGGGTGGCATTGTTGGGGTGTCTGTGCAGGGTCAGGGGCTGGGCTGGGTGATCCTGTGGGTCCTTCCAGCTCAGGCCATTCTGTGATTCTTGCACACAAGCAATGAGGCCTCAAGCCCTGCTGAGGCTGTGTCAGGTGCCACTCTGGAGTGTGACACAGCCATGTCAAAGAGGGACAAGGAGGGGGACTCTGCAGAGCTTCTCCCCAGGGTTTCATGTTGTGGTACTGGAGAGTGGGGAGAGTGTTCTGGTCTGGCACAGCCCCCGTGGCCTGGGGCAGGATGTGGACACCGGGTCTGTGCTGGCCATGGGATGCCAGCAGCATTCCCATCTCCCCAGAAAGCCCCTGGGGCCCTGCTGGGGCACCTCAGCAGGTTCCACACCTGGGCTCCAGCGGTGCCTGGGGCCGGATGATGTTGGGAGAGATGGAGGCATCCAAGGACTATCAGTGTACCCAGGCCTGCTGCAGACACATGTGTCCCCTTTTCCCTGAATAAGGGCATTCCGTTGCGCTGGGGGCCTCTCTGGCACCTGTGGGTGCTGAGGAGCCATGGCATGTGCATGGGCAGCACGTCCATGAGCCCACCCTGAACACAGCAGCTGGCATGGGGTGGTACCTCTGCAGCCTCACTGGCATGGCCGTGGTGCCACGGGGATGGCCCCGTGGTGGCCAGAGGGCTCTGCCCACCCAATGCAGAGCAGGTCCCTGGGCAGCAGCAGCTCCTGGGGTGGGCTCAGCGTGCCCTGCGTTCCAGGGCTGTGTCAGACTCTAGTGACGGTGGCAGTGCCAGGCTCCTGTGCCAGGCTCCAGGGCTGGTGGCAGTGCTGGTGGCAGTGCCAGGCTCCAGGGCCAGTGGCAGTGCTGGTGGCAGTGCCAGGGTCCGGTGCTGGTGGCAGTGCCGGTGGCAGTGCCAGGCTCCTGTGCCAGGCTCCAGGGCCGGTGGCAGTTCCAGGCTCCCGTGCCAGGCTCCAGGGCCGGTGGCAGTGNGTGCCAGGCTCCCACGCTGGTGGCAGGGCCAGTGGCAGTGCCGGTGGCAGTGCCAGGCTCCCGTGCCAGGCTCCAGGACCAGTGGCAGTGCCAGGCTCCCGTGCCAGGCTCCAGGGCCGGTGGCAGTGCTGGTGGCAGTGCCAGGGTCCTGTGCTGGTGGCAGTGCTGGTGGCAGTGCCAGGCTCCCATGCCAGGCTCCAGGGCCAGTGGCAGTGCCAGGCTCCTGCGCTGGTTGCAGGGCCAGGCTCCTGTGACAGGCTCCAGGGCTGGTGGCAGTGCCAGTGGCAGTGCCAGGCTCCCATGCTGGTGGCAGTGCTGGTGGCAGTGCCGGTGGCAGTGCCAGGCTCCCGTGACAGGCTCCAGGGCCGGTGGCAGTGCCAGGCTCCCGTGCCAGGCTCCCGCCGGCCGTGCTCCAGGCCCCGCTCCGCCCGGGCCAGGCAGGCATGTCCCAGCAGTGGGGGCCCATTAGAAATGAAATGTTCCCGCTGGGGTATTTTATTTGCACACTTCAGTAGAGTGGACACCAAAAGGCTTTGCTAATGCTTCATGGGCTGCTAATTTCCTCTCTGACCCGCATTGTGGCGGGGTGACCCCAGCCCGAATCTCGCGGCAATGAATGCCAAAGGCTGACACCGGCCCGGGTTAGGGGTGACAATGGGGCCTCTGTGGGCTCCGGGCAGGCTCCAGTTGGGAGCTGGAGAACAGGGGGAATTTGTGTGGCTCTCAAAAGCTCTGGGTGGCACAATAAGGGAGGCCCCCGGGGTCTCCCAGGAAGACAGAGGCGGCCAGGGAAGCCGGGCTGGGGGAGGCGGGCGGGAGGATGGGCTCCTTTGTGAGCAGCTTTCTTTAGAAAGGAAGGGCTCTCTGAATGCCCCCTCACACCCAAGCGGGGCCTGGCAGATGGATATCACAGGCACGCTGCTTATTCATGGCAGGCTGCGGCTTGGAGCCGGTCCCCTTCCCCCAGCCCTTGCTTCATTTTAAGGCTAATTTGTTTTGTTAATATTTTCTTGCCCTCCCCCTCTCTCCGTGCAGATTGTGACTCATACTGCAAAGCCTCCAAGGGGAAGCTGAAGATCAACATGAAGAAGTACTGTAAGAAAGACTACGGTGAGTGTCCCCTCTCCAAGGGAAGAGCTGTGCTGAAGGGATTCAGGATAGGAGCATCCCCTCGGGGTGTCCCCAAGCCCAGGCTGGGTCCCAGCCACAGCCCGTGCTGGGATCTGTGCGATGTTGGCAGTGGTTTGTGCCCGGTTTGGAGAGGCAGCCCTGGGCAGCGATGCTTGATGCGGCAATGCCGTGTGTCACTTGGGAAATTAGGACACTATGGACCCTGATTTGGGGGCTGTTGCAGCACCTGCAGGGAGACTCGTCTTTTCCAAGTGTTTTCCAGTGTCTTCTGGGTTAGGATGATGCCATGTCCCCTCTCCTCTCACGGTGCTGTTACATGCCACAGCTTTTAGATTGTCCTTTGCTGTGGGGATGAGCAGCAAGCAGTTCCCTGTGGCCTGGATCCAATCCGCCTCTAATTCCCAGGAGAGTTCAGAGGATGGTGCAGCCTGGGACAAGCCAGGAGACTCTGGAATCTGTGCTGGTGCTCAAGGCCCTGAGAATCCTTGCACAGCTCAGCCTCGGAGCAGCAGCTAGGAGCAGGCACATTCTGAGCTCCCACCCCAAATCTCCGCTCCTGGGATTGTTTCCAATGTGGGTCCATTCCCAATGTGGTCACAACTGGGGCCCTGCAGGATCCATGGAGGACAAATCCAGGGTGACCCCAGGAGAAGCGAGCCAAGGGATGCTCCACATTAGTTATGTGCTCTGACACCTCCCAGTGAGCTCAGGGAAGAAAGAGGGATTGGAGGCAAAGGTTTTATTTGCATTCCCATTTATTATCCTTGTGGCAAAACAGATAATAAACCTCCTTGGCAAGGGTGAGCTGCCAGGGCTGGGGTGTGATTGTGGTCCCCATCCACCAAGGCCATGCTTGTAGGAGCTGCTGGAGTTTCATCAGGTGTTTGGAAGGTCCAAGGAATGCCTTTTCCCTTGAATAAAAGGGTTTAACGGCACATGAGAAGCTGCTAAAAGGTTGCTCAGGTCATATATGGGGTTACTAAGGACAGGAGTGAGGCTGAGCCCCAGCTAATAAAGCTGTGGGGTTTTCCTGTGGGTGGATTCTCTGCTGACTGATAAGGTACAAACACATTTCCCACATGTGGATGTGCATCCCTTCATTTTCCCACCTGGCCTTCAGCAGAATCTCCTGAGGGCTGAGCTCTGGAAGGGGGAGAAATCAGCTGCTTGATTGTAGGAAAATCGGACCTGTCTGATCCAAGCTGGCCTCAGGGGCTGGGAGAATGGGAGGGAGGACCAAATGTCCCTTGCATCCCCCTGGAAGAACACTTCCAGCTAAGTGGCGTTATCTTTCCCTGCGCTCTCGGAGCGAGGGCTACGATGTTTTGGTGGCAGCAGCACTTGGGCTTTGCTCGAGGGGCAGTCCTGGTGTGGTTTCACTCCCCGGCTTGTCTGGTCTCACTGGGATGGAGGTCTGGGTGACAGCTCCCACTGGGTTTTGTTGGAGGTTTGGGTGACAGCTCCCACTCAGTTTTGTTGGAGGTTTTGGGGCAGCTCCCACTGGGTTTTGTTGGAGGTCTGGGTGACAGCTCCCACTGGGTTTTTTTGGAGGTTTGGGTGACAGCTCCCAATGGTTTTGTTGGAGGTCTGGGTGACAGCTCCCACTGGGTTTTGTTGGAGGTTTGGGTGACAGCTCCCGCTCAGGTTTGTTGGAGGTTTTGGGGCAGCTCCCAATGGTTTTGTTGGAGGTCTGGGTGACAGCTCCCACTGGGTTTTGTTGGAGGTCTGGGTGACAGCTCCCACTGGGTTTTGTTGGAGGCTCCAGCAGAGGTATGGGTGGCTCAAGAGGTGGCTCAGGCAGGAGATAGCCCTGGAGCAATGAACAGGAAAGAGATCCCACTGGAGAAGTGATTAGGGGAGCTGGAAAGAGCTTTTCCCTTCTCTTTTATCCCTCAGCATCACTTCTGCAGCTTCCCAAGAGAGCCAGAGCCGTTTGCTGGGGCTGGTTCAGGTGAGGGGTACAGACTGTCCCAGTGCTGAAACTGGGGCGCCTCCAGCCGACCCTCCTGGCCATGACAGGGTCCCCAACAGCCCCACGGCCCCAAGCAGCCCCACAGCCGCGGCAAATTTGCTTTTTGGAGGATAAACCATCCCGGTGAGGCAGCGGGGTGAGCGCTGCCGGGGCAGCCCAGGCTTTCACTAGGGCCCGGGAGGGAAGAAAGGGTTGAAAAGGTGCAGGGAGGGATAATAAAGACTTTGGGGCTGACACCCCAGCAGGAAGCCAATTAGGAGGCTCTTTTCCTCACCGTTCTGCCGGCATCGCTGGGCTGAATGTCCTAAAAGGCCCTAATTAGCTTGAACAGAGTTCCTTCTCCCGCGGGCTCAATCGGGAGCTATCATCCGCCCCGCGCTCCTCAATGGGGCTTTTTAGCTCCCCGCTTCATTCAGCCTCTCAAAGGGGATATTTTCCCTTATTTATTTTTCGTATCTGTTTGTTTTTGTCGGGTTTGAGGGTTTTTTCCTTTTTATTTTAAATTGGGCTTTTTCCCGCGAGATGGGTTTGGGTGCAAATATTTGGAGTGAAACAGGATGCGGGGAGGGAGATTCAGGGAGGGGGGGGAGGCAGGAACAGAGGCAGAAAAGCTTTTTCTGGGTTTATTTTGGCTGCGTGGGGGAGCACAGGGTCACTCAGCTCCCAGAAAAGCAGGAAAAGAGGAGGGGTTTTCTGAGTTGGGGGCACTTAAATCCCGCGGAAGCAGAAGGGATCCCTGCTGAACCCACTGAGGATGGAGATTCCCAAGAGGAGAGGGGATTATCTGATGAGAACAGGTGATGCTGATCCAGGTGATGTGAGAGAATCCTTTACTCCCTCACGTGCCACATTTTCAGGCCGATTTTGGGGCTTTTTCCACTCTCTGTGTGGTGTGACTGTGGTAAAGGGAACCTGGAGCTTTTAAGTCTCCATTTTGCCCCTGATTCCGAGCTCCCTGTGCTGCAGCAGGGCCTGATCCTGCACGGACGATGCTGAACATTTTTGTCCCAGCACTGTCGTCAGAGGCAGCACCCCCATGCCGGCCCTGTGCCTCCATCCCAGCACTGGGGACGGAATGGGGTGAGGAACAGAATCCTCATCTCAAAGGTGAGATCATCTGCTCACTTTGCCCTTTCTTGGAAAAAAAAGTTAAAAAATCCTTCCTTTAGCGGAGCCTTCTCTTAGTCACCCCCTTTGTCGAGAGGAGCTTGGCAGAGGCTGCTGGAAAAAAGCAAAAGTGTTTTCAAAAGGCAGCTTGAAAAGAGGGAGGGAGGGAAAAACCTGAATCCCCAGAAAAGCCCAAGGCTGGGGGCAAGTACCAACCCTGATGCTCACAGCCCCTTCCACCGCCCGGGAAGGTGGAGAAATCCCATTCTGGAGCTGAGCAATCCCTGCTGGAGCCACGTGCTGAGGGAGAGCTGGGGCAGTGAGGGGTCCCCCAGCACCAGGGCACACCCAGGCCGGCTGGGATTAGGAATCATAAATCTCCAATATTAAACCGGTAGGAAATTGGCAACCGGAGCGAGGCAAAGCCACCGCCAAATAAATTAAAAACTGAAAAAAAGGGGGAAAAAAATCCCATTTAACTCTTTGCTCCAGCGAAGCTCTTTGCATTCCCAAACCCAGATGGTGTCAGGGTCACCTTTTGCTGCTGGTTGAAATAAAATCCACATGGACTCCACTTCACTTGTGCAGTGAGAGGGGAGCCAAGCCTTTGGAAAATCCTGCCTTGGATTGGGACATCTGTGCCTGCCACTGCTGTCCCGAGCACCCCCTTCCACCTGGCCATATTAAAGACCCTTAAACTGCTCTATTCCCACTGCCATTCCTTGGGATCTTTCCCAGGGGCTAGCACAGCGATGCTCCCCAAATTTCCAAATCCCATGGACAGATCCATGCACGGGATGCGTGTAAGATTCCAGGATTCCACAATAGATGCACAAGTTTGGCCCTGCAGCCCAGCCCTGAGTCAGCCTTAGCAGGGAAAGCCTTGAACTCAGGAGATTTATCACAAACCCCAAATGTAAATTAAAAAAAGAATGAACTAATTAATTTTCCCCCAGGCTCCCTCTTTTCATGGCAGCCTCCAGAGTGTTGGGGCCCTGACTCAGAGTCTCTGAAAGCTGCAAGGTGCTGCTTTGCTTTCAGCCCTCAGCAGCTGCCCTCAAACGTTGTTTTGAGGCTTTGGGCTGGGTTTTGTTTTTTTTAACATCAAACCATCCACCCCTGGGCTTTCATCTCCAGCTTCCAGCCTTTGGGGCTTTCTTGTGGCTGGAGGCTCCCAGCCAGGCCTGGAGGAGCTGGGAGCATCCCTGAGCTCTGGGGATGCAGGAGGGGAGCAGGGACCCTCTGTCCCCTCCCACAGCCCAGGGACCCCTCGGCCATCTTCTTCTTCCAAAGACCTGTCATTTGGTGAGACCTGCAAGGCACCATCCGGGTGGGATTTGTGGGTCAGGAATGTCAGTGCCAGGTGGGATGTGCTTCAAGGGGCAGCCCCTGCCCTCGCCAGGACACAGCTGTCCCCCAGCTCCCCAGTCTGGGCCAGAGGCCCTCCTCACTGAAACCAGTGTCACCAGCATGGATCAGTGTCCCTCCTCACTGAAACCAGTGTCACCAGCATGGATCAGTGTCCCTCCTCACTGAAACCAGTGTCACCAGCATGGATCAGTGTCCCTCCTCACTGAAACCAGTGTCACCAGCATGGATCAGTGTCCCTCCTCACTGAAACCAGTGTCACCAGCTCTAGCTGGAGCTGTGGAAGCTGCAGCCCATTTGATTCTGTTCTCCTGCTCCAGGAACCATCTGTTCCTGGGATGCCACAGCAAGGGGAGCACCATCCCCACGAGTAACTATCATTCCCTATCGCATCTTTTCATCTGCTACCCCATGGATTTCTCCAGGGATGTTTTTCCAGGGATGCAGAGACAGGGACAGTCCTGAGAGCAGGGGTTCAGTGGGAGCATCATCCAAGTGAGAACAGCTCACCACAAAGCCGAGCTTTGTCCCAGGAGATGGCAGCTGAAGGACAACACCAAGCCCCAAAGCCAGCTTTGGATTGGGGGCCCAGCTGAGCCCTAGCTCCAAATCAGGAAAGGACCGAAACCTCCTTCATGCGAAGCAAATCTTTGAATCCTTGGGGATTTCCCCAGGGGAACCAGCTTAGGTGCTTCCAAAAATTCATCTTGGCCCATTTCTGCCTCTCTGCATGTCCTGTGTCCCCTGGGAGACGCTGGAGGTACTGATCCCATCCCACCACTGAAATCCCCAGGCAAACACCCTAAACCTGGGCTCCAAATCCCATCTCAGGAGGAACTGCCTGTCCTGGATGTGAAGTTATGCACAGAAATCTGGCTGTCAGGGCAGGCAGCTGTGGCTGCGCCAGCCAAGCCTTCCTCAAAGCTTTCACTCCTTCCACTTCATTAATAAAAGGGGAAAAAATAAGAGACGGGGGCCTTGACATGAAAAAAAATACAGACTGTGTGTTTTAGAGCGGAGTTTCCTGTAACCACCTCTCTCCGGTTCCTTTTCATTCATTTTCTCCATTTTGTCAGTGTGGACCAGGCAGGTCAAAGGTTTAAGCTTTTTTGGAAAGATTTGTTTCCAAAAAATAAAATTTGGCTACTCCTCACATTTTGTTACCTTCACACCAGACAGGGAAATACACGGTCAGAGTTTAGGGTTGTTTTTTTTCCTTTTTTTTCCCTTTTTTTTTTTTTTTATGAAAGCATCTGGCCTCCATGACATGCTCTGAAAAAAAAAATACCCCGTATATTTTGCAACGTGTTAAAAAGCTGTGCTGGGCTGCAGAGCTCTGCTTCCTCCCAGAGCCTGGAATCAGTTGGTTTTATAGACAGAGATTCTCCTCCACCACCAGCCCAGGGGAAAAGCTGGGCTGTTCCAAGGCAAATTGGGAGCGTTTTCCCTGGGTTTTTGGGAGTTTCTTCTCCCTCTGTTAATTTATATGAATAGGATTGGCCCCACTGGGGCTTGGCTAGACTGAGACAGGCAGGTGAATGGGCAGGGGGTTAGAGCTCCCAGGGCATGGAGGGAAGAGTGAGGGAAAAGGGAAAAGCTCAAAACTTTGGCTAAAAAAGCCCTTTGTGGTTGTGCTGCAGCAGCCTGTGCAGAGCCACTGGCCCCTCCCTGCTCTCCCAGCCAGGCCAGCTTCACCTGGGATTCTCCTCTGTCTCTGCTGATGGGAATTCTTCATCCCACAGCCAGCAAACAAACCCGGGGGAGCTGGGCAGTCCCTGCCTGGGGAAGGTATTTTCCTGGAAGCTAATTTTTAGCCCTGTTCCAGGAAAGAGGAAGGGCTGGAGTGGTGGAGGCTGAGCCCTCACCAGATTTCCTCAGTCCATGGCTAGAGGAGGTTACACATCATCAGCCAAGGGCTTCGAAAACAACATCATCCTCATCATCATCATCATCATCATCATCATCCTCATCATCATCATCATCATCATCACCACCTTGTGTAGGGATCACAGTTGTCCTCCCACCTCAGTCTTGCTTTGGGAGCTTCTGGTTTCCCAATTCTCTGCCAGGACACCAAGAGATCTCCTTGGAGCCCAATGCTCCGAGATGTTCCAGTGACTCTGCCAGACCCCGAGTCAGGCTGGACACTGCCAGTGACCTGTCATTACAATCCTGAGCCCCACCCTCAGTCCTCCCCCTGCACCTTTCACCAGCAATTGCTTCTTCCACAGCTCTGACCGAGGAACATCTCCCAGAAATGCTCCCAAATCCTTCTGCAGATCTGAACCCACTCATGTCCTGCTCCAAGGCCAGGGTCTCATGGGGAGCTCTCTCCTCCCACTGACCCAGATGTGCTGGAGCCCCTCACAGACCTCTCCTACCTCCAGATTCCACATGCTTGGAGATGAGGACCAGTCCCAGTGTTTTGCTCCAGATCCTGGCTCATCTTCTCTTAAATGCTGGGGCGGCCTGAGGATCCTGGGGCAGATGCACCCAGCAGGGAAGGGAGAGCAGAGGGGCTGGAGGGGTGGTCCCTGCAGAAACATCCTCTGCCTGAAGCATGAGCTGCCCTCTGGACACATGGGTCAGGAACAAAGCTCATTCGAGTCCCTGGGGTGCATCCTGGGGCCCTGGCACTGCCATGGGGATGGGCAGCTCCTGCCCTGCCCACTGCAAGGCCTCAGCACGGGGCTCTGCCCTGGGCTGGAGCCACAGCTGTCCCAGGGCTTGGGAATTCCCTCTGCCTTGGGGCTTCAAGGGAAAAGGCAGGGCCAGAGTACACAAACCTACCTGGCTCCGAAAGACTTTTTGATCACTTCAAGAGTGATCAAGAGTTCCCAGGGGCTGGGGCAGATGTTGCTGGGAAGTGCTCCTGTGTTTGCTTCCCACCATGTCCTGGGAGATGCTGCTCCTCCCTGGGACACAGAGGGGAGGATGAGCAACTGCTCTCTGCCGCTGCTCTGTGTCATTCCCAGGGCTCCCAACACCAGGAGTGTCTTGCTTCCTGGGTACCTCTGCTCCCCTTCCCTCCTGGGGGTCCTGCAGCCCCCCATGGGCCTTGGGTAACCCTGGCCGTCCTCCCTGGGCACCCAGGGGGACATGTGGCAGCAGAGCTGGAGAGCATCTCCCACGTCTGTGCTGGTCTTTGTTGAGACCCTCAGACAGAGCTCATGGGGGGTGGCCTGGGGACAGAGTTTTGGGGAACCACCACCCTTGGCTGCTGTGTCCCAGCCTGGGCTCCGGAGACAAAACCCCTCTCCTCACACAGCCCATTAGGTAAGGCTTGAAGTTCATTTTCTCCTCAGCAGCTCAAACAGTAACATCTGTTCCTCTCTTGCCCCGTGTGTTGTTTTTTTCCAGCTGTCCAGATCCACATCCTGAAAGCGGAAAAAAACGCAGACTGGTGGAAGTTCACGGTGAACATCATCTCCGTCTACAAACAAGGCAGTAACCGGATCCGGCGCGGAGACCAGACCCTGTGGATCCACTCCAAGGACATAGCCTGCAAGTGCCCCAAAATCAAGCCCATGAAGAAGTATTTGCTGCTGGGCAACAACGAGGACTCTCCCGACCAGAGCGGCATCATTGCGGACAAAACCAGCCTGGTGATCCAGTGGCGGGACACGTGGGCCCGGCGGCTCCGGAAGTTCCAGCAGCGGGAGAAGAAGGGCAAATGTAAGAAAGCCTAAAGGAGGAGAAGGAGAGGGAGAGACTGACTGTGCATGCTGCTTTGTGTAGAGCTGGGGCGGGCAGGGACCGGCTGCCAGGGCGGGCTGGGGGGACAGGGGGGACAGCAACCACGGCTGGGGCTGCTGGGCTTGCACCTCATATTCCAGGGAAGACAAAACCCAACAGGACCTAACAGAACCCAACAGAACTCAACCCAACAGAACCCAACAGAACTCAACAGAATTTAACCCAAGAGAACCCAACAGAACTCAAGAAAACCCAAGGGAACCCAAGAGAACACAACAGAACCCAACAGAACCCAACAAAATGAGATCGCACACACGGACAGAACCCATGAGTGGGGTGTGGGTGTGTGGCACCCAGGGCCCCCCAGCTCCTTCCTGCCCCGTTGCTGAAGAACTCAGAGACACCAAACTGCCTTCCAGCTGCCAACATCTGCTGCCTCCAAAGCACGGCATGGGCACATCCACCCTGTAAGAAACTAATCAACAGCACTGCTGGAAATTAACTCCCCATCCCCAAAATATGTCTTTGCAACTTAGGCTGACCAAGACAGTTCTTGTAGAGGAAACTAAACCGAGACTTTTGCTGAGGACAGACCGGAGGATCGACGGACGGGTTCTTGGGGGACTTCGGTATCCGACAGTCGTGACCACCACGCACTGATGGTGCCTGGGGCAGCCGAGGTCTCCACTGTGATGATGCTCTGAATCCATTTTAGGCACAGCAAAGAGGGGACAATGTTGGTAGGCGACTTCCTACTGTGCGTAATTCTGGGAATGGTTCCTTGCTCAGCCCCTGACCCTGAGGTCAGCCCCCACAACACTGACGGAGTGAGAGCCCAGGGGATGCCCTGTCCCCCTCCCAGCCACCCATTCCCAGGCAAGGATCCCAACCAGGATCCCCAAGGAAACACACAGACCTGACAAAAAATAAGTTGGCATCCCATTCCAATAAGTGCCCTGGAAGGTCCTGCCAATCTCAGGCCAAGTCTCCACTATGGCCACCCCTGAGGAGCACGGCCTCGGCCCCCTCTGCTGCTGTCAGCCCCCCATGAACCCTCAGATGGTAGAAAATCCCTGCAGGTCACACCAAGGCCCTGGCTGCTCACTGGTTCCTCTCCCAAACTCAGGCAGCTCTCCCAAACCCACGGCAGCTCTGCCCTCGCTCCCTCTGGATTTGCAGCTCCCCAGCATCCCTGCCAAAAGTCTTGGGGACAAAGTGGGCAGCAGACAGTGCCAGGGACTGTCCCCAAGGGCAGCAGGGCCAGTGCAGAGCTCTGGGGCTTGGCTGAGGCAGAGCCCACACAGGGCAGAGAGCTGCCCAGGGAAGGGCTCTCAGCTAGGAACAAGGTGTGACCCACCTAGAGCTCCCCAAATTGCTCTCCTCCTCCTGCTGGGGGTGAACATAGCCAATGTAAAATTGCCAGTTTCGAGTCACTAATGCACTGAGCAAAGTGGAGGCTGCATCACCTCACACTGGCGCATCTTCCCCTGGGGCACCCTGCAGGCAGGACTTGCTCTGGCGCTCTGGCCCCCATGCCAGGGTGCCCCCCTGCCACAGCAGCCCATTGGAAACGGGGATATCCACTGCCACAGCAGCCCACGGGGAATGGGGATATCCACTTCCACCCCAGCCAAGGAGACAGGGAAGAGCTGGGGCAGGAAGGCAGGGAGGGCAGGACAGGTACCTGGAGGAGAAGCAAACATTAGTCGCTATGAAAAGCAAAACCTCCCTGATATTTTTCCTTTTAGGAAACTTGGAAACATCTCTTTTATGACATTTTCCAGTGGTTTTGCCTTGTTTTATAGCAATTGACAATATTTATATAATGACATAAACCACCATAAAGCAGGGCAGCCATGTAAATAGGTGCAAAGAGGAGGCTCCCAGGGCTGCTGGAGACACCACCCGCGGGGACCCAGCTCTGCTGAGCCTCCCCTGCCACCACAAGGTCCCCAAAATGCATCTGGGTATTAGGAGAAAAATCCCACCCTGGACATCAAGCAACTCCCCCCTCCAAGTCTGTGTTTCCTCCCCTTTCCCAAAATGGACTTGGTTTTCCTTATCTCGGAGCTCAAGGAGAGCCAATGGTTTTGCAGCCAAGGGAAGTGAAGCCACGAAGTTTTGAAGGATAAATTCTGACCTCAAGTGTCTAAATGGAGGCTTAAAGCGCCAAAACAGGGCTCTGGTGCTCTCTTGCAGCGGTGCCAGGGACGCCCCACCAGCTGGAGACAGCACAGCCCCAGTCAGCCGGGATGTCCCCAACCTTTGGAGACCTCCAAATGGTGCCTAAAAGTAACAGGATCCAACCCAAAAGCAGTTCTTCATTTGGAGAGCAGGAAGGAAAGGCCAGGGGATGTGGGGCCCTGGGAAGTGCCCACGAGCACCCCCAGACACCCAACGCTCACTCCCGGTTTGCACCCTTGTCAAGCACAGCCACCCTGCCCCGCACAGCCTGGACACCCCAAACCCCCCAGGGACCCCTCCGGCCCCTTCCCTGCTCCCACCGGTCTCGGAGGCTGCAGAAGAGCCCCCACCCTCTCATCCCACAGCCAGAGCCACAGCCCAGGCAATCAGAAGGAAATGGAGTTGCCACAGCAGCTCGGATCCTGCCACGGGTGGGCCCTGTCCCACCAGGACCCCATCCCTTCATCCCTGCTGGAGTTTTGTGCTTTCCAAACAGACCAGGCAAAGCCCCTCACTCCATCCAGGGTCCCCAGTGTGCTCCCAGTAACCCTGACCCACAGGAGCTGCTGCTGGAACTGATGGAACTGGAACAGCCTCTGTTGCGAGGGCAGAGCAGCCGCATTTCGGGGCCAGAGGTGCAACTCTTCCCTGCAGCCACCCCTGCTCCAGGACATCTCCAGGACATCTCCAGGACCCCTCTGCCTGCTCACCAGAGGGACAAGATGCCCCCCATGACACCTGCACGGCTGGGGGCAGCTCCTTGGGACCAACCACGTTCTGACCAGCAAAGAACCCAGCGCCCATCCATGGCCCTGGGGACAGGAGTGGGGACACCAAGGGCAGTGGGGTGGCCGGGAAGCAGCTGTGGTGCCTTCAGAGAGGCTTCGGAGAGCAGCTGAAATGCCAAAACAATCATCACTGACCGTAGCACCCGACAAAAGTCGCTTGGTCTCGTTTCTGTTCGTTCCGTCGTGTCCGTGCCCCCTCCCCACCCCCGCCTCGTCCCCTCACAAACCTGTGTTCGTTTTGGGGTTGGTTTTTTTGTTGATTTTTTTTTTATTATTTCTGTTAATATCTTGAACTGTAAATGTTGTTTAGTTATGACCATGGCAGACTGCTTTGGGCGATGTTTCTTTACAATGCATACTAATATATTATGGTTATTATATATGAATATATTTAATGACACGTGAAAAAGTTGTGGATTTTCTTATTGTTTTTCCGAGTTGTTTCTTTTTTTTTTTCCTTTTTTCCCCCCTTTGTTTGTTTGTTCGTTAGATTGGCTGTAATTGACCCGAAGGAGCTTGTAACTGTTCAGCATCCCCTCGGTAGAACTAAAGTCAGAAACCAGTTGAATAAACTCTTGTAAACTGTAAAAACCTCTGGGAATTTCTGCTTCTTCCCACCCCATTGGTGGGTGAACCTGTGGGACAAGGACCTGGGCAAGGAAGTGATGGTGTCCCCTCCGCGCCCCTGGGTCTGTCAGGGTCCCCTTGGCAGGGTTGAGGTGGCACAGCTATTTTTGGCTGTCGGTCCCAGCTCTGTCCCCCCCAGCACCCCAGGCAGTGGCCACGTGGTCTTGGGGACAGCAGGGTCACCGTGGATCGGGGAGATGGGGTGTCCCCCCAGCTCCCGTGGGCTCAGCTGTGCTGCTGGAGGAGGCTGTGCCCTGCAGTGGGACAGAGCCAAAACCTGTGGGACCCCACCCAGAGCTGGGGACAGGTGTGGGGACAGGGGACAGGAAACCTGCCAAGCCCGCTCTGGACCTGTTTCTGTCCCATTCAGAGGCCACTCACCCTTGCTGCCCATCCACTGCAGGGGTCAGGGCTCCAGCAGATTCCATCCCAGGATCCGAGGGGTCAGCGCTGCTGGTGGCACCCACAGCACGGAAAGCTGGAGGTGGGGGGGACTGAGGCAGCAAAACACTTCCAGGGACACAAACACAAGCAAAAGGCACTGCCAAGTGCCAGGGGGTCAGCCCAGCTGACCTGAGCCTTCAGCAGCGCTGGGAATTTATGAATCCAAAAACATCCTGGGGGTCAGAAATCTCAGATCTTTATTGCAGAGACAAATGGGTCTCAAGTGCCAAGCCTTTGCTCCAAGGAGCAAATGGGCTTCCCAGATTGCTCTGGCTCCAGGCAGGTGGCCACTTGTCCAAAGGTGACATGGTGGCTCTGGAAAGAGGGGGATGAGGCTTTTCCCACAGAGGGCTGGACCTGGAGTGGTTTTCCCAGCCTGGTCCCACCAGGCAGTGTGGGAGAGGAGCCATCCACACACTGAGCTCACACAAAAATCAGGGGATGTGGAAAGGCCCAGCAGCCTTCAGGACAGTCCCTGTTCTCCTGCAGGAGGTGGGGAATTTTTCCCAGGGCACTGGGACATCTGAGTGCCTGAAGCACGCACCAGAGCTGCCTCCAGCACTTGGATTTTTGATGAAACAACAACTGGAAGCAGCTGAGCACGTCCTGAGCACATCCTCCAGGAGAGAAATGGAGGAGGTGGCAAGGGAAGGAGAAGCCGGGGATGTCTCCTGGGCACATTCCAGGAAGATCTTTGCTTGGAGAAGCCACTCCAGGTTGGCTTTTCCAACGCTGCTGCTTCAAAGCCAAACCCCAGCGTCTCTCATATTTTAACCTTTTTTCTTTAGTGGGGCAGGGAGACAGAAAAGCTTCTCTGCAGACAGCACAGTGCTGCCAAATCCACTGCTTTTTAATAAAATTCCTCACCCACACGACACATTAAATGTTACCTAAAGGGCAAGGCTGAGAACCTCTTTGTTTGCCAGCACAACAAGCAAACCCTGGTGTTTCCACCCTTCCCAGGCACTCACAGGAAAAATGTGGTTGAGGACCCAGTGGGTGAGAGAGAGCCTTTGAAAGGCTGGATCAGAACAAAGTCCCTGTGGAACACTGATCAGGATGAGTTACACGTCCATCTTGCGTGCCCTGGGAATTCAAACAAAGCCGTAATTCCCCCCATAATCGACAGTTTTAATTAGAAGCCCAGGCCCGTGGTCTCATCTGAGCAAACCCATGTGGCTTTCCTGCTGTCACTGAAGATGCCCCGAGCTGCTCCAGAGCTGGGAGTGAACTCCCGCTCCAGGCTCGGATGCTGCTGAGGAACAGCTCCAGGAGCATTCCCAGTGTCACTCCCTCCACAGAGCTGCAGGAAGGCACAGATTAGAAACCCCTCTCCAAAGCCTTTCCTTGTTTCCAGCTGAGCAGCCTTGCTGAAAGCTCCATTTCTAATCTGACACCAACAATGAGCGCTTCAACCCCTGCCATGTCCTCCTGAAAATAAAGAACATGAAGCCACCTCTGTTTTCCCCCTTCCGTCTCTGAAAGCCATCAAGTGAAACACCTCTCCAAGAAAACTGACCCGGCACAACCTGAGCTGGCCAAACCTGGTAAAAGCTGCAAGGATTTTCTCCACATGGAAGACTCCAGAGGAGCTCCAAGCTCCAGTCTCTCCTCCAGCTCTGAGTGCTGAGGATGGCTGGGCACAGAGCCCTGTCTGAAGCTGCTGCCCAGGCCAAGAGGATCTCTGGGCCTTTTTCTCCACCAAGCTCCTCTCCTTCCTCCCCTAGGGCCTTCCCAGGAGCGCAAAGACAGGGAAATGCGGCTCTCCAGATCCTACAGTTGCAGGACACACCCCCACCACTGACAGGTGAAGAAGAGAAGCTGTGGATCCCTGGAAGTGTCCAAGGCCAGGCTGGACATGGCTTGGAGCAACTTGGGATAGTGGAAGTCATCCCTGCCCAGGGTGGAACTGGACGAGCTTTAAGGTCCCCTCCCACGCAAACCATTCTGGGATTCTGTGTATTCCATGTATCCCGTGGGGTGCTCAGCAGCTCTGCTTCCTGCAGAACTCTGTCTTCTTCCATGGTTCTCATCCTCAGAGCCTGGGACGAGGGGTTCCCAGCTCCAGCCAACACCTGCACCCTGCAGGGAGGAGACTGAAGGTGATCTGCAGTCACCGAGCCCTTAACAAAGGGGCAGTGCCTCACTCCCAGCCAGCATGAGGAAACTGAGCCCAGAGGAGCAAAATGGATTTGGCAGTGAAGAGGGACAGAGCACCAGGACCCGCTGGTGTCCCACCCTCCAGAGCAGTGCTGGATGTGCTGTGTGTGGTACAGGGAAAGGAGTGCCAAATGCCAGGTGAGAGCTGTGAAAAGAAACTCCACCAGGGCAGGTGAGACCCAGCCCCTGCAAAGCCTCACAGATCTGTCAAAATACACATAAAGTCTGACAGAAATTGCTTATTTCCTTCTCCAAACCAGGTCTTAGGATATGGTAGCATTGGATAAATCATTCACAGACAACACAAAGAGTAGGAAACAATAAAACCCCAGGCAGATAAACTGTATATAAATGGATCAGCTTTAATCAGTATTTATTGCTTGCTCTATTAATCCTGAAATCAAACTGGCATGTGTAACAAAATAATTATTCTCTTGGCCAGAAGCAAACATTCAGTACTTCTTTTTCACTAGTTTTGAAATAGGTAATCCTTCCTCTCAGCTGTAGAAGTGTGTGAGAAGTTGTCAAAGGAAGAGGCAGAGCTCGATTAGGATGTTAATTCTGGTGCCTCTGCCGTGGCCAGGCTGGTGCAGCTCCTGGGGAGCACACGAGGGCAGAGCTCTCCACTCCCTCAGGCTGGGCTGAGTCCTGCTGCTGTTTAATTCCCATCCCTGGAGATCCAAAACTCACCAACAACTCCACCAATGGAGATCCAAAACTCACCAATAATTCCATCCCTGGAGATCCAAAACTCACCAACAAATCCACCCCTGCGGATCCATAGCTCACCAGTAACTCCACCCATGGAGATCAATAGCTCCATCCATGGAGATCCATAACTCACCAATACCTCCCCCCAAGGGCTGAGCACTGACCCAGTCCCAGCGATTCTGTGCAGCCCACAGGGGTCCTGCAGGGCTGTCGTTTCCCATCCTGTGAGAATCCAGGTGCAGTCATTCCCCGAGACTATTCCTTGAAAACCATGGAGCATTTTCACTCTGCAGGAAGGATCCCAAAGCAGGGGAACGTTGCTGTTCTCCAAACCACTCCTGGATTTCAGTGTTTGCAGCCCCTGGGATGTCTGAGCTCAGTGAAGTGGGGCAGCAGCACCAGCGTGTCCTCAGGTGCAGATGCAGGAGAGATGGGTCCATCCTGCAGCTGCAGCCGCCTGAGTGCCAGAGGAGGGTGGGAACAGAGCCTTTTTCCTGATGAAATCCTCCAAATCCCACAGAGCTCCTCAGCTGCACTCCAAGGAGAGCGATGTCTCGCGGATCTGCTTCAGTGTGGTACCATGGAGTTTATTCCCAGCTGTGGAGGTCATGCCCAGCACAGAAGGTCCTTGCACACAGTGGGTCCCCCCAGAGCCCTGGCTCTCCCCACGGAGCAGCTGCTCCCTCGGGATGGAGGTTAGTGTGTCGGCCAGAGCGCGACCACGGCGATGGCGATGAGCAGCAGCACGATCACCACCAGCATCCCTGCGGAACAGAACAACAATTAGGCTGCTGCCTCCAGCATTTACAAATGGTTTTCTGGGATTAAAGTTCTCCTCCTTGTTCCAGCTGGGACTGACTGCCCCTGCTCAGCCCCAGACAGGCCCTGCACTCTGAGCAGAGACCTGGACCCAGCCCCACATTGGCACAGTGGTTCCTTCTGTTCCTGACCCTTCAAATCAGTATTTTCCAGCAGTGCCTGTGGGTATCTTCCTACCTGAACATCTGCCATGGAAACATTAAGGGATGTGTTTAACTCACTGCAAGGCCAGTTCAGCTTTCCTCAAATCCCTCTGTACCATCCCACTGGGGCAAAGGATTATCCAGGAGGAAATCCAAATTGCATCAGGAAATTGTTTCCAACACAAAGAACTCCTGCTTTCAGACAGAACTCTGTGCAGAGCTGGGCTGTCAGGCATGCACTGACTTGGGAAAACAGGGATCATCCAGCCCTGGAGAGAATCCCACAGTGCTCGGCCCCACCTCTGCCTATGGCTCCGTCTGCCTCATCCTGCCCCAAAACCGACCGGATCCCTGCAGAAGTTAATGACAAACGAGATCTTAAAAAACTTCACTTTTCAGCTCAGCCACCCGAGCTGCTCCGAAGGACAGTGTAAAAAACCCTGACTTATGGAATGTTTGGAAGGCTGATCCGGAAAACAACTGGAGATTTTTCTCTCCCTCACAGCTGAATGACAGGGAAAGGTGACAAAACTGTTGGACACCTGCTGGAGGGAACTAATTCATGGAATACTTGCAGAGTCGCTGAATGGGTTGGGTTGGATGGACCCCAAAGCCCATCCAGTGCCACCCCTGCCATGGCAGGGACACCTCCCACTGTCCCAGGCTGCTCCAAGCCCCAGTGTCCAGCCTGGCCTTGGGCACTGCCAGGGATCCAGGGGCAGCCACAGCTGCTCTGGGCACCTGTGCCAGGGCCTGCCCACCCTTACAGGGAGGAATTCCTTCCCAATATCCCATCCAGCCCTGCCCTCTGGCACTGGGAAGCCATTCCCTGTGTCCTGTCCCTCCATCCCTTGTCCCAAATCTCTCTCCATCTTTCCTGCAGCTCCTTCAGGTCCTGCAAGGCCGCACTGAGCTCACCCCAAAGCTTCTCCTCTCCAGGTGAACAATCCCAGCTCTCCCAGCCTTCCCTCCCAGCAGAGCTGCTCCATCCCTCTGCTCATCCTGGAGCTCCTCTGGACTCTCTCCAGCAGCTCCAGCTCCTCCCTGTGCTGGCCCAGGGCTGAGGCAGCTCTGCAGCAGGGGCTCACCTGAGCACAGGGGCACAGTCCCCTTCTCCTTAACTCCCCATTTCTCAAGGGGACCTCTCCCGTTTCTCTCCCCTCTTTTAGAGGAAAGAAAGAAACGTTTTATTGAGAATGGCCTGGATCCACCTCCCAAAACACCCCCAACCCAGAAATTTCTCACCCAGCTGGATCGCTGTGCTGGCCACTGGCATCACACCCAGGGGCATCCCCTGGGCTTAGAAAATAACCTTTTAATTAAGAGGCTTTTATTTGTGCGCAGGATCCGCTCTGTGCTGTCTCCCTGTCCGAGCTGTGGGAATACACAGGGCTCCAGGAGCGGAAAACCTGTCCCTTCCTCTGCTCTGCTCACAGAGAACTATTACTCAACCACTTACAGTATTTACAAGTCCAGCTCATGGCAATTAAAAAAGGATGTATTAAAATAAACTCCTCTTTCCAAGCTGGAAAAGGATATTAGACACGGCTTTTTGTAAATAGTGTCATGTTTTCTGTGCAGAAACTGTTTCTCTGCCAGGGGCCAGGATTTTTTTTCCAGGGAAGTAAGAGTTGCCACCAACAGTATTTTTTTCTCTTATGCTCAGCTGAAACCATTGGTTCTCTGAAGTGAGCATGATCAGCTCTTCCCTGCGCTGGCTCCAGCATGTCCTGGATGCTGGCAGGGAAGGCAACTCCGTGTGCTCCTCCTGAGATGCTCCGGGATGTGGTGGGGACAAACCCTTGGGCTCAGCAGGGACAAGGTGCAGGGACTGCATCCTGGGGTGGATGGTTTGGGGTGGCTCTGTTTGGAGGACACCTGGGTGGAATTGCTGATTAATTACCTCAGCCTACCACTCCACCCCAGCCCACAACACAAACTGATCCATGAACATCATCCGTGGAATCCCAGAATCCCAGAAGGGTCTGTGTTGGGAGGAGCTTACAGCCCACCCCACCCAGTGCCCCCCCTGCCATGGCAGGGACACCTCCCACTGTCCCCGGCTGCTCCAAGCCCCAGTGTCCAGCCTGGCCTTGGGCACTGCCAGGGATCCAGGGGCAGCCACAGCTTCTCTGGGCACCTGTGCCAGGGCCTGCCCACCCTCACAGGGAAGGATTTTTTCCCAATATCCCATCTCTCCCTGCCCTCTGGCAGTGGGAACCATTCCCTGTGTCCTGTCCCCCCATCCCTTGTCCCCAGTCCCTCTCCAGCTCTCCTGGAGCCCTTTAGGCACTGGAAGGGGCCCTAAGGATTCCCTGGAGCCTTCTCTTCTCCAGGCTGAATGGCCACAACTTTCTCGCCCTTTTAGTCTCGTATTTTTACACCTTAATATACATTTTGGAGTTTTCAACAGAGCCAGAAGCAAATAATTTGCCTAAATAGGGAAGAAGTAAGATCTGATAAAGCTGCCACATTCCGATTCTCTGTTATGTTTTGCACTGGAGGGAGAAGTTTTAGAGGGTGCAAATCCTTCGCACAGTTTCAGCGTAACAGAGTTTACGGACTCCAGCAATTAAGAGACAACCGAGATCAGCTGCTTGGAAAATACTCCATAGGTGTGAATTAGTAATGATACAGAGTGAAGTTAATGGGGTGTCATTATTCTTTGACAAGTCCCAAGAAAAACTGCACAGGAACCCCAAATTATTCCCCAGCAGGAAGAGGGGAAGGTGGGGGACTAATAAAGGATTGCTAATGGGCAGTGCTGAGGGACAGAACTGCAGGGCGCAGTCAGGGCAGTGAGAGAGGGACAGCAAAACAAAATAAACCTCATTTTATTCCTGGAAAAAGCCTGGCTTAAAAAACGTGGAGTCAAAAAGTGCTGGTCAGGCGCTGTGCTTGTCCCAGGTGAGGTGGGAGCAGCAGAGCTGCCCCTGGGGGTCTGATCCCACAGCAGAGCACATGGATTGCCCAGAGCACACACAGTTCAAAGCAACTCTTGCATGATCGAGACCAGATGTTACACACATTTCCTGTACCACAGGACAGCAGATTAGAAGGATCTGAAGGTTTAAAACCTGGCTGTTTCACATGCTTTCCCCACAAAGCTATGGATAGGATCTGACAGGAATTCTGCATTCTGGGTTCCCTGCCCGCTTTGCCTTTTTTTGCTGAAATGCTGTGAAATATAAATATTCCCCTTGACAAGAAACCCTCAAAGAGAAGTTCAGGAATCAAAGCCATTCTTAAAGTCAACAGGAGTCGGAAGAGAACAAAGAAAAGATTCTCGTGCAAAAGAAAACAGTGACAGGAATACAAATCCGAACTGCATCTCTCAAGGAACGGCGGGAAGCAGAAATCCAAGTGCAATTACAGAGCAAATAATTAAGGCAGGCTGGAGTAAATGCCATGCTCCTCAAGCTCCCTCTGCCAAAGGCTCTGGGACAGTGCTGCAGCTGCTGATCCAGGGCTGCTCCAGCTCCGAGGAGCAGGGCAGGAATGCAGGGAGCACATTCCCAGCTTCCAGCAAGTCCCAGGACATGTTCCATGCAGGATGGGGATCTCCCCAGCATTCCTGGGAGCGCTGGCACTCTCATTGCTCTGCCAGGGGTGGCTGTGACTGCTGAGCTCAGCACACCTCTGCTCATCCCCCAGGCCCTGCCTCAGAGGGTTCAATACTCCAAGCCTCATCAAACCTTCTCCAAATGAAGTTAAGATCACATTTTCAGATACAAGATGGAAAGAAAAGGTTAGAATACATGTAATTTAGGTTAAGATTGCACTTTGGTCTGTCTCACCTGCTCTGTCCCGCCCTGGGGTAACCTGGGGCAGCCCAAGTCCCCAGTCAATTCCCCCTCCCCAGGATTTGTCAGCTCTGAGGGTCACTGGTTTGGGGTTCCTCATGGACACCCTTCCCACTGTGCCTGATTTACTCCCACGCCACCAACTTTCCAGCTTGGGTTCACACAGAAATGCAAAGAAATCCTTGAGATCCAAATTTACCCGGAGGGCATCCAGGAGAGGCGCCTGCAGCCCCAGCTGGCACCTTAGTGCCCAGGGGGTTGATAATCCCAACATAGCTCAGGACTCTTGTTCCCTTGTGCCTCCTCAGCCTGGAACCCCCTGGGCCAGGCAGAGGAACTCCAGGGTGCAAGTTCTGCCCAGGTTATTCCTTACTCAGACCCCACCCCTGCTGCTCTGCCAGTGCCATCAGCAGTGCCAAACACACAGCTCCAATAAATCATTCCATTTCCCTCTCTCCATCCCAACCTTTGCTGTTTTCCCATCCCAGAGTCCCCAGGGGTGGCTCAGAGCTCACCATGCTGAGCACCCTGCCCAGCTGGACACAGCTGGACACAGATGGGCACAGCCCATTGCTGCCCCTGGGAACAGCCCTCTCCTCTGGGACGGAGCCCAGCCACAGGCAGAGCACCCTGACACCCCAGCTGAGCTGCAGAGCTGCGAGAGGATGGAGAGTGACAAACATTTCTGGTCTGCAGCCTCATGGAAGAGCAGCGGTCATGTCCTAAACAATCCCATTGGCCTGCAGTCACTAATCCCAGGAACTAACACTGCTGGAGTGCTTTCCTTGAGAGGAGCAGGCACCTGCCCCAGGCAGCTCTGGTGTTTGTGATTCCCCATGCAGACTTTCCAATTCCTGCTCACTGCTCACATGGAGGCAGCTGAGACTCAGTGATCCAAACTTTTCCTTGGAGCTTTTTTACGTCCCAGCAAATGGTGGGAGCCTGGCAGAGGTGTGTGCTCAGAGGTGTCTGCTCACCACCAGAGCTGCTGAGGGGGGAGAGCCCTTATAGCACCCGCACAGAGCAGCCAGACTGCTCCTTGTCCCCTGGGTGCCAGCACGGTGACAGGGCTGTACTGACTGTGAAACATCCCCTCGTTGTGCTGAGTGTAACTCCTGGGAATTCGAGCATCTTCAGGATCTGGCAGGGGTTCAAGTGCCTTTGAACAGGCAGGCAGGAACTTGGTCATAAATCCATCGTGTTTTGACAAATCCCTCTTGAATAAGTGTCAGAAGATTTCTGCTCTGCTTCTATCAGCTATTGATTTACCATTAAAATCATTCCCTGGCCACGGGGATTCCATGTGTTATCTGCAAGGTGTCCAACATCCCAACACCGCCCTGGGCAGCAGACTGCACCTTCCTCCTCCCCCTGGCATCCCCCAGACCCTGCGTTTTTAATCATCCCCCAGATCCTGGGTTTTTATCATTTTTATAAACACACACCTGCAAGAACAAGAACATCCCAGGGCTGTGGGGGACCCTTGTTTACCAGCACCACCAACATCAGCAAAGCCTCAGCCCTTCTCCTTCAGTCCCCAGCACTCCTGGCGCCAGGAGCACCTGCAGTGCTCCCTGTGGCTGCTCAGAATCGCCTCCCAGCTCATCCCCAGCACCTTCCAGCCACAGCCCCTAAATCCCAGGGCAATGCCAAGCCCACTGCAGTGCTCCCAGCTCAGGCAGGGATGTGAGGGGAGCAGGGAGATGCACCCAGGGCTTTGCAGGTCCTGTTGAAGGTCCCCAGTGGCAATGCTGCTCTGTCCCTCTGCCTTGGAGCTGAACACCAAACCCAAAGACACCAGCCATGGCACCAGAGTCTCACAGCAAGGTCCTCACCCACCACAGGCTGCCACTGGGAACACCCAGCCACCAGGGAGAGCATCCCAAATGCTTCCCAGGTGCACTGGGAGGGCTGCTGGGAGGGCGTGCGGAGGGAATGTGCCTGTGATCGCTGAGGTGTGGCTCAGTGAGCAAGGACATCTCCTCCAGTCCCCACTGCTGCTGTTGCCTACAAGACAGGGTCCCTGAAACAGAGGCCATCACAAATTAGGAGTATAAAAATTTATTCAATTTATTCAAGGCCTGCAAAGGTCTTGAAGGTACATTCGGGCAAGCAAAGCCCCCCCGTCAGGGACTACACCCAAAATGGACCCCAGGTCACGAGCCCTTCACCCTTTGTAAGTTCTCTCCCATTGGCACATTGGCCCTTAATTCTCCAATCGCACCCTCAGGTGATGATGTTCACCACCCCAGGCCTGCTCCCCCCATCTCACAGTTGTTTACATATTTTCGGGTCCTAGGGCAATGAATATGTCCTTGGATCTGTATTCAGAGAGATTTGGTTTGGCCAAAGGTGCTGGGAACAGAGGATTTTAGCACTTTATAAGAAGCACAGAACTACACCAAGTTACAGACACATGAACAGTAAAAAACTAGAAATACTTGAAGGCATCAGTGCCACCAGTGCCTAGTCTGGGCTGGTCCCTGGACGGGGCCAGCGCCCAGAGCAGATGCTGAGGGGTGATGTCCCCTCTCCATGGGGGGCACAGCCCGGGACTCCCCTCCAGCCTGGAGGCAGATTGCTGGGCAGCCCCTCCCCACAGGGAGCAGCAGCTCTCCTTCAGACAGACCTGACCAATGTGATCCCCATCTGTCACCCCCAGATCCACCTCAGCTGGAGCCCCAGAGCCTCGGGAAGTGGCCGTCCCTGGGTGAGCTGGGTGGTTCTGTGGCTCAGGACTGAGAATATTCAGACAGCAAACACAGCCACGTGGTGGTTGGTCCTGGGGAGTGGAGTAAGTACTGATTTCAGCCCATGAAAAAGAAGTTCTAAGGCGTGTGTGTGTGTGTGTGTGTGTGTGTGGCCAAGTCTCTGCCCTGACTTCAGGAGCTGCAAGGTTGCATCCAAGTCCCTTCCAACAATGTTTACCTTACACCTGGCAAATTCCACCCAAAAATGGGACGTGCCTATGGCAATGCCCTGGCTCTGCCTGCAGCAGGGAGGTGTAGGGAAAGCAGCCCTGCAACAAGCCCTGAGCATCAACCAGCACCTTGCTGGGGAGTATTTCAGGAACAGCAGTTGTCTTTGGGGTTTTCCCTGTCCTTCCTGCTGATTTGAGTGTAGTGTCATTCCCAGGCTCCACACTGATGTCTTTCATAGATGATAAAATAATAATAAATAGCATGGTCTGGCTTTAAAGAGCCTGTATAGGATTACATTATCTGGAAAAAACAGCTTGGTTTATGCTAAGGAAGTTATATTCCCACAGAACTGTCCATCCAGAAGTTTATGAATAAGTCTTCTTTTATAAGGGACACGGAGCACTAACTTATAAACACATAATCGTTGTTTTATAGGGCAGCAGAGAGGCAGGGCAAGGATGGGAGCTTCAACCAGGGGCTGCAGAGTCCCGGCTGCTTCCCTCAAGGGCTTCTATTTAATATCACAGTTTTTAAAAACCCAAATTTTATCTGCTGTTTCAGGAAGTTAATTTTAAGTTCGTGTTGCCAGATATCTGGCAGAAACCCTGCCCAAATCCCTTCAAAGCGCTGCTTTTGGAGGCAGCAGAGAACCAGCTCAGAGGCTGGCTCTGACCCCTCTGCGCATACCTAAAGCACTACTTTCACATGGCAAGCACCCCGAGAAATCCATCTTGCCGTCCTTTATGTTCCCTAAAAAAGAGCCAAACACTTTCTCCCCCAAAAAGCCATAAAAAAATCTTTCCCTCTAACATTTTCCCCGTGCCGGGTATTCAATTTGTCTTGCATTAAGAACCACTTGAGCAGAAATCCCACGCCATGGAGCTGGCTGTATGTAAATCCAGCCGCGATTGCTACACCTGCAGCACGGAACCCACCCCTCTGGAGGTTTGTTCTTTATTAGTTTTGTGACAGCCAAACGTTTTTTGGGCGAGAGGGCCGGGGGAAGGCGGCGTTACCCCACGCCCCCGCCCGCCCAGAGGAACCTGGCCCTTATTGCTTTTGACCTTCCTTTTCAACTGCTCTGCCTCGAGGAATTCAACACTACAACTGTACCTCTCAGCCCTGACATCAAAATCACTGGCAGCTCTCGGAGAAATCAAGACCAGGCTCTGTGAGCGGTTATTAAAGGCTCCAAATGTTCATGTGTTTCATTGGGTCTCGAGGAGAGAAAAAAAGACACTTCTCAAAAAAGCTGAGCTCGTTGGAAAAAACAACTATTGCATTATTAATTCCTTATTTGGAAGAAAGAAAAACCCAGGTCATTCCTATGTAAGATGAAAAAGCTCTTGGTCTATGAGTTATTCCACATTTGGAGCTGTTCATGTGATGCCAGATTAACCTGAAGAAACAGTTTATCTCAGGGAAAGGTACAGACTTTGTTTATCCACATTAAGTCCTCAGTCAACACTATTTCACACACTAAAAACTGCATTTTTGTGGGGTTTGGTCATCTCAGGTTGGAGATAGGATTCCCTTTGGGGCACCCAAATGAGTTTGTTGCTCACACAAGCCTTTGATTTGGGCACGGAGATGCCTCACGTCACTGATGGAAGGGTTTGTTGACAAGTGAAGGGTGCCTAAAAACCAGCAGGGTGAAAATCACCACTATCAGAAATGTCAGATTAGCCCCAGAATGGAGTGAGTTGATATCCAAACCTTTAGGACTTCAGCAATCGAATAATCCCAAACTTTGGGTCCCACACCACGTGCGCAGCCCGGCTGAGGGAAGGGAAGTGAGATAAGTGTTTCTCTTAATCCATTATTGTTATACTTCAATTTGCTTCTTTTTAAATCTATTTTTCAAATTCCAGATGCATGCCAGGTAGTGCCTTGAACTGCTTCCAAGCACAACTGCACTGAAATCCCAAATTCCTTCAGAAAGAGGCACAAACCCAACCTCACCCACAGCTCAGGGCTCTGCTCACAGCCTCCAGCTGCTGCTCACGTTTCAGCACCTCTGATGCTCAGCTGCTCCATGGGAAGGTCATCTCCTGCCTTTGGAAGGCTCAGATCCAATGGTTCGAGGTGCTAAATTTGACTGTGTGTGTATTAAACAATTCCTGAACCTCTTGCACTGCCCCGAGAACCAGAAAAGAGAAAGGGCAGCTCAAAGGCAGGAAAGTTTCCCGTGGAAATTGAGAAATATAAATTCTTGTACCTTCTGAGCCACCAGAAGTGAAGCCCAGAGGCAGGCAAGACATTTGTTGGGAGCTGGAGACAAGGCAAGAGCACAGCAAGAACTAAACTGTCACAAGTTTTAACTTTCAGAGGAGTCTGTGGGAAAGGGAACACTTTGAGCTAAATTTGTATCTCCTTTAAATAGCAGGAGGTAGTTGAGAGAGGACAATGGTGGAGAAATGGTTCACATACCTCTGAGACTGAATTACTGAACCAGAGAGCTTTAAAGCAATCCCCACACAGACCTGAGCACCTTGCTGCAAAAATACAGATAATAAAACCATTTCCCGGACTCAGCATCGCAGGAAGAGCAGGTGTGAGAGGCAACAGCTTCCCCAAGTGACTCCCCATCCCCAAAACCCCAAATCAACCCAAAAGTGGTAACCTCACCCCATCTCTGCCTGCTCTGAGGGGTGGGCTGGGGCAGCACACCCAGAGCTGTGCAGATCACCCAGCTCCCAGCCGGCCCCAAACTGGAAACATCCTTATGGTTTTTCCTTTTGTTCTCCTGGAGTGACTTCACAGACTTTCCTTGCTTGGCCCCACACTATCATCAGACTCTTTCCAGCCCCAAAGGTCATCAGCAGACGTGGTTACTGGATTTCTTTGCACGTGGTTTGTTTTTCTTCCTTTTTAAAAATTTTTATTTTAATTAAAGAAGCACGCACGCTTTCCAATTGTCCCTCCTCCAAACTCTCGGGCATCCTTTCCCTTACATCAGGGGCACTGAGGAGCAGTAGCAGTCAAGGAATAGTCTGCATCCCTGAGCCACAGAGCTACAGCTTGGAATGGGCCCTGGGAAAGCTTCACAAACCTCAACGTGCATGGAAGGCTTCCCAGGAGAAAGGAAGCAAAACAGCTCAAACAAGACCATAAAGGCTCTAAAAATCCCGTATTTCAGATGAGGGGCACTCAATTCACTCCAGCGAGCCCAGCCAAGCCAGAGGTGTCACCTGAACCCTTCTGCTCTGGAGTTAAGCTCAGAAGAACCAGCAGAAAGGGTGAGGAAGCACAGGTTTAGCTGGGACATCCAAATTTCCAGAGAGAAGAGCTCTCCCCATGCCACAAGCCATGAGGAACAGAAGGGCTTGGCACCAACTGTGCCATGAACTGTGGTGGGGAGAGAAGAGGGATCGGGGAGTGGAGCACAGCCAGGGGAAGCTCTCCTGGCAAGAGCAAAATCCCCTCAGAGAATCCAATGGAAAACCCACCCGGGGGGCCCTTGGGCAGCACAAGTCCCAGCTCACTGAGGAGCCTGCCCCTTGTATCCCAGGCGTGCCACATTTCCCAGCTCTGGCTGCAAGGAGCCACCAGCCTGGAGCCACAGCCACCTCCCAGAGATGGGGCAGTGCCTGAGGGCTGGGGCTCCTCCCAAATCTGGGCCTCCATGGACCTTCTCCAGCTCAGCTTCCCTCCCCAGGCCCGACTCCGGCAGGGGACGCAGGAGCCCAGCCCAGCTGGCAAACTCCAAAGGGTTTTCCTGAAAGGAAGGGTCACAGCCCAGCTCTGGTACCTGCAGCACGCTGGGGACAGGCAGAAGCTGTGACAGATGATCTCAGCAGGGAACTGGTGTTCCTGCACGACTTTCTCCAGGAAAAACAAATGGGGAAAGAAAAATAATCAAGTGAAAGGCCAGCTCTGCTGGCCTGGCGCAGAAGGGGACATCTGCCCACGTCCATCTGCCACCAGCCCCACAGCCCAGCTTTGTTCTTGGTGGGGTCAGTTCTGTGCCATTGTAGCTCCCTGAACTGTCTCACCAGGACACCAGGGCCAGACAGGGACAAAGGTGGGGAAAAGGAGCAGGCAACCACCAGCTCTGCTCGGATGCATCGCTAAATTGTCCCATTAGGCTCTTCAATCACTTGGGAAAGGATTATCCTCTGCCTCTTCCTTTGTTTTTCACTCTGGCAAATGCTGGGATTGCTCACTCCCTACTCAGATGGATGTATTACAGCACCAAAATGCTTCCAAAATGTTTCAAGCATCACATGAAAAAAATAAACAAGAAATAGAAATAATCACAGCTCAGTCAAAGGAGTGAAACAACAACGGCAATGACCCCCCAGCTCTACTGATCCATCTGAACCCGCAAGGACAACTTCCCCAGCAAGGCACTGAGCAAGGGGAAGAGGTTACAGCATGAAAAAGATCATATCGTGTTCATATCAGTCAGTTAAGGTCAGATTAAGTGTTCTTGAAGGCTGGTCCATGTGTCTCCGATTTTCCAAAGTGCCCTGCTCGCCCAGGAATTGTAGGAACTTTTGGAAATGGGCTGCTGGCTCCCCAGTCCCTGGGATGCTTGACCGAGTGGTCAGGAGGGCTGAGATTTCCATACAAATTGCAGAGCTCCTAAATGGCTTCCTCAGCACAGGGCCGGGGGTGGAAACGGGAGAATATTTAATGATTAGTTCCTTATGGCTCCCACATTCTTGAAGCATATTTCTTGCAGTCCCTGGAACACTCCTGCATTCTTGATTGCAAAATGGCAATAAGCGATTTCCTTTAAAAGCCTCGTCTTTTATTGGAATACTAAAAATACCTCACTAGCCCCACTGCACTGCACTCTCTCTCTTTCCTGGACAGGCCCCATCAACCCTGATGTATTCTATTTTGAAGACAGCAATAAACATTTCAGCATGGGCCGTTCAATCCACTTCATAATAGATCTCGCATTTCCAGTGGAGCCCTTCTAGCACCATAAATCATCTTTACACAGACTTAAGCATGAGAAACTCCAGCTCAAAAGCAGCGTGGATTTTTTTTCTTTTTAGAAATTAAGAATGGGCATAGAACAGTCAAGAATTAAATGTGTGACAACTTTGAACATGAAAGCACTGGGCTGATCCTGTAAACCAGGGCTGTTGTCAGAGCCACACTGTGCAGTGCTGCTCCAGTCACTCTGCTTGACAGAAACCTACCTTGGTGGGGTGAAGTTCAGAAAAAACTCCCTACACATCTACTCCATCTGAACAAACACAGCTTTCAAATCTGGGACACTCTGGCTGCTGCTGATTTTAAAAGCCACAGATGAAGATTAATGACACAGCACGTCTGAACTGCTTCCACACATCCAAAACTCCTTTTGTTTTTCCAGTCCATGCGGACTGGAAGTCCAAACTGTTCTCCCCTCTGCTCATGATGTCTCTCTCCATCTGCCACAGACCCTGGAGAACAGCTCAGATATAATTCCAAGTACAGAACAAGAGGCTCCTGCCTGAGCCAGGATCAGCGTCCTGGCTGAGCCGAGGAGCTTCTCCAGGAGCAGTGGCTGAGCAACACAACCAAGAACTGAGACCAGGAGCAGCCAGCCCTGCTCAGCCTCCAGCATCAAAGCCTTTGTGTCTCCAGAGCCAGCAGGGATGGAATCCGAGCCCCAGCAGTGCAGGGTGTCCCCAGCCAGGGGAGGTTTGGCTGGACAAGGTGCCCGAGCAGCTCCCCAGCACGGCCACCTCTCTCCTCACGAAGGGGCTCTGCTGGAGCTCAGATCTGCTGCTCACACCTTCACTCTGCTCCAGCAATTTCCCTTGAGTCCCTCCCCACACCCATCCCCAGGCTGATCCCCACAGGCTGCAGCTTTCACCTGAGCACAGCCCAGCGCAGGTGGGACGTGGTCACTCCTCCAAAGAGGGAAGTGACCCTGACAGCGGTGCTGCGGCCGGGCAGTCTCACCCCTGCTGCCTCATGGATGGCAAACTCCCTGTTCCGTGGGATCCAGCACAGCAGGCTTTGTTTGGCATCAGATCCCTTCCTTGGGTGAGGGTCACCTCGCTGAGCCCCTCCCCACCTGCAAGGTCTGCAAAAGGACTGGACAGAATAACAGCTGGACCTGTGTCAGGAATTCACAGGCAGGCTGAGAGACCTCTGCAGAAATACACCATTTCTCCAAAGTGGTATCGGTGTTAAAATCAATGGAGTTTCACCTGAATGTCTAAAGAGCCACATGGGAAGATGCCAAGGGTTTTTTCCAACCAGTTACTTTCGGCTGACTCATTCCATGAATTTTATCTGCGTGAATCTTCCACTCCAACAGCAGGATCTGGTGACCACAGCAAGGACACGCTCTGAGGAAGACACCTGGAGTCATCACTCAAAAAAACATCAGGAGGAAATGGATGGTGGAAGGTTCTACTACAGCTTAGTGCTCCAAGCAGGGTCAAGTCAGGAGCTGGGCTCGATGTTCCTTATGGATCCCTTCCAAACTGAGACATTCCATGATTCCAAATTGAGATATTCCATTATTCCAAACTGAGATAATTCCATGATTCCAAATTGAGATATTCCATGATTCCAAACTGAGACATTCCATGATTCCAAATTGACATATTCCATGATTCCAAATTGAGATACTCCATGATTCCATGATTCTAAGACCAGGCTCGGGCTGCTCGGGGCTTTGTCAATCTGAGCCCTGAAAACCCCAAGGGACACAGAGCTGTTCAGGGATCCCCAACTCGGGATCCCCCTGGTGAAACTCAACCAAAGATGTCCCCACTGTCACCAGGAGCTCGTGCTGCTCTGAGGAGGGCAATTCCCAACCCACCAAAGCTGCTCTGGGAAGCCCAGCACAGCAGGGACAGCCCCGAAGGGAAATGCTGGAGTGGGAAAGAGCTTTTCACCTCAAACACAACCCTGAGAAAAGGGAAAAACCTTCCTGTCTTCCTGGCTGGATCTTCAAACATTTAGGTGAAACCTCTTTAAACATTTAGGTGAAACTTCATTGATTTTAACATCAATACCACTGTGGATTAGTTGTGTGTCTCACCCCAGGTTCTGCAGGGGTGTAGCAGCCTGCCTGCAGAATTCTTGACACAGATACAGCTGTTATTTTGTTGAGAATTGTGTTTTCACAACTCAAAGAACAATCCTGCTTTTAGAAACTTGCTCAACCTTTGGCAATGCAGCCTAATCAGCAGAGAAAACTGCAGAAACTAGCAACCAAGTACTCCTTATTAATACCATTTACAGCTGCTAACAACTACAAGAACCTTCTAAAAATGCCAAGGGAAACAGGGTGGGTGAAACAATCCCTCACAAATAACTGAGCCAATACATACAAGAATTGTGATAAGAAATTAGGTTTGACTTGCATAATCACTTTAAAAGTTTTTGGGAAATGGAGTCTGAAGAGCAGGAGGCTGATATAATAACAGAGTTCAGTAGCAATGCAAAAATTTCATGCCGATGAAGTAGGGAATTCAATCCTTGCTGAATTCTTGACATCATTTAGATGTTAACAGAAGTTTCTTCTCCAAAAAAAGAAGGCAAGGCATCTCTTAAAGCCCACACACAGATATCTGACTCCTATATGCAGAGTACTACACAGAACTATTTTGGTTTTGGACGACTGCATTGTCTCATGTGTCAGGATGACTATTTGATTTTCTTTTATTTTTTAATTTCAGCCTCGAGCAAGCCAAACCTGTACAATTTATGCACGTGCAGTGCAAGAGGTCCCCTCTCATTTTGTGTTATAAAAAAAAGAGAAAGGAGGAGGGGAAAACCACAATATCATTTAATCTCTGTACCTTCCTCAAACCTGAGAAATTTATAAGCTCTTAACTCCAGTTCCCTGCCTTTGCCTCCCCACACAACAGCTCCAAGCTGCCCCAGCAGCTGCACAGGAAAAGTCTTCAAAGGAAATAAGGCAATAATTGCTCTGAGAACAAAGTGCCCGAAGAGAACAGGGGAAGCCCTGGCAGGGTGACACGAGCAGGGCTGAGCTGGTGCCACTGCTGTGGCACTGTGGCACTGCCACTCTGCACCCCACGGCCAGGGGAACTTCTGCTCAACAAACACAGCAGAGCAGAAGGCAGGAGGGGTGGGAAAATCTTCTCTGTTCCCGGGTGAAGTTGTTGATGTCCCATCTCTGGAATTGTCCCAGGCCAGGCTGGATGGGGCTTGGGGCCACTGGGATAGTGGAAGGTGTCCCTGCCATGTGGGATGGGATGAGCTTTAAGGTCCTTCCCAACATACACCACTCTGTGATTCTGTGTTTTGCATCATATTCTCCTTTTGGAGAACACTTCCCTTTTTCAGCTCCTTAAGGTTATTCCTAGATGTGTGTGGGGGTTGACAGAGAAAAGAGACAAATATATAAAGTTAAGGAAGAAAGGTCAGTGTAAGGAATGGAGCCTGTTATCAAACAAACAACCAGCATAAAAATACTTGGGAGCCAAAGAAGTTGCCTCATTTACTAATTTCTTTTTTTTTTTCCTGGAGTCTGATCCTATGGTTACATCTACAGAGCTTTTCCCCTCACACTTGCATGGGGAGAAGAAACCCTCCCAGCAAAGAGAGACATAAATTTCCCTGGATCATTTGTCTGAATGCTGCTCCTGCCCAAACACAGGATGCTCCATATGCTTTTGCAATAGCTCTGTTTTGATAGAATTACCAGCACTGTCCCTTATTAATCATGTTGCCACCACAAGTCCCTCTGGAGTGTTTGCTTATTCTATACTTTTCCAAACTCTTCCAGTTTCCTTTTCATTTATTAAAAGCTTGCTGAAGATGACCACAGTTACAGCAAACCTCTGCTAGAGCAGAAAGAAAAAAAGCGGGGAGAGGGGGAAAATCACCTTTAACCATGACTTTTCCTCTATTCCCAGAAGAACCTCCCCCAAACACTGCTTCAGGCTTTGTTCCGCTCCCCTGATTGTGGAGCCTGAGCCGTGGCTATTTAAGGTAGCATTAACATTCAAGGAACACTTTCCTGGATGTTACTATTTGAGCCGGGATCATTGGAAGAAATTTGGTATTGGCTCAATCCTGCAGCGCCCTGAAATCAAGGAGCTTATTCCAGCCTGTAAAGTGTTCTCAGAGCCAGGCTGAAGTGCTCTGCTGGCCCAGGAACAAAGCCCTTGGCACCCCGCAGGACTGAACCCTGCTGAGGTGCAAGGCGTTTCCAAACGCTCCCAATTAACTAAAAGAATCCACAATTAAGAAAGTCGCAGTCCCTGGGCTGACAGAAGAAAGGGAATGTTTAGCACAGCATGCAGCCCTCCACAATCCCCGGCACGGGAACGGGAAGTGTGGCCAAGAGTAGGTGGGGGATAAAGAGCAGGAGCGTTCCGGGGGTCCCTTGGGAATTCACAGCCTGCTGGAACCCTGGGCTTCCCCAGGCCCCTGCTCCAAGGCTGGGAGCACTGTGGCCATGGCATTGGCCTGAGCTGACCACCAAACCCTGCCCTGCTCAAGGCTGGGAGCACTCTGGCCACGGAACTGGCCTGAGCTGACCACCAAACCCTGCCCTGCTCAAGGCTGGGAGCACTCTGGCCACGGAACTGGCCTGAGCTGACCAGCAGCCCCTGCCCTGCTCCTGGAAGGCTCCGTGGGTGCCACGGATCAGCACTGCTGCAGAAGGTTCTGCTCCCTCCCAGCACTGCCAGTCCCCATTTCTTATCCTGGATCTGAGGATGGGCTCCAAGGGAGCCAATCTGTCTGCAGTGCAGAGAAAATGCTGCCTAAGAAAGCTTCCCACCGACTCCACGTGGGCTCTGATCGGGAAGATCCCCATTTATCCCCCAGATTTTACATTGTTTTGAGGACTCTGCTGTCTGCAAAACATTAACTCAAACCAAGTGATACAATTCTGCTAAAATTACACTCCTAAGCCAACTATGTATTTCTGAGTCACAAAACAAATATGCCTTTCCATGCACTTTTGGAATTGCAACATGGATTTCATTCTGATTTTCTCCCAGCTTATACAGAGTCTACATAAATGATTTTTTATGTTAATCTTTCCTCGTAAAAACCACGGATCATGCTGGTGCTACGCTGACAAAAGCTGGGCTCACCCAGGCATGGGGCAGCACGGAGAGAGCCCTTGGCTCTCCAGGCTCTCCCTGGTCCTGCAGCCCAAGCAGCCTCCAGCTCTGCTCAGATGGACTCCACAAAGATGCAGCCATTCCCACTGGGAATGGGAGACAAAGCCCTGTGAAATCTGTTTGGAGGATTGGATGAGTCTCCCGGATGGAGAACTCAACGTGGGCTTTCCACCTCTAGCCCAAGGCTGCTTGCCAGGAGTCCGAGGGCAGTGGCCAGGAAAGGAGCTGCTCCAGGAGGGCTCTGAGCTCACCTGGGGGCTGTGAACTGTCCAACACGAGGGCAGAAGCAACAGAGCCCCATCCCTGGAGGTGCCCAAGGCCAGGCTGGACACTGGGGCTTGGAGCAGCCTGGGATGGTGGAAGGTGTCCCTGCCATGGCAGGGTGGCACTGGAAGAGCTTTAAGACTCCTTCCAACCCAAACCATTCTGTGATTCTGTGAAATCAAAAATAGGCTGGAAACCAGGAAAATCCAAGCAGCTCAGTATTGAGAGGATGGAGCTGAACCTCAACATCTGCACCCACCTCTGCAGCAGCTGGAGACGAGATCAGACGAGACCTGCCCTGCCAGCACCAGAAGCTCTCCAAGATGCTCCTATCTCGGAGCCACCGAGGGGCAAAGGGACACCAAGACTCCTGCCTGGTGTCACCCTGCCAGGGCTGTGCGTGAGGGACTCTCAAGCCATGTTAAAAGAATTTTTTTTTTTAAGGTTTCATCAACTCCTGCCTCGATCACTTCAAAAGCTCCACACAGCACATGCAGCATTACAGCAGGAATAAAGTCATCTGCAAATGGTTAATGAAATGCATATTAGGTGCAAACCACTGGGACTGCAGTGAGATGCCTGGCAGGGCTTGATTTCAGGCAAGCCACAGAACATGACAGTAATTTAAATAAAACCTGTACAGTTTATCCAGTGCTTCAGCTTCTCTTTCTGTCTCTGTTCCCATCCAAGCCAGCACAGGCTGACCACGTATCACAGAGCCCATCTCCAAGCAGGAATTTTATTCACAATGCCTGGCTTTAGGAGTAGGCAAATTAAAAACAGAGATGAAGGGATGCTTATCCTTTTATTTTTAGTCCAATCAAGGTTTGGTGGGAGGGAATCCTAGTAAAATTTGAAAGACAACACTTCTAATGGAGCATCCTTAATTTCTTTTAAAATGAAGAGGTGGATGCGGTGATTAGTTTTTGCTCGCTAGCAGCACTTTTTTTGTTATTTCAATATTGTTCGCTGTGGTTTTCATGGCTTTGAGGGGAGGTTTTTAGCAGGACCAGCTGCCAAGAACATCTCCCAGTTAGCTGCTTCGGTCATCAGTCAGTAGCTGCCATTAGCACAGCAGTTTCTATCTGCAAATCCAATAATTCTAGAGCTACCAAACATCATTTTCCCTCGAGATGAGTTCTGGTGGAGAAAAACATCCTTTGGAAGGCAAACCTTTTTTTTTTTTTTTTTTTACTATTTTAGCTATCAAAACACATGGTGCAGCCTGGAATAGTGCTACCCATAAAAGCTCTGCTCCTCAGCCAGCCTGCAGTGAACATGGGAAACCACCAATTCCAGCTGCTCCAATTAACTCCCAGCATCTTCCGCCGAGCGCCAGACAATCCCGGGCTACTTGTCATGCAAACAACCTGGGAGATTCATTCTCCTGGCAAGGCAAGAGGAGGGGTAAATGACTGAGTTAAGTAGATTACTGGGGAAGGAGTCACACTCAGCAGCCTTATGAGATGATTAGACCCTGGGAAATTCACACCCCAAATCCCCCGGCCCTGGTAGAGCACATTCATCACCAGCTCCAGGATGCAGCGCAATCAGGAACCTTCCCTGGCAGCATTAAATATTCATTTCCCAATGAACTTCCATTTAGCAGCTCCCCCCTCAAAAAAGGGAAGATTATGTTAAAATTTTACAAGGGAAGAAGTTGCAGCAGCATTTAGCAAGGCAGCAGTTCACGCCAAAACAACTCTTTTCAGAAAATCATCAGCGTTTTTGGAGCGAGACTGGGGCCAACAGCATCACCCATAGCAGTGATAAGAGCCTCTGTGGGCACCTGGCACTGCACAGGGGAGCACAATTATCTGTCATGGGCACTGAACAAATCCAACGCAGAACAGCAGCTCCTGCAACCCAAAAAGGGAGGGAAATGATCCCATTTGTGGCAGGAGAGCCAGCGGCTGCTACAGAACCAGGGATGGGCTGTGCTTCTGTGGGAGCGAGACTTTGGGGTCCCAATTAGAGTCTTGCTGCACCCAGGGGAGATTGGGGACACCACTCTGCAGTCATCGTGACCTGACAGAGCACGAGGGCTGGCTTTGGGATTAACTGCCTGGAGTATTGGGAGAACTGGCAGCGATCCTGACTTTTTGCCAACTCATGACACTGTGAGGAGCAACAGTTTCTGGGAGAGGCTGTTCCACAGAGGTTTCAGACGTGGCTTTGCCACACTTTCTGTTACAAAAGACTCCAAGTTTAACAGGAGTCTATACAGCATTATTCAGCAGCCCTCCATTATCTAAAGAATTACAAATTCCCCATTTTCTGGATCTATATAAAGTAAAGGGCGTAACCCCATCACACTGGAGAAGGTGAGTGTGCCGAGAGCTCTCCCTCCTACCTGTGGTATTTTTATCAGAGATGTCTTTAAAAATATCTCTCAAAGAAAGTCTCTTATGCAAGAAGTTAGACAGCTGAGGACTCCTGAAGTGCAGTCTGGTTCCATCAAAGGAACCTCCACCTCCAGGGATGGTTTCACCCCTGGTACCTCAAAGGAGGCCACAATGAACTGCACAAAGCCAGGCAGCAGCCTGATGAGAAGGGCTCATCTTCCCAGGAAGCTGCGTGGTGAGATGGCTCTGAAGAAGGAAAGTACAAGGTTAAGCATTCCTGCTGAGAGCGGAGGTTGCTCAGCCTGGAGAAGGCTTTGGGGAGACCTCAGAGCTCCTTCTAGTGCCCAAAGGGGCTCCAAGAGAGATGGAGAGAGACTTCAGACAAAGGCATGGAGTGACAGGAGAGGGGAATGGCCTTAAGCCAAAGGAGAGTAGGTTTGGGTGAGGTGTTAGGGAGAAATTCCTCCCTGTGAGGGTGGGGAGGCCCTGGGACAGGTGCCCAGAGCAGCTGTGGCTGCCCCTGGATCCCTGGCAGTGTCCAAGGCCAGGCTGGACATTGGGGCTTGGAGCAGCCTGGGACAGTGGGAGGTGTCCCTGCCATGGCAGGGGTGGCACTGGATGGGCTCTAAGGTCCCTTTTCCAACCCAACCCATTCTGTGATTCTCTAAGGACCCAGCAGTGGAAATAACACATTTCCTGCCTCCCTGATTCCCATTTCTTTCTTGACCAATGCTGAATGAAGGCTTGAAAACGAGATGGGGTGCCCCCACTATCTCGGGGTCTCAGGTGAGGCAGAGCACACCGAGGCCAGGCTCTGAGCAGGGCCCAGCCAAACCCAGCCCCTGCCTCCCGCTGGGCTCTCAGGGTCCGGAGCCAAACCAAGCAGGAAGCAGACGACTGGAGCTGGTCTGCTGGAAAACGTGTTCAGTCATATCCCATAAAAATACCTGAGTGTCCCCCTAGGGACACCATTCCCTTCTGGGAGCTGCCACCTCAACTTCCCTGGCCATTTAACACCTGAATACACCCCAGTCCCAAGCCCTCTGATGACTTAACCATGTCCTTATTGGCAGAAGTACAATTATTAATGTCCAGAATTGGCAGGACAAAAGATGGCCACCAAAAAACCACCAGCATCACTTGGATCTTCATTCACACAGCAGCAAAGGATAATCAATTCTACTTTTCCTTCCTTGGAAGATGATCTCCAGGGTTCCTTCGGCAGCCAAAATACAGCATGGATATTGTAAGGGGAGCAAGCCTGGGCATCCTGAAATTAGGGAATCATAGAATAGGTTGGGTTGGAAAGGACCTTAAAGCCCACCCTGCCATGGCAGGGACCCCTCCCCCTGTCCCAGGCTGCTCCAAGCCCCAGTGTCCAGCCTGGCCTTGGGCACTGCCAGGGATCCAGGGGCAGCCACAGCTGCTCTGGGCACCTGGGCCAGGGCCTGCCCACCCAGGATTTCCTGCAGCTGCCAAGTGCCTGAACTCACCTTTCCCTGTCTCCCCAGGGCTTGTACAGCTCAGAACACAGCGAGCCTCCAAATTCACCAGCTCCTTATTTCCAGCACAATCTA
Source organism: Origma solitaria (assembly GCA_013397895.1). Taxonomy (NCBI): domain Eukaryota; kingdom Metazoa; phylum Chordata; class Aves; order Passeriformes; family Acanthizidae; genus Origma; species Origma solitaria. Next base: position 157,898 of record VZRL01000151.1, read on the forward strand.
AAGACCTAAAGCCTGACCCTGCTGCAGGGACACAGCACAGCAGCTCCTTGGATTCACTCTGGGCTGGAGCAAATCCAGTGGCAGAGAGGTCTCAGCGCAGGATCCCGACCCAGGAACAGCTTTTCATCACTGGGCAGGGCTGGCTGATCCAAACTCAAGATGCTCCTGCGCAAGTTTCTCCCATAGACTATTAACCACCGATATTCCCACACAAAAATGCTGTGAATGCTCCAACGAGGGCAGAGAAACACAGGGGAGAGCGGAGCTCACTCTGCATTCAGGGGCAGAGCTGCATCCAGAAGCAGAGCAGTCAGCATCTCCCAAACACCAGCGGTGATGGCAAACGAGCAGAAACCACTCAATGAGGGAAGTGCCTCAGAGGACATGGCAAAGGAACCAAGGAAATGTTAATGATGTTGGTTCAGTAAAGCAAAGCAGTGACAGTGGGAAAGGTGCAGAAATGAAAGAATTCGAATTCCAGCGAAGAGCTGAGGTGCAGTGTGAAGTCTGAAGCGCCACCTCTGCACCACATCCCCCACCCAAACCTGCAGGGCTAACAAAAGCTGGAGATCAGCTTTAAACCTCTCCCCAGCTCCCAAGGGATCTGAGGATCTTGTCCAAACGCACCGTGCCAAATGAAGTGTGTCTGAGCCTGAAAACACAGAACGCACAATCCACAGGAAGAAATCCAATCATCTCATCTCAGGAAGCTGCGAATGTTCCTGTTTATGGCACTGCCTTGCCCCATGTTGTAAAATACCCAGCATGGATCATTTGGCACTGCTCGTGTTTTTCTAGAAGGCCTAAACACGGGGCTTTTTCCCCTCGCTTTTGAGTCTTTAATTCAGTATCAAGGTGGGAAATGAATATTTTTGCATTTTTACTTAAATGCCAGAAAAACATTTGCTGCTTTTCTAGCAGGAATGAGTCACTTTGGCTCCAATAAGGTGCTTTTCCAAAGCTTTTTAGCAGTGCTGTCACCTTGCAAATAGTCTAGAGCTAAACACAAAACATTGTCTGCTGGGATCCCCAAGATTTTATAAACACCGCAGTAGAACCAACCCACCCAGCCCTGCAGGAGCTGGAAGCCTCAGAGCTAAATAAAATCTCCAAGCCCAGCGAGACACACTAAAGCCAGGAATATCTTCACTTCTGGAGAGGTTATACTTTTCAAATGCCTTGAATTTGGTAGATTTGGGAGAGTTATGCAAATATGCCTATGATGTTCAAAATCTAACCCTTGTGATACACACTGTGTCTTGTCTTTTCTCAGACGGCAACAGAAACAAGCAGCCAAAGGGTAAATACCAGGAAAAGTCCAAATTTCCAGTGCCCCTGCCCATGCTGGAGCACAGGGAAGGGCAGGAGAAAGAATTCCCATCCACACGTAAGGAAGCACCTCACAGGACACACAAAACATCTGAATTACAGCCACCAGCCTGGAGCTCCTCAGCTGAGGCACTGAAACAGGTTTACAGAAATCAGGGGTAGGTGAACGGTCTCCCATCCTGCTGTGCGCATGCTGCACCCCAAATCCCAGCTGGCCATTCTGGGAGCCCTCCCCAGCTCCCTCTGCCTGGCCCTGAGAGCCAGGAGCTCTCCTAGAAGAAACTCCTGATTCTCAGCATCCATCACAAACTCTGCCCGGGCTCAGATCCCCAGGCAGCCCTGCCCTCCCTGTCCCATCCCAAAGGGGTACCGAGGCTTCTCCTTGGGGTCAGCTGCAGTTTTCCAAACAGGTAACCTGATGAAGACCAAGTGTTTCCGTGTGGATCCAGGGACATGAGGCTTCTCCAGGTGCCCAAGGCCACCTCCAGCTGCTGTCCAAGGAGTTCTTGGCCACCAGGCAGGGATCAAAGGCCACACCACGTCTCTGGGAGGTGATGGCTGCAAAGTCTCCAGCCCCAAGTCACCAGAAGACCTGGAGACACCCTTCCCATTGGAGTGGGAGAAACTTTCACCAGACACAGAACAGAGAATCATGGAATCACAGCATGGTTTGGGTCAGAAGGGACCTTAAAGAGCATCTCATTCCACCCCCAGCCACAGGCACAGACTCCTTCCACCAGACCAGAGTGCTCAGAGCTCCATCCAGCCTGGCTCTGAGTGCCTCCAGGGATGGGAAATCCCAAACTCCTCCCCACATAACGCACACCCAGACTGCAGCTGCACACAAACCACTGCTTGCACTTTACTGGAGCAACCTCTGCTCACTCACTAGGGCAGGTGAAGGATCCTCCATGGACAAAACCCTTCCTACCGCCAGGAATTACTTTTGTTTCCCCTCACAGGCAGAGGGTTGGGGCAGGGGCTCTCAGAGGGGCTGTGCTTGAGGCAGCTGAGCACCACCGCAGAGATGGACATGGCAGTGCCAGCTCCCACACCAGAGGTGACCATGGCAGTGCCACCTCCTGCAGCAGAGATGACCGTGGCAGTGCCAGCTCCCACAGCAGAGATGACCGTAGCAGTGCCAGCTCCCACAGCACAGATGACCATGGCAGTGCCAGCTCCCCATCTCTCTCTGTGCACTTTGGGAACACAGCACAGCAGCCGTGTCCGTGTGCATGTCCCTGCCAGCTGAGCCCCTCAGCATGGGGGGCCCGAGCTTCACACGTTCACAGCCCCCTCGGGACAAAGCCTGGGAGTTTCTTAATTAAGTCCGAGTGAAAGGCAGCCCCCAAGCATCCCACTTCCATCCCCAGAGTGGCTCTGTCTGGACTTCAAACGCCCGGAGCATTGCCCGGCAGCCTGGCCTCAATAGCGGCCCCGGGATTTTCCGCCTGTGAATGGCAATGTCCAGCCTGCTCCCGGCCTCTTCAGCCTTCTCTCATCTTCCCTCCAGTTTTAGACGTGTCTCTGCGATGGAGAGGAGGGAACAAAGGGGCTGCTTGTGTGTCAGGAGCCCTCGGAGGGGCTGCATTTCAGTCCACCCTTCTCCGAAGCAGGGCAGTGTCTGGAGAGCTCTTTAGGAGTTTTTGTCTCATTAACATTTCCATGAGGGATCAAAGAATATATTAAAAAATATCTAAGTACAATTCCTGCTATGGAAGGGGAATATATAAAAAAACCTGCTCAGATGCCTTTCCCTGATCCCTGGCCTTATTGTTGGATAATTGTCTCCTCATGAACCCAGTTTTTATTCCCACCAAACCCCACCGAAAGTCTCAGCACATCCATCCCACCAAGCCCCCGCTCCCCAGCACTTTTTCCATCGTCAGGGCTGAGTTGCCCCATGTTCCTGCCAAACAGATCCCGATTATTCCCTGGCACTAAGTCACCAGGAGCAGGAGTTGCTTTAGCGTTGCCCCCCGGAGCAGCTGCTGGGGGTGGGCTGGGAGCCGGCATGAATACTAAGGAAGCACTGAGGCATCGCGGGGGGACCAGGCAGGATTTTCTCTGGGAGGAAGCAAATCAGGGAGCTCTGCATGTCCCAAACGAGCCTTTTCCTTCCTCCTCCTTGGGTATCTCCTGGCACGAGCCGTGCCCGTGGAGCTGCCACACCTGCAGCCGTGTCCGGCCCCACGCAGGACCGTGCCCACTGCCGCCCCATGGGCGATTCCTGCCCGGCTCATTAGGGATGCCCAGCAACACCCCGCACACAAAGGCACGGCAAACACAGTGTGGGGAGAAGGGGGAAGGGGGGAGAAGGGGATTTTTTCCCTTTTTTTTCAGAAGAAAGGAGTGCGGAGGAATTCCTCATTCACTGATCTGTAGAATACATTAATATCCCAAGTGTTGGCACAGCCTCCCATGCTCGGGGGACCAACAATGCCAGCAATGACTCTGAGTCTGGGATCTTCAAATAAACCACCCCTGCTGTCATGGCCACCAGGAAAGAGAATAACAGCAATATTAGCTGACCTTCATTTTGTTGTTTCCCCAGACCTGACTGCTAGACCTCTGTTTGCCTGTTACTAGGATTTCTTGGCTGAAAAATGTGAGCATTTCCTAGACGATAAAGAGGCAGTTTATTAGGTAAATAAACCAGGCCCTAAGCAGCCTCTGCTGCTTGATAATGAGGAGGGAAGGAAAGGCCCAGACCTCCCTGCACCACCTAAAATAACCCCAATCAAGGCTCTCTAACGACCACCACACGCATATTTTTCAACAGACAGTTAATGAACAAGAGAAGGTCACTCCAGCCGAGCCAACTTGTGCTCAAAACCATTTGCTGAGAAAACTATAGGCCATAAAAATCCCAGCAGGCACTGTCTGTATCCTATAAAACTGTCCCTCCATGGAAGCAGAAAGAAGCGTAAAATAAGTGTATTCTTTAAGGCTTCTGACAAAAGGGGGGAAGATGTTTACAGAGCAGGGATGGGAAGGAGAGATGGGGACACCCCACACCATTCCCTGCTTACCCAGGGGCCACAGTGATAAACACAATTAATTCTTAGGCACACAATGACCCAAGGGTGAGGTGCAAGCCTGCAGCACCTCCCTCAAAAGGCTCCTGCAAATTAGAGGCAAGTTTTCCAACATTTCCCAATGCATCTCACAGATAAATGCAATAACCAGACGGATTCAGAAAGCATGGCTTGGAAAACGAAGTTTTAAACAGAGCTAGTGGTGCTGTTTTCCTTGCCAACAGAGCGATGTTCTGCTGCAGGTTTTTTGAATATTTAGGAGATAAGTATTACGCAGGAGCTACTGTGTGTTACAATCCATCTGGGGACATGGTACAACACAGCCACGATGCAGCCATGGCCCCACGAGTCACAGCCTCACACCTGCAACTCCTCTGCAGAGCCCAGGACCCACCAGAATGTCACACCAAAGCCACTGGCACAAGCTGATCATCCTGCAGCAGAAACAAAGCCCTTCCCTCCCAGTCTGCATATTCCAACAGCCAATCCCACTGTGCTGCTGCAGATCCGTGGCAGGAGAGAATTCCTGCCACCAGCACCTAGCTGGGTTTGCAAACAATGTGGCACTGCAGTGTCACCCCTCTGCTGTCACCGGGGAAGTGTGGAAGTCACTGCAAACAGCAGCTCCAGGGATGGCACAGCAGCTTCAGCGTGAGCCCCGTGTCACCTCCGTGTGACACCCATCACCTCTGTGTGACACCCAGCGCCCATCACCTGTGTGTGACACCCAGCACCCATCACCTCCGTGTGATGCTCAGCAAGGGATGCAGAGCCTGCCTGGAGCCTGGGCAAGCACACAGGCACCCTGGAGGTGCCCTCCCCAGGGCTGCACTCACAGCCTGAGCCACAGCAGAGGCCAAGGTCATGGCGTGTCATCTGCCAACACTACCTGTATTTAAATACAGGTCCTTGTCCCAAGTCCCTCTGTGCCCCTTTGGGCACTGCCAGGGGCTCTGAGCTCTCCCCAGAGCCTTCTCTTCTCCAGGTGGACACCCCCAGCTGTCCCAGTCTGGCTCCATGGCAGAGGGGCTCCAGTCCTCCATCCACCTCCCCTCTGGATTCATTCCAGCAGCTCCACATCCCTCTGATGTTGTTCCCCAGGGCTGGGGCAGCTCTGCAGGTGGAGTCTCACCTGGGCACAGGGGCAGAATGCCCCCCTCCCCTCCCTGCTGCCCACGCTGGGGCCCAGCCCAGGGCACAGGGAGGTTTCTGGGGGCCAGAGAACACAGCCAGGGAATGTTGAGCTTCTCATCACCAACACCCGCAAGTTCTCCTCAGGTCTGCTCCCGATCCCTCCCCTCCTAGACTGTTTTGGGATCGCTCTGACCCCTGTGCAGGACCGTGCACCTGGCACTGCTGAACCTCCCAGCAGTGCCCATGGGGCTGCTCCCACCTGAGCTCCCATCCCTGCCATCCCTGAGTGCTCCCAGCACCCCGAGCACAGCCCTGGCACAGGGGCACTGCCCAGCCCCAGCCGCTCCTGCAGCCACAGCTCACGGGCCTGGCCAGCCCCACGGCTCCCTTATCCCTTCCCAAAACGAAACCACCAATCCCAAATGTGCAACAAAGCTTCCTCACCACTGTGCTGGAAGCAGGGCTCCTGTCTTTGAATGCCACCAGGTGAATGCTGCACAAACATTTTGATTTTCACCTCAAGTCGGTACATTTTCTAAAGCAACACCAGAAATGCCCCCCTGCCCCCCGACCTGACAAACCCCCCTGTGAGGGCAGGGCTTTCTGATGCTCTTCCCATGTGCCTGAGGACACTCTTTCTCCAGTCCATTGCCACCATGGCAGGAATCCTACTGCGTTTTTGCAAAACAAGGAATATTTGAGATCACAGCCCCTGTTGATTTATACCCCTGGATTCTGGTGGGATCAGCATCCTCCATGCATCTCAGAAAGCCCTGAAGAGACAACATAACCACTTGTCCCTAGCAGACTAATTTCTCCACTGACCACATCCTCCGTGCATTGTTGTGTCCCTGCAGTGCCCGGGGCTCGGGAAGCAGAATTCCAGATGCTGGAAGCTCGCTCTGCCCAGGCACTGTGTGCTCAGCACAGCTCTGGCTCGGGGTGGATTTAGGGTAACACCACCAAGAGAGGCTGCAAAAGGCTCGACATTGGGGAGCCAAAGATTAAGGCAGAATTTCAGTCTGCAGGAATTACCACAAACATTTAACCCAGATAATTTCATCCCCCTAATTTAGGATTTAATGTGGCACGAAATCCCCGAGCCTGAACACCGTTGTATTTCAGCTCCAGATCGGAGAGAGTAATTATTTTGTCATTGAGCATATTAGGAAAAAAAAGGCAGAAGGAGGCAAGTTTGAGCCTCTTTGGTAATGTACAAATTAACACATTTCATCACCATTTTCAGAAATATAAATTAATGATTTAATTCTGCACCATGTATCCTTGGAAACCAAGCTGTAAGCAGTCACCCTTGGATATTCCACACAATTCCATTTTTTTCAATATTGAAATACAATTAATTGCTTGGCCTTTTGCAGTGATGGACAGCTTGGGTGAGCAGGGTGCCCAGGGGCTTATTTTACCACCAGATTTGTAGGATCCCACTACATGGGTTGAGAACAGCTGCTCTAAATCTCCTGATAGGTATGAACAGGCACTGATGAAGTTCAGTCTGTTTGAACAGCTGCATATGCAAATGTAATTAAGAAGATGTCTATTGCCTTTTGCTCTCCCTCTCCCCTCACCCTGTCTCCTGATGGGGAGGGATGGCATTTCACAGCTCCAGGCTTCAACCTCTGCCTGATTTACATCTCACAGCCCCATCCCAGAAATGCCACTCTTGGGGTGTCCTTAAAATCACGGCGCAGCCTCTGGACACAGGATTATTCTGGAATCTCCATGTCCACTGGGGAAGCAGTGCATCCCAGCAAAGGGACCTTTCCCCACCTCGTTTGGCACGTTTGGGGCTGTCCCTCAGCTGTGTTTGTACTACACTTGCTGTGCAGCTGAGGTGAACCTTTCTGCTCCTGTGTGCACCATCAGCACCCAGGGAGATGCTCCTGGGTCACCACAGACACACAAAGGCACATGGGAAGGGGCTGGGGACAGAGTGGCTGGGAGGTGCCTGGGGGTGACAAAGGCCCTGGGGGTGCTGTGACAGAGGCTGGGCATGAGCCCAGGGGTGCCCAGGTGGGCAAGAGGCCAAGGGCACCTGGGCTGTGCCAGCCCTGGGGTGGCAGCAGAGCCAGGGCAGTGCCCGTGCCCTGTGCCCTGTGCTGACCCTGCTGGGGCACCTCCAGTGCTGGGGCAGCTCTGGGACCCTCAGGACAAGAGGGACATGGAGGGGCTGGAGGTGTCCAGGGAAAGGAACGGAGCTGGGAAGGGCTGAGCCCCAGGAGCAGCTGAGGGAGCTGGGAAAGGGCTCAGCCTGGAGCAAAGGAGGCTCAGGGGGACCTTGTGGCTCTGCACAGCTCCTGACAGGAGGGGACAGCCGGGGGGGTCGGGCTGTGCTCGCAGGGAACAGGGACAGGAGGAGAGGGAACGGCCTCAAGCTGGGCCAGGGGAGGTTTAGATCAGATATTAGGGAGAATTTCTCCACAGAAAGGGTGGTCATGCATTGGAATGGGCTGCCCAGGAAGGTGGTGGAGTCACCATTCCTGGAAGTGTTCAAAGCCATGTGGATGTGGCACTGGAGGGCATTAGAGCCACTGCAGGTTAGTGATGAGCACGGGGGTGGTGCTGGGGTGACAACTGGACTCAGTGAGCTCAGGGACCTTTTCCAGCCACAGTAACTCTGTGATTCCATGATTCTAAAGGATCACTGGCTGAACCCACCGAGCCAGGGCTTGGTGGGCGGATGGAAAAGGCTGTGGTGGTTCTGGAGGGTCTGAGTGCCTAAGGATGAATTCTCACTAAATGAAGTGAGCTGGTTAATGAAGGCAGGACTGATGCACTCAGGTCCTTCCCTTCAAACTGAGTTTTATCCTGGACATGTATCCCAAATTTAGGGATCCCTCCAGAGCCAGAGGGGAACTGCAGCACCCACACAATTGTCACTCACTAAATGTAAGAATGAAAGAGCTGTGAGCAACCGCAGGTCTGCCTGACCAACCTGAGCAGGATGGAGGCTCCAGAGCAAACCAAGACTAACTAGAACATGAAACAAAAAAGTGAAGAGGGTGGAAAACACTGGGACTGGCCTGAGGGGCAATCAGATCACACAGAGCTAACCAGGTCAGCTGGTCAGATAACGAATTTTCTAGACAAAGGAAGTGAGAGAGATCCTACCCACACAGACTTCAGCAAAGCCATACAGCACCACATGGGAAATCCTGAAATGAAAAACTGGGGATTAGCAGAACTGGAAGGGCAGGAAACTGGTGAAAGGGGAAGTGGCGTTGAAAGAAGGATCAGAATGGATGGAGGTCACCGGCAGAGCTCCTCCAGGAATGGACAGCAGGCTGATCTTATTAAATATTTTTATTAATGACCTTGGCACAAGAAGTAAGTGTGCTAATGAAATCTGCTGCTGACACAAAGTTGGAAAGCAGCACCAGCACACAGGAAAGCTGGGACAGAATGGAGGGAAAAAATGGGTAACTGTGAAGATGAATGGAGGAAGGTTGAAATTCCATGGGATGGGAGAGGAAGCCACGCAGTGGGGATAAACAATAGTTTTTGCTGTGAGTTGGAAAGAAAATGAACTTGAGTGGAAAATGTTCAAGAGTGAGAAAGGCCCAAGCAAACAGCTCAAAATCAAAATGACTGAGGCACCAATATGCTGGAATTGCAACATGTCCAACAGCCAGAGAAGTGCTGGGGCTGCTGGACAAGCCATTGTGAGGAGACCCCAGGGATGCTGCATTTGGTTCCTGTGGTTAAAAAACCAAACTGTTTAAGTAGGAAGAAGTGTAAAAAAAGACTTGGCAGAGAACAGATTAATTTAGGAGATTAAAATGTAAAGACATTTGTTCAGTGCTGCAAAACAAAAGCTGGGAGGGCACACTGAGTGATCTCTTGGACACACACATCTGAGGGGAGAAAATAAAAAAGAGGAAAGAACGATTCAGGACAGCAGAACAAGGGCTGCACGTGGGCAACATGAAGAATCCCTGACAAGTTCAGGCTGGAAATAAGTTTATGACCATTTCAGCCTTCCAATAGGAGTAATGGGGGGGAAAAAACAAGCTTGTTCTCAGAAAATTATCTTGAAGGGATCCTCTGACCCAGAAGGCTCTTCCCATCCTTTCCTGCTCAACACACACAGAGCTGAGAGCACCAGGACATGCTGTGCTTCCCACCTGGGAGTCATAAAGCAAGTCCAAACCACCATTTTTTACAAAAAAAACCTGTTTATGACTGCTCAGGTCCATCCTCTTTCATCAGCTGAATCCATTCCAACACCTCAGCATGAGCAATTTTAAGGCAAATACTTGAGTTGTGAATATAGTGAGTGTGAGGAGGAGGAGGAGGGAAAGAGGAGTAGGATGAAGGCCATGAGCTGGCTGGAAGGTGCAAAGGCATAATCTCAGCTCACGACTGACCTTGTCCCAGCGTCTCTGCCGAGCTGGGAACACCTTCTGGGATATTCCTTCTAGCCATCAGCCACCCTGGCAGCTCCAAGGGAACAAAGCCAAGGAAAAGTGTTTCACATTATGGGAAAGCAAGATGGCAAAGCAACAAATGAACCAGAACTCTGAGATTACCAATGTGCTGAAATCACTGGACCGGTTCGTTTAAAAGTTGTTCTGTTAACATAATTAATGTTAAGAATTAATTAAGAAGCCACATTTCCCACTATGTTCATAATCTGCTTTGAGGCTTCTCTGGTGTCTAATGAGACTTGGGCTCCCCCTGCCTCCCCCCCTCAATGGGGCCCTTAATTGGGGTCTCTAATGAGGATGGATGCCCAGGTGAGCCTGCAGTGACTCCTTATCTCTGTCCCCTCCATCCCCAGCTCCTTCCAGCCTCAGTTAGCCCAGGCACAGGAGTCAGAGGGGCAAGGAGGGAGCAAGAGCAGGGCTGCCCCCACCAGATCCTCCCAAAACCAGGCACAGCCCCCCCGTGCTCCCAGGGGGAGGCACAGGAGCTCTGGGAGGGGAGGAAACAGTCCAGGGAGCTCAGACGGGAACCACAGCACAGGGAGGATGATGGCAGTGGAGCAGTGGAAAGATAAATCCTGCAGCAAGATCTGCTGGGCTTTTGGTGCTCCAAAGGCTGCTGGAGAAGGGAATATGGAGACAGAAAAATCCAGAACTCCACCACTCTGCTGTGGCCACCTCCCTGGGCTGCTCTGCTCCTGGAGGACGAGGCATTGGCACATTGAGATTCACATTAGATAGAAGAAAGATTTTTTTTTTTTTTTACCCTGAGGGTGGGGAGGTCCTGGCACAGGTGCCCAGAGAAGCTGTGGCTGCCCCTGGATCCCTGGCAGTGTCCAAGGCAAGGCTGGACAGGGCTTGGAGCAGCCTGGGACAGTGGGAGGTGTCCCTGCCCATGGTAGGCGCAAGATGAGCTGTAAATTTCCCTTCAAACCCAAACCAGTCTGGGATTGTATGATTGAAGACACCAGTGATCAGTGAAGACAGAGAATCACAGAATATCCTGCACTGGAAGGGACCCACGAGGATCATCAAGTCCATCCCTCCAGTGAATGACCCATACAGGGATCAAATCCACAACCTTGGTGTTATTAGCTAATTAGTAAGACACCAGAAATGAGCCCAATTCAACCAACAGATTGATCATTCTTCTCCTAAAGCTTCTTTTCAACTCTTCCTGCAGGGATAACAACTCAGAACAAACTTTTGAACATGTAATGGCTTAAAGTGGAAGAAACTTGAAGTGGTCCTCGAGGGTGGGAGCACTGAAGTCCCTCTTGCACAGCTCATCATCCTCACCCCTGCAGAAGGCCCCGCGGTGACAGTGCCTCGGCAGGAGTTTGTATTTATCCTTTACTGCTCTGTTGGTGCCATTGGCCCAGGGCTCAGCCTGGTGCTCCTCCTCTGCCAGGCTCTGCACTGCTCCATCTCTGCCTTCTCCTTCTCCATGGCTCCGCGTTCTTCACGGGCTCATTCCATCTGCTTCAGCTCATGGGCTGTCCAGGCCTCGCACTCCTCCCCATGGTTCTCATCACCTGCACCGAGTGCCTCCAGTGCTGCCAGAGAGCTGTTCTCCTCCAGCTCCTTCTTTGCTTCCTCTTCTGTGATCTTCAGCATGTACTTGTGCCTCTCCTCAGCCATCCTCTCTGCCTCCTGCTCCAGCTCCTTGTCTTTCAGGGCTTCTGCTTCTCTCTGCTGAACCATGATCTGGTCCTTCTTGCAAAGACCTGTTTGAGACGTGGCTCCATTTCATCTTCACTGTCCATGTACTCCTCATACTCTGACTCAGACTCTTCTCCAGACCGACCCTCATCTTCCAACTCCATCGCTTCCATCTCCTCAGTTTTCCTCTCCAGTGCTCCCTGACGCATCATCCTGTGCCAATGTTCATCGCTGACCTCTTCCTCTTCACTGGTGAGCTCCCATTCCAGCACCAAGCTTCTCCCCAGTGCTTCTGAATCGCCTTCTCCAACCACATCAGGTGATTGGCCCCAAGCAGGCCCAGAGACACTTCAGAGACACAGTCAGAGCAGTGGGGATTTGCTTTATTCGGCGCAGGGTGTGGGGATTCACTCCTCCAAACACACACACCCCGGCACTGCCAACACACAATATTATGGGTAGTATTCATGAATATTCATCACATTCCCTGGGATAGGAGTGGTTATACAAATAATTTCTCGGCAATCATTAATATCATTAGCTGTGTGCCACGCATGCGCTGTGTGTCCTGGCGGTCTTTGGGGGTCTGCTCGTGATGAAGATCTGTAGTCTTCATCACAGTGCACTTTTCACCTTTCTCTCTGGAGCGTGGGCAGTCCTTGGTGGGTGATTCAGGGTTTCTGTGCTGGCCTCAGACAGATCCTTGTCCCTCTTATCTTGACAAGATAAAGGGAATCCTGTTTTTCTTGAATTAGAATTCACATATTCTGTCTCTCAATAGTTAACTTGAGTTACCTACTGACCAACCCTTTCTCACAGGTTCCACAAATTGGCTGTGTCCTGCCAGTCGCTCCTCCACATCCTCAGCAAGGCGCTGCTGGAGGCGCTGGAGCCGGGGGTCAATGGCCAGTTCCTCCTTCTGTACCTTGGGCCTGACCTCCTGCTCCTTTGCCTCCTTGATGAATAGGAACTCCTCATCCTCCTCCTCCAAGGGCTCCATGGGCGCATAGTCAGGCCACTCCCCTGACATATACCGCTTCACCTTCACCATGAATGGGAACTCCTCATCCTCCTTCTCCTCTGTTGGAGGCTGGAGGGGGGGGGGGGGGGGGCG